>PVHX01000369.1:0-323450 GCA_004024805.1 Geosciurus inauris | reverse complement strand
GTATAGTAAAGATGGTTGATAAAAAATATATATAAATATATATATATATATATACTGTTCATTGAAAGTGCATATAAAGATGTTTAATATGAAGAATGTAATCTGCTTATAATTTTGTGCAAAGTTAGAAAAATTATGATTGTAATAATTTTTTTTTCTATTTGCCTCAACAAATATTTTCAGTGAATAGTGTGCACAGATTCTGAAAATTTGTTTTTTTTTTCTGTTATGTTTGATAACATGTATTAAAATGCAACTTTTGAGAAAAATAAATAAAAATTAAAAAAAATATAGTGAATATATTCAAAATCCTATATTTTATAGCTTCTTTGAGATTATACATTATTGTTAATTATATTTGCCCTAATATACAGTAGAACACCCAGAACTTATTTCTCCTATTTAACAGAAAAAAATTGTGACCATTGACAAGGCTCTGTAAAAAAATTATACCCAATATAATTATTGGGTATAATTGTAGGTCTCTATATTTAAAACACTAAAAAAAATCTATTGTTATCTCAATATACATGGTATTTATTGGTTGGAATTTTCTCTAAAGAAGGTGGCCTTTTTTTTTTTTCTGTAAAGGGCCAGAGTAAATATTTGAGACCTTTAAAAAAACAAAAAAAAAGAATATTCACAGTAACAAAGTGAGACTCTCCATTCACATATTAGAGTTGAAAATCAAGTGATCGCCTGTTTCTCCAAGGAGACTTGACTACTGCCTGCCCGGAGGCATTGGAAAGAAGCAGAAGTCAAAAATTTGTCCCAGGGAAGCAGGGAGCTGAAATGCCAACCCTTGGTTCTTGTGTTTTGGTGAAAGAAAATTTAAAATTGGACATCCAAAGCCATACAAGAGAACTTTATTATAAATGACAGTAGAGTGGAAGTGAGGTGAAAATAAAATAAAAGTAAAATAAGGCTCAGACAGCACTCTTAAGAGAGAGGGAGTCCTCTCTGAGCAGAGAATGGCAAAGGAGACGATGCTGTCTCCAAACTTATTACTGTTCGATATTTACCTGCAGAACTGGGGACCACCTTCTAAATCTTTGCTACTCAGGTGTTCAACTCCTCCTTCACATTGGGCAGTGCAGCTTTTGGCCTCAATTGGTCTTCTCCAGAACTGCCATGGTGGCCATTCTATTCAAGGGTCTTTATCTACAAGTTAATTCCACATTAATGGCAGCATTGGCTTCAGTAGCTGGTCAGAAGTTACCTTAGTCACCTGTACCACTAAAGAATCCTACCCTTCTGAGCTAGTAGGAGATAGATTGCACCATGACTCCTAGTTTTATCTTGACCTTTATGGGTCCTGTCAAGAGTTATTACCATAAATGCTTCTTTCTTGAGGCACCCCCGCCATTATCTCTTTACTTTTGTTTGTCCTCATGGTTTGTGTATCTATGTTTTTCTACAGTTTATCTGCTACAAATTATTTGCTCATCTGCCTTGGCACTAACTGAAAGAAAACTTTAAGAGTAACTTAAAGTAAACCTGTGACCTTGCCATGCATTTAACTGCTCATTGCTAGCTACTACATAACAGAATCATGGCTCTTGAGGGAAATCACCTCTCTGCAGAACCCTATGCCTCCATCACTGAGAATCCCGTGGGACCTTCTCAATTCTCACATCTTCCATATGACTCTGTGTTTGAGAGCACTCAGGATCAAGCTAGTCATGGTGCATGTCAGTGAATAACTGATCCTCAGCATCCTGGATCATATTTCTTTCATTGGACCCTGCTCTACATTGGACAATGTTTATCACTTTTTTTCTGATGATTTCTGTCTCCACCCATACTCTGAAATTTCCATTGGTCATCCTGGAACTCAAAGTGAATAATCAAGGTGAATTCCCTATATGCTCACCTTCTTCTTTAAGCACCACTTTCACTTTCTATCTCCAGGTGAATTTCATTCCTACATTATGCTCTTATTTGCTTTTACTAAAGAAGAAAAAGAAGCTCTGGATCCCATTTCTATTTTTCACTACCACTTTATTTTCTCATTTGTTTCATAACAAATCTCATTGACAAGTTTTCTCTACTTATGTTTCAATATCTTCTCCTTTTATACATGTTATCCAACCTCCTTATATGTCCTCCCCACCCTTCTTAGCCTCTAGTACTCACTATTCTGCATTTATCTCAAGTTGTTTAGCTTCCATGTATACACAGAACATGTCATACATGTCTTTATGTGTCTGTCTTATTTCACTTGACAAAATGTCTTCCATTTCCATCTGTTTTATTTCAGATTAAACATTTTATTCTTATTTAAGGTTGAATAATATTCTGTGCCATATCTATACTATATTTTTGCAAATTGTCATCCAAACTCCATTAATAAAATACAATTAATATATTAATAAAAACCAGAATAATATTTTACTCGAATCAAATGCAAGAAGTTTTTGCTTTTATCACATCATCAAATGATACTCATTATTAAATACAGGTCATAAGCATAAAACACATGTGATCACTCATTTTTCCTGGGAATCCTTTATTCATTTTCACGTAAGTCATCATGTAGCTTGTTTTCCACTGTCAATTTTTGAGAGTTCCATTCCAGTGGATCTATTCATTACTCATCTGTTGGGAGCAGGCTCTCTGGGCTCAGGAGCTGGCCCACCCTTTCAAGATGGCGACCTGGCTATATGCCAGAAACTTGCAGTAAACAGGTGGACAACTTAAGGAAATGCACAGCATTGGCTGGCGGTAACGTCACTGTGCGTGCTTCGCTCATGGGCATTGCCTGCTCTGATACACGCCTGTATTCTGCTCATGCGTTCCCCTCGTGCTTGATAATGCTATTCCTGCTAATTGGTTGTAACTCTGCTCGGTAATACTTCCTGCTGTATATAGAAGGAGGCTGGGGGGAAGAACGAGAGAGAACAAAAGAGAACCAAGGAAGGCAAGAAGAGCGCTCAACAAAATAAAGATTGCTTTCTGAGAACAACGGCGTGATTGTCTCCTGCCAGCGGGCGACGATACTCATCCTCCTTGTCTTGACATTAAAAATGTAAATGCCACCGGGATCAGTCATGGATTCTCCTTTTATTCTATCTATATCCAGTCTTATGACAATTTTCCCCATTTATATGCTGATGCACCTAAAATAATTTATATTTACATTTTCATCTCTGACTTCTACCCTGAACTTCGACTTCCCATGTTCTACTGTCAAACTGACAGCTTTAGTACCAATCTAAGAGTCTCAAATACAACATGCCAAAAAAAAAAAAAAAGCTATGATGTTACTTTTAAACTTTCTCTCTCTTCCCACCAGTCTTCTCTCTATGGTTGGTTCGTCTATCCTTACTCAATTTAAACCTTGACGGTATCCATTATCAACATCAATGCTCAGTGATCAGGAAATCCAGTGGTTCTACTTACAAAGTAATAGGGCACCTGACCATTTCTTAAGACCTGTCATCCTTTCCTCCCTCTCTATTTACTCGAAACACAGCAGCTTCCTGGCCTGCCGGGGCCAATTTTGAACACAAACCCTCACAGTGCATATCAACATCTGGGTTCAAAGTTCTGAATAAAGCTACATTTCTGACCCCCACCAAATTTACAAAATGGCAATATTATGTACACAGTAAATACATAAGATCTGGCTAATTGAATATTAAATCACAGACAAGGAATCAGTGAAGATCAAAAAAATGAAAAGAAATGCAAACTTTGGTCCATCTATCTGCCCAGTGTTCACTATGCCTTCTTTAAGCGCATGTAGTGGCCAGCAAGTTATTGCACTGAATTATTTTGTAAAATCTCTTATCACCAGAGAGCATGTTCCTTGGAACAAAAGAAGTATGTTTCTTTTTTTATTTCCTTAGTGACTGGAAGATTTAATGCTACATAAAAAGCACTCAAGAAATATTTGTCCAAATAAATTTATATTACTCTGAATTTGATAAACATTGCCAATCATGCTGAGAAAAATTTCTGTGAAGTAACTCTGGCAGGTACTTTAAAAAGTTACTATGTGGACGTTTCTAAAAGTTTTGCAGAGTTTAATTTGCTAACCCAATTATTTTTGAAGAGATTTTTCAATATTTTAAAAGTTTTTTTCCTTTACAGAATACAAATTATCCTAATGTCGCAAAAGCAAAAGTAAAATTTTTTACTCTAAAAAGGGGTCACTTTAATTATATAAGGTCCAATTCAAAATATAACCTTCAGCCTTCACGAAAAAAATAGGGTCAACTTTAATCCCTCAAAGAAAAGAACAAAAAGCAATTGAACAGCTTTTGAAGGTAATAAGGGATTTTACAGTGAGAAATATGCTAATTGACAGCAATATTTTAGAGTCTGAAATAAACTTCAAAGATTCAAGATCATCCTTCACACAAAATTCAAAATTTCAAGAAAAATATAAACACATGACAATTTAAAAGACAGAATAAAGAGAATATGCTATTTTCAACATTTCAGTAAGACATATTTGTGAAGAAAGAAATAAACATATTACTTTAATATTTCAATCTTACTGAACTGCCTAAAATATTTAGAAATTATTAAAACTTCAGAGAAAAATGCTATCTATTCCTTTATTTTAAGTTCTTTACCTAAGAAAATAATTTTAGGCCTGGGTTCAAAATTGTATTAGCAAATGATGTTAGGGGAAAAAAATGGCATAGAAACATTAACAGTGTGTCCCTCCATAAAAAACAACATTGAATACTTATCAAACCTGTCAGAATTAATATTTTAGAACTCTGTGAAGTAACCAAAAGGGCTGTCATAATTAAAAACAAAACAAAACAGGCATTAATCAAGCAAAAAATACAGCTGAGTTTTGTTGGGAACAGTATGCCTTGGTTTGTATTTCCAGGGTGCTGCATCCTGCTGTGCAATATGGTTGTGGCCTTGAAGATAACACTCCATTCTAGCATAGGAAGGTTGGAAGAAGCTGAATGGACCACATTTGCCAAGAATTGTGGCTGTTTGTTTTTACCTGTTGGTGGCTCCCTAGTGAACAAACACAAAGACCTTGCTCTTATCTCCCCTTGTTCAGAAGTCTTCTAATCTGATGAAAACTACTTAGGGAGGATTTGTCAAAAATATTTATAGGCAAAACGTATTCTAAGCCAACAAATAACTATTATAATAAAAATTGAGTGGTTGAGAAACTTGAGTGGAAAGGCTCTGGAATTATTATTAATTTTGGAGGGGGGGAAATAAGAACTCTGAAGTACTCCAACATATTCCTGGTAATCTACAAGTCATGTCCATGCCAAAGACTATGTACATGCTTAAGAAAGATGTGAAGCAATTCTCACCTCTCAGCTCTGGTCAACCTCCAGCCTTTGAACAAGCATGTTAAGGAAGATTTGAAAATTGCCTCACTGAATATTGAAAGACAGGTTCACAAACACACAGATACTATACACAAAAGGTTTAATTACTACCTCACCACTAAGTTAGTACAACAGACTTCAGTAGCTACCAAGAACCACAGAATGCATACTTTACAAAATTAATTCATTAAAGTCACTAAAACAATTACCACAACCAGGAACAGGAAACACTCAGGGACACTGATTTCCATAGTTGCCACATTATAATATTCTTGATACTCAGTTTTCAACAAAACAAATTTAAGCTACACAAAGAAATCACAAAGTACAGCCAATGCATGGAAAAAAATAGAAATTATCCATAAGAAAAATCAAACATTAGATTTAATATACAAGGTCTTTGAATTCATCTATTTCAGATTAATACAAACTTAATTTGATGTCTATGCAAAATATTTTATTCAATATATCTTCAATTTTACTCCTTTCTGCTGTAATATTATTTTTATTACATATTAATATGCTATGAGGTCTTTGACATAGTTTTATAAATACAGGTTTATGCCATTTCTTACATAACATATATGAAAAGGAAAGTGTCTAAAAATACATTTATGCTGAATTTCAAAACAAAATGCATTCAGCATTAATATTGATCTTTTTACCCCTCTATATAGATTAAAATTAATCTCTAGTACCCATTCAACTTCAACCTGTGAATTTCCTTTAAGATTTCTTATAAAACATTTTCGCTAATGATGAATTCTTTGATTTTCAGTCTGAAAATGGCTTAATTTCTCCATTGTTTTCATAAGAACCTTACCTGGATTTAGAATTCTAGGTCAATAATCATTCACATGATGACTTGGTGATGTCTTTCTAGTGACTTCTCACCTTCATTCTTTCTAGAGAAAAGTGAGCTCTTAATTTAATGGAAGATCTCTCAAATGTGTGAGGTCACTTTTCTGTTGCTTTTTTCAAGCTATTTTTACTGCTGCATTGTAATAATACATAATAGTTGGATTCATTGTGCCATATTCAAGCGTGTACATAAGACAATTTGTTCAACTTTATTTCTAATATTTTCCCATCTCTCTCCTTTGTCCTCTTGATCTGCTTGAGCTAATCTACTGACATTCCCTCTATTATTATTATTGTTATCATCATCACTGTCATACTCACACGTGGACAGATGATAATTTGGTAGATTTTGTTCCCCCAGCACTTCTCATGCATTGTCACCTTGCTCCCTCTCGGTCCCCTTCCTCCATTCTATTGGCTTCCCTGTTTTCATGAGACCCCCGCCCCTCTTTCAATCTTTTTCTTGTTTTCTCTCTAGATTCCACATGTGAGAAAACATTCTGGGTTTGGCTTATTTTGCTTAGGTTTATATTCTCTAGTTCTATCCATTAACCAATGATGTATTTTCATTTTTCTTTGTTGTTGGATAAAACTATTGTGTATGTAAACCACATTTTCTTTATTCATTCATCTATTGATAAATACATAGGCTAGTTCCTTAATTTGGCTATTGTTAATGGTGCTGCTGTAAACATTGATATGTATGTATCACTGTATTCTGCTGATTTTAGTTTTTTAGAATGAATAGCAAGGAGTGAATAGCTGGGTCATATGATGGTTTCATTCCTAGCCTTTTGAGGAAACTCCATACTGATTTTCAAAATGTTTATACCCACTTGCAATAACACTACAATGCATAAATGTATCCTCTCCCCCACATCTTCACCAATTGTTTCCATTTGTGTTCTTGATGATTGCCATTCTAACTGAAGTGAGGTAAAATGTAGTGTACTTTTGATTTGCATTTCTGTGATTACTAAGGATGTTGAACATTTTCTCACATGTTTCTTGAACATTTTTATATTTTCTTTTGAGAAATATCTGTTAAGATTGTTTGTTCCTTTGTGGATTGGCTTATTTTTAATTTTTTGATGTTTGGCTTTTAATATATTCTGGATATTAATCCCCTTTCATAAGAGAAGGCAAAGATTTTATCCCCTCTTTAGGGTCTCTCTGTACAATATTGTTTTTTTTAACTCTGTAAAATCTCTTTTAATTTGATGCTATACTCCTTATTAATTCTTGACTTTATTTCTTGAACTTTTGAAGTCTTATTAAGAAAGTTGGTGTTTTTGCCAATAGGTTGGAGTGTTGCCTGTTTTCTTCCATCATTTTAGAGTTCTGTGTCATATTTCTAGCTCTTTGATGTGCTTTTAGTTGATTTTTGTGCAAGAAGAGAGATAGAGGTCGAATTTTATTATTTTACATATTGATATCCAGTTTTCCCACCACCATTGGCTTTAAAAGGCTATATTTACTAGAACTCATTTTTGGAAATTTTGTGAATGATAAGATGACTAAATCTTTGGGAATTTTATCTGTCTTCTCTTCTATTCCATTGGTCTTCAGGCCTGTTTTTTTTGCAAGGGCCATACTGTTTTTATTACTATAGCTCCGTGGAATAATTTGAGATCAGGCATGTTGATGCTTCCAGAATTCTCATTAATGCTCAGAATTCTTATGCCTTTTCTGAGTCTTTTATACTTTCATGTGAATTTCAGAACTTTTAAAATCATTTTCATTGGTTCTTTTTCATTACACATCTCAATAGAATCTATTTTCATGCATTTATACAAGCTTGCAATACATCCTATTTTAATGAGGATCTCAGTCTTGTGGATATACATGATGGTGAAATTCAATGTGGTGTATTCATATATGTACATAGGAATATTATGTCAGATTCTTTACATGTCTTTTCTATTTCTATCACCCCTCCCTTCCCTTTGTTCCTCTTTGTCTAATCCACTGAACACCTATCCCCTCACCTTATTGTGAGTGAGCAACAAATATCAGAGAAAATATTTGACCTTTTGTTTTATTGCATTGTATTATTTCACTTAGCATAATAGTGTCTAGATCCATCCCTTTACCAATGAATGTCATAAAGTCATTCTTCTTTATGGCTGAGTAATATTTCATTTTGTATATATACCACAATTCTTTATTCATTTATCTGTGGATGGGTATCTAAGTTGGTTCTGTAGCTTAGCTAGTGTGAATGGGCTGCTATAAACTTTGATGTGGCTGTGTTGCTGTAGCACGCTGATTATAACTCCTTTGGATATATACCAAGGAGTGGGATAGTTGGGCCAAATAGTCAATGTATTCAAGATTTTCTAATTTATTGGGGTATAAATTTTCAAAATAGTTTTTGGTTATCCTCTGCATTTTAGTAGTGTCTATATGAATTTCCTTTTTCATCACAAATTTTAATAATTTGAGTTTTTCCCTCTTTATTTTGGTTTGCATAAGAGTTTATCAATTTTGTTTATTTTTTCAAAGAACCAACTTGTTGTTTTGGTAATTTTTTGAATTTTTAAAAATTTCAGTTTCACTGGTTTCAGCTCTGATTTTAATCATTTCCTGTCTTCTACTGCTTTTGGTGTTGAGTTGTACTTTTTCTAAGGCCTTGAGATGTAATGTTAAATTATTTATTTGGCATTTTTCTATTCTTATAATGAATGAGCTCAATGCTATGAACTTTCCTTTTAGAACCACCTTCATACTGTCAGAGATTTTGATATGTTGTGTCGCTGTTCTCATTTACCATTAAGTATTTTTTAATTTCTATTTTATTTATTTCTATATCCCCTATTATATATTTTATTTCTATTTTATTTATTTCTATATCCTCTATTTTCTTCTGCTATCCTATCATCATTCAATAGCATAGTATTAAATCTCCAGGTATTAGAGTAGCTTCTATTTTTTTATCTTATCATTACTTTAAGTTTCATTCCATTATGATCTCACAGAATGCAGCATTTTATCTCTATTATTCTGTATTTGCCAGAAGATTTTTTATGACCTAAGATATGGTCTATTTTAAAATATGCTTCATGTGCTGCTGAGAAGAAAATGTATTCAGTCACTGAAGAATAAAATATTCTATATAGTCTGTAAAGTCTAAATTATTAATTGTGTCTGCTTGTTCTATAGCTTTTTTCTTTAGGTTTTGTTTGGAATGTTTCTCCAGCAATGAGAGCGGCATGTTAAAATAACAATATTATTATGATGTGGTGTATTTTATTATTGATATTGAGAAAGCTTTGTTTGATATATGCTTCATTAGGCATAGATATTTATGATTGTTATTTCTTGTTGTATGATTACCTTAAGCACTATGAAGTGGTCTTCTTTGTCTCTTCTGATTAACTTTGGCTTTGGAAATCCACTTTATCTGATCTGAAAATAGAAACCCCTGCTTGTTTACAAGATCCATGTTAATGATAGTTTTTCCCCAACCTTTACCCTTCAGTCTATATCCATTTCTTTGCCTACAAGGTGAGTCTTTTGGAGACTGCATATTATTGGTTCTTGTGTTTTAATTCAGTCTGCCAGCCTATGTATTTTGATTGATGAATTTAGACCATGAACATTCAGTGTTATTATTGACAGATGAATTTTATTTTCTGTATTTTTGATTTATTTATACTTTTAAAGTTGAAGTAGATTTACCTTTGCCTGACTATTCTTCTAGTGTAGTTTCTCCCTCTGCTTGTTTTCATTTTTATTCTCCATTTCCTCTTTATTGAGTGTGTTTTATAGTGCAGGCTTTGTAGTTGTGAATTCTTTTAACTTTAGTTTATAGTGAAAGGGTTTCATTTCATCTTCAAATCTGGAGCTTAATTTTGATGGATATAGAGACCTTGGTTGGCATCTGTTTTCTTTCAGAACTTGGTATATATTATTCCAAGACCTCTTAGTTTTCAGTCTGAGTTGAGAAATTGCCTAAGATCTGAATTGGCTTACCTCTAAATATGACCAGTCATTTTTTTTCTAGCAGCTTTCAAAAATTCTCTCTTTGTTCTTTGTTCTTTCTATTTCAAAATTCTATCTTTGTTCTTTATGTTAGGCATTTTCATAATAATGTGCTTTGGTCTGGGTTTGCTGTAATTTTGTATATTTGGAGTCCTGTATGACTCTTATATTTTATTTTTATTCCATTCTTAAGGTTTGGGAAATTTTCAGGTATTATTTCATTGAAAACATTGTTTATGCCTTTAGTTTGTACTTCAGAGCCTTCATCTATCCCTATGAATCTTAGATCTGGCCTTTGAATGTCATGATTATATATTTTGTGTTTGTTGCTTGAAACTAAATCTTTCAAGTAATCTAGTCTTTTGGTGATGATTTCCACTGAATTTTTAATCTGGTTTATTAATTCCTTCATTTGGAGATTTTCCAATTGGTTCTTTTTCAGAATGTCTATTTCTTTATTGAAGTGATTTTTCACTTGTTGTATTTCCTCTCTGATTTCACATTTTGCATCATGTTTTACCTTGTAGATCAGTTTAATAATGAACTTTCTAAATTTCTTCTCTGAAATTTCCTCCAGTGTAGTATCAATTCTGTCATTGAAGTATTTTTATTTGTGTGGGATAATTCGTTCCCTTGATTTTTTATATCATTTGTCTATCCATCTATCAGTAAGAATCTGATGCAGCAGAATTTCTACCCTATGAACTATAGTGTCCCTGAAGTATCCTGTACCTAACAGTTTAGTTTTAGATGAATAATAACAACCACCAATGCAAACAATATAAAATGTTACACTAAATATATGGTTTCTACTATGACATCTATAATTTTAATTGGCACAATAAACAGAAATGGTATGATAATCAATTGCCAACAGTAAAAACACTGTTTGCAAATGGGTTTGCAATTTCAAAAGATGAACAGGAAGAATACAGAGCAGATGTTTATGAGGGAGGAAGAAAAAAATTACAAGTGTAAATTAAAGGAAGAGTGAAAGAGAGAACAATATAATATGACTGTTAGCAAAATAAAAGGGAGAGAATCAAGAGAAACAGACAAGTGAAAAAGAATGCAAAGCAAAACCAAAATATACTAATCAAAAACCCTAGCCTTCAAAAGAGCCATGAAAAACAACTACTTTCAAAAAATGCTAGAAATAAGAAAAAAGAGACAATATGTGTGTGTGTGTGTACTTGAACCATTACACTCACAATCAAGAGAGAGAGAAAGCAGAAAAAAGTTTATTGAAAAAATGAAGGAATTGTTTTTATTGTAGTGATCAAAGAGTGTCAATGAAAATATGTTCATTGTTCCCAAATGTCTTTTATTTATTTGTTTGTTTGTTTGTGTTTTTGTTTTTGAGGAATGTATTGTTCCCAAGAGTGCCCATTGCAGTTCAAAAATTCTTGTCTTCCCCTCTTGGCAGTGTGAGCTGGGTTGAGTTGGAGAGTATTATCTGCTCCACTCTCAAGGTGGGGTTGTTGTAGAGTTCTATGAAAGGAGTTCCCACAGGTGGATCTCCTGAAGGCAGTGCTTAGTTGTAGTTAGGCCACAGTGTTTTGTTTGTTTGTTTGTTTGTTTATGTGCTGGGGATTGAACCCAGGACCTTGTGCATGTGAGGCAAGCATTCTACCAACTGAGCTATATCCTCAGCCCACAGATGTTTTACAAAATGGCAATTGGTTTAAAGATATTAAATCAGTGTACTTTCCAAAGCCCAGCAGGTGCCAATCTATGCTGGAAGACTGCCCCCCAGGGGTCCCTCTGGGTTCCACTTATGAGGTGGAGAAGCCAATTTTTAGGACCCTCCACAACTGGTAGACCCCACCCTTCTCAGTGTTCCTGGCTTAATCTCCAAGCAAAGTCACACTTGCCAACCCATTTAAATTCCAGCCTGCCCCAGCTAATCCTGCAAACCACCAGACTCAAAGGAAAGGAGGCAACCAGGTTCTCTTTGGTCTTTATGACCCATATTCCCTTGGGTAAAACACTCTTTGCACCTGATTTTCTCCTGGTTTCCTGGACACACTTTGGGTCATATGGCATGCATTTGCAATGTTTGTGTTTTGGAACCAGCTTAGATTTCCAAGGTCTGGGCTCCTGAACTTGCTCCTACAGCTTCTGGCCACTGTAGCACAGAGGCAAGATGGCTTCTGCCTCTGTTCTTTGTGTGCAACCAGGAGATGCAAGGAATCTTTCCCACTCAAGGATATAGTACAGTACACCCTCTGAATCAGTCCAGCAGTGATTTTGATCTCTGATTTCACCATACCAAGACACATCACAGTGCCACCTGAAATGTGGCTTCCCTTAGCTTTACTTTACCCATGGTGGGTCACCACTTCCCCAGAAGTGGTAGTGAGTTTTTTTTTTTTCTTTTGTTGTATCCAACCTCCTGAGTTCCCAAGCTGTTCTAAATGTCCATTATTAATTCACAGTAAAGTTTCTCTTTTACTACCTCATTGAGAAGTTGTTTATCCCTTTCTTGGTCTCAAACCACAAAGCAGCTTGGAAAGCAACTTCTTTTACTCCACTGTCTTCAATTATATTTTTATAGTTCTGTAAAGAAGTCATTGGTATTTTGATAGGTATTGCATTGAATCTGTTTATTGCTTTTGACAATATTGCCATTTTGAGTGTATTAATTCTGTGTATCAATGACATAAAAGGTCTCCTTCATTTTCTTTCTTCAGTGTTTGATAGTTTTCATTAAAAAGTTCTGTTATGATTTGGATGTGAGATGTGCCCCAAAAGCTCCTGTGTAAGACAATGTAAGGTTTAGAGGAGAAATGATTGTGTAATGACAGCCATAATTCAATGAGTGAATTAATCTTTTGATGGGATTAACTGAAGGCAGGTAGTTTGTGACTGGAGGAGGTGGCTCCTTGGGAGTCTTTAGGGTATACGTTTTATATCTGGTGAGTGGAATCTCTCTTTGCTCCCTGATCATCATGTGAACACCTTTCCTCCACCACACTCTTCTGCCATGATGTTCTCCCTCACCTGAAGCCCTAAGGAATGAAGCCTGATGTCTAAGTATTGAGACCTCTGAAACTATGAGCTCCCAAATAAACTTTTCCTCTTCTAAAATTGGTATTTGAGTCACAGCAAATACCTGACTAAAACAAGGTATTTCACCTCCTTGGATAGATTCCCAGAAATATTTTTAAAATTTACTTTCTTTTATTTGATGAAGCTTTATAAATTGGATTATTCTTATGACTTCTTTGTCAGTAGTTTATTAATGGAGTGTAGGAAAGCTTTTTACTTTTGTATGTTGATCTTGTATCCTGCTATTTTCCTGAATTTGTTCTTCAGTTACACATGTCTTCTGAATGAAATTTTAATATCTTCTAAGTACAGGGGCATTTCATCTGCAAACAGTGATAATTTGACTTCTTTTTCTCCTCTATTTTTATTCCTTTAATTTTTTCACTTACTTGATTGCTCTTATTAGCTTTCCAAGAATTATATTGAGTAGGAGTGGTGAGAGTGGATATCTTGTCTTATGCCTTATTTTCAAAAAAATGCTTTTGCTTTAGTTTTTCATCATTTTATATGATATTGCCTTGGGTTTGACATATATAACCTTTATGATGTAGAGGTAAATTCCTTCCACCCATAGTTTCTTTGTGTTTTTAACATGAATGAGTGTTGGATTTTGTCAGAGATTTTTTTCTACATCCATTGAGATAATTCTGTGATTTTTCTGCCCTTAATTCTATTTATGTGGTGAATTATATTTATTGGTTTCCATGTGTTCAAAAACCATTGCATCCCTGAGATGAAACTAAGTTAATCAACAAGTCCAAACTTCTTACTATGTTTTGGAATATGGTTTGATAATAATTTACCTTTATTTTGTCTATGTTCATTTTCTTCCCTTGACATATCCTTACTTGACTTTTGTAGCAGGGCAATGCTTGCTTCATAGAATAAATCTGGAACTGTTCTTTCACATTATATTTCTTCATATAATTTGAGGAAATTTGACATTAGTTTTTCTTTAAAGG
Organism: Geosciurus inauris; assembly: GCA_004024805.1. Classification (NCBI taxonomy): domain Eukaryota; kingdom Metazoa; phylum Chordata; class Mammalia; order Rodentia; family Sciuridae; genus Geosciurus; species Geosciurus inauris. The sequence continues at coordinate 309,277 of PVHX01000369.1, read as the reverse complement.
TCTGGTAGAACTTGACTGAGAATCCATCTAGTTCTGATTTTTTTTTTCTATTGGAAGGCTTTTAACTGCTATTTCAGTGTCATTGCCTGATATTGGTCTGCTCAGGTTTTTTATAGCTTTTGGTTAAATTTGGATAGGTCATATGTGTCTATACAATTTGTCACTGTCTTCAGGATTTTCTAATTGTTTTGGAACATAAATTTCCAAAATAGTCTCTAATGATTCTCTGGATTTCAGAAATGACTAGGGTGATATGTACCTTTCATCTCTAATTTTGTTCGTATGAATTTTCTATCTCTCTTTGTGAGTATAGCTAGACATTTATGAATCTTGTTTGTTCATCTTTCAAATAACCAACTTTGCATTGATCCTTTATGCTATTTTTATTGGCAATTTTATTGATGTTGGCTCTAATATTAATTATTTACTATATTTTACTGGCTTTCCCATTGGTTTGTTTCTCCTTTATCAGGGACTTGAGATGTAATGTTTGATTATTTATTTGGAATCTTACTGTTTTTTAATGTGGGACGTAATGCTATAAACTTTCTCTTAGAATCACCCTCATAGTATCCCAGATTTTGGTACATTGTATCATTATTCTGGTTTGATTCTAGGAATGTTTATATTTATATTCTCATTTATTCTATAATATTTTTCTTGATATTCAATCTCTGTGTTTCTGTGGTTTCTATATTATTTGCTGTTAACTTCTAATTTAATTCTATTTTTATGGATAAGATGCAAGGAATTATACCAAATATTTTTTATTTTCCACCTAAAACATGGTCTATTTTGGAGAACGTTTCAAAAGTTCCTGAGAAGAAAGTGAATTCAGCTGTTGTTGTATATTCTATCTGGGACTCAATGTTAAGGAAAGTTGGCTTAATGTAATTTGGTGCACCAACCTATGAGGAATAAATATTTACTAACACTATATTTTCTTGTTGTATTGTCCCTTTTATCACTATATAGTGACCTTCTTTGTCTCTTCTGATTGTTATTTGAAATCTACTTTTTCAGATATGAAAATACCTATCCCACTTGTTTTCAGACTCAATTTACTTGGAATATCATTTTCTTCCTCTTACTTTTAGTCTCTAAATGTCTTTGCTTGTAACATGAGTCTTTTGCAAACATATAGTTGGTTCTTTTTAAAGGTTTTTATTTACTTATTTTTTAATTTATCTGCCAGTCTATATCTTTTACTTGGGAAATTGAGAACATATAAATTTAGAATTATTAATGAGAGATGTTTATTATTTCCTGCCACTTTTGTTTTCTGTATTTAATTTGGCCCTAATTTTCATTTGCTTGATTGCTCTTCTAGTGAAATTTATCTGTTTGGATGCTCTAGGGTTCATTTTTAAGTTCTTCTGTGTGTAGTATTAATTCAAGTATTTTTTGTACTTCTGGATTAGTAATCGTAAATTCTTTTAGCTTATCCTTATCTTGAATAGTTTTATTTCTCCTTCCATTCTTTTTTGATGGATATGGCAGTCTTGATTGGCATGTGTTTTAGTCAGTTTTCCATTGCCATGACTATATGATCCTACCCAAACAAGTTTAAAGGAGGAAAAGCTTATTTGAGGTTTCATGGTTTCAGAGGTCTCTATCCATTGAAGGTTGGCTTCATTCCTGAGGGATTGAGGTGAGGCAGGACATTATGGCAGAAAAGTGTGGCACAGAGAAGTAGCTCACATGACCAGAAAGCAAAGAGAGATTCCACTTGCCAGATACAAATATATACCCCAAAACCAATTCCCACCTCCTCCAGCCACACCCTACCACTTCAGTTATCACTCAGTTAATCCTCATCAGGGGATTAGTCCACTGATTAGATTAAGGCTGTTAGGTTAAGCGAGGCAAACGGAGTGCAAACACTGCCCTCCGCAAAGCACAGACGGCTGTCTCTGTTAATGCAGACCAGAGCGGTAAGCAGCATGGGTGCGCAGAATGCACCAGCATGGCCACCACCGGTCATGTGCGCTGAGTGCAGCATGCATGCACCAAACGCGCCAACATGGCTGCCGCCAGCTGCCCACACGGAGGGACACTGAACATTCAGCATGGAAGTCGTCATGTTCCCTGGCTCATCCCAGAAGGACTCTGACCTCAGCAGGTTCCCCTAACCAGTATCAGAGGACACTGGACTCTAGATCAACACCTCTTCCTGCCCCAGGCTTTTCCCTTCCTGCCTTAAGTCTTCCTTTTCCAGACGGGGGCCCTTTAAATTCTCTATGCCACGAGCTCTCAGCGCCATTCTGCCCGCTCAAGCCTGGTGACCAGGGGTGTGGCCCGGGAGCGTTCTTCCAAAAATAAACCCTGTTCCGGTCCTATTTTACTTCCTTCTGGTCATTTGGCTTTACAAAGGCTATAACCCAATCAGTTTTCCTACAAACCTTCTTGCATTTTCTCACAGGTGAACTTTTGGGGGACACCTCGAATCTCAACCATTACAGCATGTGTTTTAGTTCAGAGCTGAGATTATTTCATTCCATGCCCTCCTGAAATGTGGAGTCGGAACTAAAAGGTCAGAAGTAAGCCTTTCTTTCAAGTGTTTGACATTCTTAACTTTATTATGATGTATCTAGGTATGATTATCTTTGAGTTTATTAAGTTCATTGAGCTTCTTGAATTATAGATTAATATTTAAATTTTGAAAAATTTGGGCATTACTTACTTTTCCACTTTTTTCTTTCTTTTCATTTACTGGAACTTCCATTATGAATACATTGGTATGGTTGGTGACCTCATGATTCATCATTCTTTTCCTCTGGGCCTCAGACTTAATAATCTCTAATCTATTCAAATGTATTAATTCTTTCTTATGCCACCTAAAGTATTCATTGAACATCTTATGTGAATGTTTTATTCCAATTATACTTTTCAACTGCAGAATATGTATTAAATATGTCTTTAATAGATAAATTTATATTGTAAATTTATTAGATATATATTTATATATAAATTTATTAGATACATTGAATACATTTGATGTATTGATTAATATATTATGATATTAACTATATTAAATATATGTCCTTATATGTTTGATTGATTTATATTTATTTACTACATGTTTATTGATATTATCTAATGAGACCTCATTATCTTTCCTTTTAATTTCTTGAACATGGTTATAATAATTATTTAAACTCTTTTTATATAAATTCAAAGTGTGGGTACCCTTAAGGATATATTCTATTTGCCATTTTTCTTCTTTTCTGTGTATATCATTATTTCAAACTAGTAATTTTTCAATTGAAACTAGATATTTTACATAAAAGCAACACTAGTTTAATTTTTTTTTTTTTATCTCTAAAGGTTTTCCAGGGATTGGTAGTGGTTTTTGTTGTGGTGATAGTTGTTTATATTGAAGTTGTCCACTTGTTTAACTCTCTCCTGGACTAGTTCTACAAGTTATATATTCCCTGATGTGTAAAATCATTGCCTTTTGTGCTAGTTCTTTTTGTTTGTTTTTTATTTAATGTTTTTAAGTGTAGTTTTGTCATCATTACATGTATATTATTTTGATTTAGTGACAAGCAATAGGTGATTAGAAGATTGCCTTCAGGGCCTTGCTATATATGCCTTCTATCCTTTGCCAAATGTTTATGTAGAAAACAAAATTTTAAGTTCAGGCAGCTTGCAAAATAACCTTAGTTCTCACATTCTATTTTGTGCAGAACAGCCAAAGCTTCTTTCTTGAGCATATATAAAACTCATTAAATCCCCAGATATGTTTATTGGAGTTTTATTTTTTAAAGACCCTATGATTAGCCATTACTTAATTTTCCACCCATATTTTCTTTCTTTTCTCTTACTGGAATTTCCATTATTAATATATTGTTTTGGTTCATATTTCACAGGTTTCTAAGGCTGTTCTCATGATTCCGCAGAATTTCTTTTTTAAATTCCCAACCATGTTCTTCTTTACTTGAAATAAAAATACAACCATAGGCATCTGCAATTTTGTCAGCAGTTTCCTATTGTTTAGATAATCTCCAGGCATATGTTATATTATTCTCTCCCCATTAAGACAATCTCTGGGTCAAATGAAATAGCCACTATTATCCGAAAATAAAGATTTTCCAGGGAAAAGTAGATTTACAGAAAGCATTGTCTGTGATTTGTACACAGTACTTTTAATGGGACTATAAAAGCAGTCATATCCTGCTATTATCTGTAATTCTGCCAACTTTTGTCTTTATCACACTTGACAGGGGAAGTGAGAGGAATGTTGACAGCCTTAAGTTAAAATATTATAGACTTGATGTCTCACCAAGGTTCAGTAGTTTCTTTTTGACAATTTTCAACTTGGTTATTTCATTAAATAAGCACCAGAGTTTTAATACTGTTAATTTTGATTATTTTGCTCATATATTGTTTATTTTAGTAAGCATAGATTCTTACTCTTTAATTCTGGTGTTCAATCAAGAAAGTTTCTTCAAACTTTAGGGAATGACAATATATTAGAAGAAAATTTCTACAGAAATCCCACAGGGATAATTTGGTTATTTCTAATAAGAATATAACAATGTTTTAGGTCTGTATTATGTTTTTAATATAGGTTTTGCTTCTTAAATACATTTGACACATTAACATACACCTCAGGAGTACCACACTAGTTATAACTGTTTTCTTTTTGTCTTCACAAGTGGTCTCAGTAAATTTTCTTGAGAAACGTTTATGTTTAATTCCCACTTTTACCCAATTACCTTAAATTTCTCTCTTCTTATAGACTCAGATCTTCTTTTGGTTTCAGAATCAATATGAACCCAAGCTAAGGTTTGTGGAAATCATCAAAGACCAGCTCCCATATCTGGTACTTCCTTGTTTTTACAAAAAAAAAAAAAAAAATTGCACCAGTGACTTTGTTCTTGTCTTCTTTCTGTTGCTAATACTTTTAAGTTTATTTTGTCAGAAAAATTCTCCCTTTCATTTATTCCTAAATCCAAGGAAAAAAAGTTAAACCCTATTTTCAAAGAAGAATGAGGCTGTTCCATGGAATATGTGAAATTTAGTCAATCACTGTACAAGTCACATCTAAATCAGTTTTAATGAAAGATTTCCCAGTTTAGTTTTTTAACATTTTATTAAACAAAAAATATTTAAACTACTGAAATTTTGAAAGAATTTTTGATCCAATATCTATGTATCCATTACCTAGAATTTATTATTAGCATTTTGTTATTCTTATTTTATAAAATGTCACCATCTCTCTAGCCATATATTCATTTATCAAGTCTTTTATTTTTGTTGAATTTCAAAATAAAATGTACGCATAACCATAAATACCTTAACGTACATATTATTAAGTAGATTTCAAAACATTTTAGCAATTTTTAAAATTTTGATATCAGGATTTTTCCACACCTTAAATAAAATTGTTATTTTGCCTTCTAAGTGTTTTGATAAATTTTAAAAACTTTTTGAGTTTCTACAATGAACTTAATTTCCTCTAAATCTGGAGACTTACTTCTGCTTCATCAAGCGTGACTTGTCTTTTCATAGTCAATCATAACAGTTGACTTTTAGATCTCTCTTTATCCAACATTCTTTTTCCCCCTTTTTTCCAAGATTATTTGCTTATTGTTGACTTCTTAGAGTGTACTATGCATATGAAAAGTTGTTAAATGATTTTTTTCATTACTTACAAGTATAATCTAGTGGCTTCTGAATATGTTGTTCTCTGTATTATTTTGGCATCTCCAAAGGACACTGAATATTTCAAAAGGAATAACTGGAAATAAAAGGATAATTAAGATGAAGAATTATATTGAGTCCTATAATATTCTGGTGAGAACAAATAAGCACACTAATCAATGAAGAAACAGTTTTCTAAGTCAGTGAAACATCTTACGGAATTAGAATGTGGAAACAACATAGCTATTGATCAAGACTGAAACGTGGAGGCTTGGATCAAAAAGAACATTAAAAAAGATATTAAATGGAGAAGAATATGGCAGGCATATTTGTTAAGATTTAACATGATAGATCTGAGTCAATGTGCATTACTTAAGTGAATTTGGTTTTGACATTCAAAACATGTGGAGCAGAAAGCCATATAAATCATCCATATAAAAATTATTATAACACCAAGTACTTTCATGGTCAAATGATTTGTGGTCAAATCTAGTCTAGTCTCTGCCATAAGAAACTGTATTTTATTCTTGAAGGAATAAGTAGAACAAAACAATTAAACTGATCAATTTTTCCATTTTGTTTGTGCCAAATTTTGGTACTGTGAAGTGGGATGCTGCTATGACAAATAGCTAAAAAAGTGAAAGTGGCTTTGAAATTGCATAATGAATAAAGGTTGGAAAAGTTTTGAGGAGCTTAGTTAGAAAAAGCCTAGATTTTCTTGAGAAGGCTCTCTCTAGAAACAAATATTAAAAGTACTTCTGATGAGAACTCAGACTGAAATGTTCAACAAGATATTGGCAGAGTAATTATGGGAGGAAAAGTAATTCTTGTTATAAAATGGCAGAGATCTTAGCTGTCTTATGTTCTAGTGTTTTATGGCGAGTAGAATATGTAAGTGATGAATTGGATATTCAAGCAAATATTCAGGCAAAGTGTTGCAGGTGTGTCCTAGTTTTTTCTTGTTGCTTTTAGTAGAACACAAGAGAAAAGAATAAATTGAAGATGGGACTGCTAAGCAAAAAGAATTTGATGATTTGGAAGAATTCTCAACCTATTTACACAAGACATCCTGGAAATAGGCCAACAGTGTGGCTGAATAACCAGTTGCTAAATAGATAAACTATGTGATTAACACCCCCCATAGAGCCATTTCTGGGGAGGCCAGGAATAAAGATATGGTTTTCCAGGAAGTATGCACTAATGGCTTTGACACCCATCACTTGCACAGGAGGCCAAAAAGATTGGGGAAATTTTATAGTTAGTGTTAGCAGTTAACTAGGAATGAATGGGAACTGGAGAAAGGAGGAATACCGGAAAAGGACCCCTGATCAGCAATTGACCCAGAGCACATGGTACCCACCATGCACCAATGCCATCTTGCAAGGAGGAGAATCATAAATGGACCTAAATCCACCCTTCTTCAAGTGGGTGGAGCTATATAATAGCTTTATCTGGGTTGGTGGGGGAGCTATTCAAAACTAAAAAGGGTTGATATTCTGGATCTTTGGTCAAATGGGCACACACCATTCCAGGCAGGAAACACTTCGGTTGTCATGGAAGCCCTTTTTCCCACAATCTGCCCATGAACTGCTCTAAAGGTCACTTGACCATTATTTAACCTTTTGCTGTTAGTATTAGACCAGCAAAATAACTTAGGTGCTCAGACTTGGGGGCTCAGACAAATGCCCTTAGTTCTTAGAAGGAGTAGGTATATGACTCCCCATACCACTACCACAGAGGTGAACAACTGCACATGCTTGCTGAAAAAGGAGTGGCTAACTGTCAAGCTTCAGTTTCCTGACACTGGGAGATCCCACTCACTATACCCATAAAAATTCCTGCAACCATTTTAGGGCAAATGGTCACTCATCAATTTGTGCAACTAGCTCTCTAAGGCAAACTTTCCACTTTGCAATAAATCTGTTTGAAGTACTATGTCACTGTAACTCTGTTCTTGCCAGGATGGTGCCCAAATCTTAGGTACTCCAAACCTAGGACCTCTCCATTGTCTACCCTGAACACCAAGTAACAATGCCAGCAGTAACACTGCAGGCCTGCCTAGACTGAGAAGGACAGAAATCAAAGATGTAGAAGGGAAAATGACTTTTATAGCTTAAAGGTGCTGTCAGCATCAGCACAGGCAGAGGGCATAGACCAAGAGTACATGGCTACTGCTCAGCACTGAAGAGGCACAGCTAACAAGCTAATATGCCTGGAGCACAGAGTGTGGAACCAAAGAGGATTGTTTTGGGGCCTTAAACTTTGAAGAAATTCGCCCCACAGGATTTAGAACTTGCTGGGATACATGATCCCTTTTCTTCCTTTAGATTTCTTCCTTTTGAAATAAGAATGTCAGTCCTATGACTGACCCACCATTGTATTTTGGAAGCGGATTATTTTTTCTAACTTTGATATATTTAAATAATATTTTGTACATATAGTTAATGCTGAAATGAATTAAAACTTTTGGGAATGTTTTGCATGTAGAAAGACATGAATTTTGCAGAGCCAGAGGGTGGAGGGTAACACGTAGAATTGGGCCCTCCCCATCCGTACCTTGATGTTCTAATTCCCAGTATCTCACAATGTGACCTTATTTAAAAATAGGTTATATTCTAATGTGATTATTATTTAAGATAGGGTTAGATCATACTGGAATAGCTTGACTCCTAATCCAGTATGACCAATTTCCTTACAAAGAGGTAAAATTCAGACACAGACATGCACACAGGACAGTATCTTCTGTGGGAAAGTGCACTACACAGATTGACAGTCAATGATCAGAAACCAGTATCAGGGCACAGGACAGCTTTTCCTCAGCCTCTAGAAGGAGCCATCCCAGCTGACACCATGATTTTAAATTTCTAGTGCCCAGAACTGTAGGACAACATATTTCTGGTTTTTTTTAACCCAACAAGTCTATTCTATTTTATTATTAAATTCTAGAAAATTAATACCAGTAACAACAGAAAAAAAAAATAAATTCTTAATTATTTGTGTTAAACCCAACACACACATGAAAAAACTATTTGAAAGTTGGATACTTGTGCTTTCAGATTTTCTATCATAATTTTTTTTAAAAAAAGCTGTTTAATCTCTAGTTTTCTCCCCTTAGGTTTGTTTTAATCTCTTTATGTAGTATGTGAATTAATATTCGTATTTTATCAGTAATTCACAAGTTATGGAAGTATCACTTTATCATTCAGTGAAGTAGTTCAAATGAACAATTTTGCATGTTTTAATTTGCACCAACAGTTATCTAATCATCTCAACAGCAGAATTATCTTTTCCCATAATTTGCTCACTTTTCAAACTGTAGATTGTTAAGTGTGGAAGATTAAACAAAAGATATAATTCCTAATCTTCATCTCTGATTAGAGATGTTTGATGTGAGAAGGACATAGGGAACATTTATTACAGATAAGTTATATTTAGCCAAAAAGATTAACTTGTTCAGAATTGCAGCATGGTCCTGAGTTCTTGTTCGTGGGGATCTTCAAGCCTTCCAAGCTTTTAGGTTTTAGCAGTGTAGTCTTTATTATTCTATACCTGTGATCTTTGAACCTAAACATTTTATAACGTATTTCTACCACATGATTTTCCATAATTTTGTTTTAGCATTTTTTTGTCTTTCATCATACAAAGGAATCTAAAACAATTGCTTGAGAGTCAGACTGTTCAATATTTCCAAGGAAGCTCTCCCCTGAACACCTCTGCTCACTCATATACACTTACATTCTACATAAAAGAAGATGCAACATCTTCATTTGCTTAGTCATTTACCACTACCTTAGGAATATCTAGGGCACAAAAAAAAAGATTTTGCTTAGTATCTTATATGTGTTGGATTTTTCTAAGATTTTTGTTTAAGTAAATAAGGAAAAGTTACATAGAAAGCAAAGAAAATGTATACTTTATTTTTACTATTGGTATAGGACCAGAATTAATAAATACTCAAAGTGAGATAATCTAAGTTAAAAATAATACTTCAAGACTTTTTTTCCTTTTCATATACTTGCTTTAGATTAACCTGAACTCAAATTTGTAATGCAAAATTTTGGCAAAAGTGAAAAATATTCTTTTCAGACTACTGTAATTACAAATTATCTCTACCACCCTTTCATGAATTCTCTTCCTCTTATTAATAACTGAAATAATCCCCAAATATATAAATCCCCAAATATATAAATTCCTGAATAAATCCTCATGACACTGAATCAATTTATCAGAGTTTCACTTAAGAGATGTGACCTTTATCACATAGGTAATGGATTTTAAATTACTTGCAAGACAATTGTAAAGGCACATGGATAGACCAGTTGTAAGATGCTGTTTTATATTTAAGTAAGAGTTGGGCTCAGGCTGCTAGTACCATCTCTGTCATTAAATACCTGGGTGATTTATTTCAGGTACTCCATCCCTCAGTGGCATTTCTTCCCTAAATGTAAGGGTTTAGGTTAGAAGATCTTCACATTCCATTACATTGTTATAACACTGAGGTTAAAAATTTACCTCTAGAAATTTTTGAACACTAAATTAATGAGAAATTTTGAAAAGGATAATGACAGGTAAAGAGATAGCAATTGATGTCTTATTTAATAACAAGAAAGACTGTTGGAATGAGAGTGTATGAAAGACATTTATTTCTGTTAATTGGACTGATCATAAGAAAAATTTAAATATGAACATTTATTTTATTATAAAAACACAATATACAATATTTCAATTTTCAAAACCTATTATAATTTTCAAGTCATTCCATGAAAGTGAAACACAATAGCATTATTTTAGTTGTCTGGTATTAGCTGGGCATCGTCTTGGATCTTCATGTATATTATCTTTAAAAAACTAATGTTTACACAGTTTAAGAACTAAAATTTAGTTAGGCATGGTGGTGCAGGCCTTTGATCCTAGCCACTCAGGAGGCTAGGAGGCAAGAGGATCCCAAGTTTGTGTCCAGCCTGACAAATTTAGCAAAACCCTATCTCAAAATAAAATAAAAAGTGCTGGGAATGTAGCTCAGAAGTAGAGCATCCCTGGGTTAAATAATCAATAACCCCCTGCAAAACACACACAAAACAAAAATAAAAATCACATTAAAAAATAAAAGGCCTGGAGATTTAGCTGAATAGTAGATAACTTTTGGGTTCAAACCCCAGTACTACAAAACAAGCCAACCAACCCACAAACACTAAAGTTTAAAAAGTCACAGGTCTTTCACACATTTCAAATTCAGGATTCCATGAATTTGATCTGATTTCATGAATCCTTTAAGATGTGTTATGTGTAAGGAGTTGGAGAAGTATAGAGGAAAGAGCACACATGGACTTATGCATCATTCTTTTGTGAATCTGCAAAAACTCGCAAATCCCAATCTTAAAGATGTGGTGTGGATGAAAGATTATACATAGGAATATGATACTGGGCAGTTATTGAACACCTCCTGACATCAATAATCCCATTTGCAGAAGGATTATAGCCTAAGTGAACTCCAGTTTCTGTACAGCTCTATAATTAATCAATAAGGCATCTTCAAAACAAGGCTGTGCATATTCACATAACTGTGAGATTTCTAAGGATAGGGAGTATGATGGATGTGGAGAAGATTTGCCAAGACTATAATTTATTGATACCAAATGTTATACCTTCATCATTTCTCCTAGGAAGATATAAAATGACAAATTTTTAGAAACTAAATTAGATTTTTTCACATTTATTATCCACAGAAAAATATAGGTTAACTCACTAGTATATTTTTGTGTGTTTATCAGTCAATAACTTTTTAACAAGAACTCTAATCTTTCATAAAAGAAGAAGAGGAAGGAAAACATAGCATGCAAAAGCTGTTAGAGGAATCTTTCAAGAAAGGCAGCTAATATTTGAGTGTAAGATTATCCACTATTTCCCAGGAATATATTTTCCACAAGTTAAAGTGCATCTCACAATTTTTATTGAGGAGAAAGCATTTAAAACTCAATCTTAGGTAAGAATTTACAAATTTTCATGATCTTTTCATATGTGCAAAATTGAGGTCATTCATTGGAAAGCTCACAGATTTTGATAAATGTTTGACTTCAAGCATAGTGTCAATTGTCTTGTCCTGACCATCTAGCCCACTGGCCCACTTGGCCCAGAGCTTCAAGAGAAGCCCAGATAGATGTAGATCAGGAAGTACCTAGGGAAAGCTGGGCATAAAAGTGGCTTTCTAACCAGGGGTTATTCTCAAAGTAATTCTCAAATCATCTCAAGTCCCAGTCCATGGTCATGGAGTCCAATTACAGAGATGGTTGATTTCAGAATTTTTAGGGATTTCCCAGAGTCAGAACAGCATCTCAAAGGACTATGTCCAGAGAATTCACACACAGGGTGCTGTAGTTTGGATTTTAAATGTTCACCAAAGGTCTTTATAAAGCTTTGGTTCTCAGCCTGGTGCTATTGGGAGGGGCTAGAATCTTTAAGATGTGGGGGGCCTAGTAGGAAGTCTTTAGGTCAATTGAGGGGTGCCTTCCAAAGGGGTGGTGTGGCTCCTCTAGAGCCTTCTCTATTCTTTTTCCCCTCTCTTTGGACAAGCCAAGTGGTATTGTTTTGCTATGATGTGCTGCCTCATCACAAGTCCAAAGTAATAGGCCAAGTGATCATGGTCTAGATCCTCTAAAAGTTTGAGCCACAATAAACTTTTTAGTTTTAGAAGTTGATTATCTCAGTTATGTGCTACAAGAACAGAAATCTTAACACAGAAGGAATGCTAAGGGAGGAACTAGACCCAGAGGAGTATAAAATCATTCCGTATTTCCTAGGCTTTTGTCAGGGCACAGAAAGTAACAATTGCCAGCACATGAGAAATCAGTTTGGTTTTCCAGATTTGGGTACAAAACAGTCATGTTAAAAAGTGTGGTCACAGAACATGGTCTTAAAAAAGATGAAAGTAGTGTAGCTTATAATCTCAGAACAGCAAGAACTTGAACATTCCTTGTCATTTCCTAGCTCTGATTGCTCATCGCAACAAACCATCATCTGTGTAACTATATTTCATTGTCTGCAACCCTACCCCATTCCCACACCTGACTTATTATCACAAGGACAAATTCTTTGACTTCTTTTTCAGTGTAGTCTGCTGTACTTGATGAATAGCAAATCTGTCTGTAAGTACTTGTTGAGTAAATTGATAAATACTCAAATGAATGACAAATGAATGTACAAATGAATCAATGAGTCAGGGGCATATGTTCAAAGAAAGACCTAGAATCCAAGACCTAAGTCAGTTGGAACTAATTCAGAAACTCCTGACTTCAGGCATATCATGTAGCAACAATTATGAGTAAAGAAAAATATATAGATGTTCTTAATAATAAATGAAATAGCTTAGATTTTAAAGCACTTTAACATACACTATGTGCTTTTATGTCTTTACTTAATTAGCATTACTATTCTATGGGTAGGTATTATTATTCCCATTTAAAGATGAAATTAAAAACAAGTACTCTGTGTGACAAAGTTAAAATGTACATTAAGTCTGTCTTTACATCTCATGATTCTTTCCCATGCATGTGACACCTCAGTATGAAATGTACATAGGGTTGGCTGTGGTTGGGGACATATAAGAATTCAAGATTTGAACCAGTGCAGGTGTTTTAATAACTGTTCCTTTAACAATCCCCTTTTCCTAAACCTCTACTCATCCTGACCTTGCAGAAATAATAGTTATATATATGTTAGAATTGTTTAAATGAAAAGTAAGTCATTCCCAGGTGTGATCATTTCTATGAACAAATATATGATTGACTTAAAATTGTCTCCCAACCTTCTACACCAATTTTATGTCTTATATTTCAGGCAATAAAACATAAGAGAAAATAATTCACACCACTTGATGTGTGGCAGCATGTAATCATATATCCTATATAATATGTCATTACTGTTTAATGTTTAGTGATTTATATAGCCAACAACATGAAACCCAAACTCTTGATCATGACATATTAGACTTTCTGAGTTATAATCTTGCCCGTTGTTCTGCCTTATATCATTCATCTGCTCATCTCACAAAAAAAAAAAAAAAAAAAAAAAAATTTCTTCACCTCCCATAGGCTTTTCCTTGACTTAGGGTTTCTCTGTCTAAATTTTTAAAGTTTTTAAAGAAAGTTTCAAAGTCTTGTTTACTTTTATAACCTCAGTTTTAATAAAGTGCCCATAAATAATATGGATTCATAAAATACAATATTATTCATTCATGTTTGTATATGAATGTTGAATATTTCTCTGTCACATGTACTTGGCTTAATATTGACTGTGCAAAAATGAATAGGGCATGGTCCTTGATTCAAAGATGTTTCAAATGCCTTTTCATTTTTTCAAATTAGGAAAACAGTCAATGGCACACATGCATGATACAAGTAATAAGGATATGTGCTGGTTATTAAGAGGGTAATGAAGTAGGCTCTATGGCGAAGGGTTCCTGAAGGAGGGGGATGTCTAATCTAATTTTATCAGTGGTTTCTAGAGACATATTTCAACAGCTAACAGAAGCCAACTTTACCTACCTCCAGAGAAGTCTCACTGATGAATTGAGGTCATCTATATGGGGAATATGTATAGCATTGCTAGGGAAAAAAACTTCATAGTGGGACTTGCCCCTCCAACCTCTTTGAGAAAGAGTGGGAAACATTCACCAGGATAGTACTGGTGAAAATGGATAAATGAGAGTAAAATAGATGAGAGGAAGTACACAAAAAGGGTAGGAGGCTAGCAATACAGAGGCACCTCAGAACCTGTTGCTGAGCATTCTGTTTGGACAAGAAATCTTTAGAAATAACAAATAAAAAAATTGTCTTATGAATGTCCCACAATTAGAACTAAGCATTTTGGACTCCAATGATGAGCTGTGGAGAGACATTGTTAATGTAAAGAGAATAATATGATTAGATGAGTATTAATTCTTCCGCCTTATCTGCTGTTTTACCTTTCAGTTACCATGGTAAACCATGGTGGAAAAAATGTTAAATGGAAATTCTAGAAATAAATAATTCAAATTAAATTTTGCCACATTCTGAGTAGCATAATTAAATCTCCCACTGTTCCACCCCAGCCCACTGAGGATGTGAATCATCCCTTTGTTCATCATATCCACATTACTCACCCATTAGTTACTTGGTAGCCATCTCGATTGTGATTGGTCATGACTGATCAACTGTTGTGATATTGCAGTGACTATTTTGAAGTCACTGGTACATGCATATATTGGATAAAGCTCAGTATGTATAGGGATTGCCATTATCCATAGTTTCAGGCATCCACTGGGGGTCTTATAACATGCCATTTGCAGATAAGAAGGATTGGATTTCAGATACGTGAGCCATGTTTTGTGTGGGAAATGGAGTAGAGAGGAGGTAGGAAAATAGGTAGTTTGCTGAGGAATATGACTCATCCTGTCCACATAGGCCAGGCAGGGCTGCAATGCCATGTCCTAGGTGAAATGATAAGGAGCAGAACCAAGAAGGAAGTAGTGGCCAGATAGAAGAAGGGTTAGAGTAGAAAAAAGGTGTTAGGGGACAGATGAGGATGGTGGGAACATGAAGTTAAGCAAATAATTCTATAAAATTTGCCCACTGTGTTGACATCCACAGTCTTTCTTTTCTAAGAAGGAACTTACCTGAAGGGGGATATTTTGGGCACTAGATCCTGAAACTCTGGTAGATAAGGATAGTTCCGCCTAAACATAAAATATGTAAGAACCAGTCAGCATGGGCCAAGGTGACTTATTTGCCAAGGCAGTTGTGATTTAAAAGTGTGATGTCAAAGCTTCTCAGAAGAAGATATACAATTGATCAACAAATATATGAAGAAATGTTCAACATCTCTAGCAATTAGAGAAATGCAAATCAAAACTACTCTACGATTTCATCTCACTCCACTCAGAATGGCAGTTATTAAGAATACAAGCAACAATAAATGCTGGCGAGGATGTGGGGAAAAAGGCATATTCAAACATTGCTGGTGGGACTGCAAATTGGTGCAACCAATCTGGAAAGCAGTATAGAGATTCCTTAGAAAACTTGGAATGGAACCACCATTTGACCCAGCTATCCCACTCCTCGGTTTATACCCCAAAGACTTAAAATCAGCATACTACAGTAATGCAGCCACTTCAATGTTTATAGCAGTACAATTCACAATTGCTAAACTGTGGAAGCAATCTAGATGCCCTTCAATAGCTGAATGGATAAAGAAACTATGATGTATATATACACAATGGAATATTACTCAGCAATAAAAGAGAAGAAAATTATGGCATTTGCAGGGAAGTGGATGGAGTTGGAGAAAATCATGCTAAGTAAAGTAAGTCAATCCCAAAAAACCAAAGGCTGAGTGTTTTCTCTGATTAGTGGATGCGGATACCTAATGGGGGTGGGGATGGGGAGCATGGGAAAAATGGAGGAACTTTGGATAGGACAAAGGGGAGGGAGAGAGGGGGCATGGGGATAGCAAACATGGGATGAGATGGACATCACTACCCTAGATACATGTATGAAGACATGAATGGTGTGAATCTATCTTGTTTACAAACAGATAAATGGAATATTGTGCTCCACTATGACTTGAAATGCATTCTTTTATTTAAAAAAATAAAAATAAAAATTTTTAAAAGTCTAATGTCATCTTGCTATCAGTCAAATGTCAAGAGGTAGACCTGGTTTAGACTCTCTGGAAACTTCTCTGGGATCTGCAATAAAACTGGAGTCCAGGAGAGGCACATTATCCCTCTTTTATTGGAGAGAATCCACTCTCCCTTGAGAGTGTCCCCTTTTCCCTTAAGTAAAAACAGTCTCTTAAGAGGTATTATAAATTATGTTTCCCTTCAGAACTGTTTTTCTATTCTCCCAGTTGGTCATCAGGCTAAATTTGGATGCAGAAAATTATGAGGCATCTCCTTTTTCTCAACTGTGATTAGGTTATTCCCTGTTATTACTTTTGAGGATGAGGCTCCCCTCTGAACACCAATAACAAAAAAATGAATGAAGGAGAAAAGGACGTGGGACCACACACCAAGAAAATTGTGTCTTTGGTTAGGGAATGTCTCCTCTATCCTGGAGCCTCTAGTGGTCAGCAGCTCCCCTCTTTTTCTCATGACCTCTGGATTTAACTGCTGCCTTACAAAGCATGGTCATACCTTCTCTGCTCCTTCATGGGTGGCCATGAAGAAGGCGCAAACCTCCACTCTTCCTATGTGACTTGTTACCCTGGGAGGCCATGAAACCTTAGATGCTTTTCTTGTAATAAATCCTCGTCTGTCTGTACTGAGCCTATTATTACTTAATAAACTTTTATGGTGGGAAAATTGGGCCTCACTCAGAATGGAGGATACTAACTTCTTGATAACTATTTAATTTAAGGGAGGACTTTATCAGCTATGCCTTTAATATTTGTCTTATATGTTCTTTCTGTCCTTTTGTGTCCTTATACTCACTGGACCATGATTTCATATCATGCTCCTCAATTTGAAGTGAGATGCAAGCTTGTTAATGCTCTGGGTGATATCTCCACTAGAGAAAATAAATAATGTGGCTTCTTGAAATGGGAAAGATGAGGGATGGTTTACTCTAACTGGGACAGACCTTCTGGTCTTTTTCCTGCCAGATGAGGGGAGTACAAAAGAAAAATTATCTTATGAGAGTATATTAGGCATTCTAATTTAAAAGCTTGAGGAGCTCTATCTTGGTAATTTTTCATAAGGGGTTTCTGTTTAAGACTTGGGATAGAAGCATTTCTGAAGAGGGAGAGACTGCTTGGCTCATACTCTGGGAATTAATGGGTCACCTCTTTCCCAAAGTCTTCAGATCAGACTAAGAATTCATCTCAGGATCCAAGATTCATTGGGTGAGGGTACCCTCCACCATTGGGCCAAGTCAATCTAAAATAGAGAGACAGATAATGGTTGATATTTGGTACCTCTGAGGGCTGATGAGGTCACACTCAGGACATAAGAACTTTGCATAGCACCAGGAATTGGTCCTGGCCAGAAACCTTCAGTTGTTTCAAGCTTTCTTCTGTCCCATGAACCAACTTTTCTTCAGAAAAGAAACTGAAGCATGTCAAGACTGACATTCCCAACACCTGGGTGACAGAGGATTGGACCCACCTGCACAGCAAGCCTCTCTACTGAGTCTTAAGTCCAGTAACCATGGCAGTCAATTTAAACTGATTGACAGGTGCCCTGTGTTTACAGAAAGTTTGTCCACTGAGGAAAAAGAAATGAGAGACCTCTTGTCCAAATTACTCACCCCTTAGTAGATCCCCGTACAATACAGGTTGCAGGCCTCATCAATTTCCTTTGGGATTCTTGTCTCACAAATTTGAAGAATAAAATCCATGGACAATGGTGAAGGGGAGGAGTGAACAGAGTACCAAGAATCAGGGATGGAGATTAGAGTTTCAGAAAAGGGTGAACAGAGAAAGCAACCAAAAAAAGAACTGGGATAAATGAAGGTAATCAGTAATCAATGAAAACCAGGAGGAAACACCAAATGTTACAGAGTTGGGGCCTTTTGAGAAACTGGGGTAGCACAAATACCCCCTCCCTTCATACCCTGATTCCTGTGATCTGACTTCTGTCAGACTTCATATCCTGATTCCTGTGATCTTTCCTGTGAAAGATTTTACATATATCACTCAGAGTAACAGAAATTAATTTATTGAAGGGATAAGATGAGGGACAAGGGAGACACTCTCAAAGGAGAGAGTGTATTTTCTCTAAGAGGGACAATGAACATCCCCTGTACTACAGTTTTATTGCAGATCCCAGAGAAGTTTCCAGAGAGTCTTACTCAGGTATACCACTTGACTTTTGATTGATAGCAACATGACATCAAACTTTTAAATCACCACTTCATGACAACTCTAGGTCACCTTGGCCCATGCTGACTGGTTTCTACAGTTATTATGGTAAGGAGGTACTATCCTTAGCTCCCAGAGTTTCAGAATCTAGTCACAAAAGTCTCCCCCTTTAGAGTAACTTTGGTTCTTCTTATTAATATCATTTGGGGCCTGCATTTCTCCTGCATTTAACAGAGAGTTTACTGAGGAATGTGACATAGCCTGTCCACTTAGGTCAGACAGGTAAAGAAAGCAATTTCTTTTCCAAATTGCTTCTTGGAAAAGAAAACATGTGGGTGTCATCACAATGGGCCCATTTTATAGAATTATTCTCTTAACTTCATGTTCCCACCATCCTAATTTGTCTATCCCCTGACATAGGTATGGGATGAATTCATCAGGACATCAATAATTTGATTCTGTTGGTGAAGAAAAGGAGTCAAGTGTAATGACCAGGCTTCTACTTTGATAAAGCAAGTCATTAAATGTTATGGTTTATATATAAAGTATCCCCTAAAAGGACAGGTGTGAGACAATTCAAGAAAGTTGAGATGCAATGATTTGGCTATAAGGGCCTTAACCTAATCAGTCCATTCCCTTAATCCACTAATAGGGATTAACTAGGTAGTAACTGCAGGCAGGCAGTGTGTAGCTGGAGGAGGTGGGTCACTGCAGGCATGCCTGAGGGTTTATATTTTGTTTCTCATGAGCAAAAAGTCTCTTTGCTTCCTGTTTTCATGTTCTGAACTCCACCATTTCTCCACCACATCCTTCGACCATGATATTCTGCCTCACCTGGGGCCCAGAGCAGTATAGTAGAACTTGTATAGATTGACACTCCTGAAACTGTGAGTACTAAATAATATTTTCCTCCTCAAATTGTTCTGGTCAGGTCTTTTGATCACAGTGATGAAAATTCTTAGTAAAACACTAAAAAACAAAAAAGGTGCCTTAAATTTATAGTAAAGTTTATTAAATTTATAGTAAGGAGCTGGGATTGTAGCTCAGTGGTACAGCACTTGCCTCGCATGCGTGAGGCACTAGGTTTGATCCTCAGCACCACATAAAAATAAATAAATAAAGATATTGTGTCCATCTACAACTAAAAAAAAATTTAAAAAAAAATTATAGTAAAAAGTGAGGACTTTGTTTTTGATGTGATAAATTTGAGAAATATACCATAGGATGTCAACAGGAAAATACAGCTTTTGGTATGTCATAAACTCAGAGTAGATTTTGGAGTTGTAGATAAACATTCAGTAATCACTTCTTCTTGAATCAAAAGAGCATTTTTATTATGTAACACTTTCTACTGAGTATATTTACATATAAAACATTCCTAAGCTTCTCTACTGGTTACATATTTGCAAACAAGATAATAACCTTCCAAACCTAGACAGCAAGAGTCAGAATATCATTAAAGTCCATAAATCAAAGACCAGGGAGTTAAATCTTGAGAAGAACACCAGGCACTCCCCATTTGGACACATTTCAAACTCACCAGGTAAAACATTCCCTCAGAAAATGGTTAGGAGATACTCTCAAATCTATTTTATAGGGTTAAGACATCAGAGTTATTATTGGTGTAAGTCATATTCATCCATCATCAATATAACAAGTTATGAAAAAATTCAATTCTAATGAAACAACGAATGTTACTATTAAAAGCAGACAAATGAATACCATCAAATTGCTACAAAATGAAAACATATGCTACTTCTTTATAAATTTTATAATGGACTAAAAATAATTAAGGCAAAGTTAGGCTAATGATGTGGGAACAGAAATGGGAATGAGAGAAATCTATAATCTAGGAGTGTCATTTTAACAAGCTGCTGAACCAGGAGCTTACTGAGCCACTATGAGTATGAAGTCCACTTACCTTAAGCAAGAAAGTAAACTCTACAAATATGTTTCTTCAGCAGAGATAGCACATGCTGGTTGTAATTGAGAAGGATCTGAGAATTTTCCCTGTGTCCAAGTTAATCAGACTGTCAAAGTTCTGTGGATATTATGAGGAGATACCAGCTTCCTGAGCCACACTCTAAGGTCTTTTCTATGTAATGCTGTAGGCAGACTGAGTTGACATCCCTGATAGTTCCCCATCGGGTCAAATATGAGCAACCTGGTCTGGGGTGATATTGTGTATCAACTGGGTTCTTCCTCCTAATGTCAGCTGTTAGGTTAGTGAGGTAAATGCAGACTGCACAAACATGGCCACCGTGGGCCGCATGCGCAGAGGAACATGGAACATCCAGTATGGGCTCTGCCATGCTTCTCAGCTCATCCCGGAAGGACTCTGACCTTAGCAGGATCCCCTGACCAATCTCAGTGGACACCGGACTCTAGATGACCTCCTTTTCCTACCTCAGGCCCTTCCCTTCCTGCCTTAAGTCTTCCTTTTCCAGGCGGGACTCTTTAAATTTTCTGTGCCATGAGGCTTGGGCACGATTCTCCTGTGCACACTCTGATGGACGGGAGAGTTCAGCCCCCCGAGAGCATGCGTTTCCAATAAAGCCTTGCCCAGCGGTTTTAATTCGCCTCCTTTTGGTCATCTGACTTTACATCAGCAATCTCTAGCTTGGGGAGCCTAAATCTTTTACCAAGTGGAATTAACTAAATTTTGTCTTGGAAGGAAATTATATATATATATAGTTGTTATTGTTGTTGTTGTATCATACACTAGCAAATCTGCTCCTTTCTTCAGAGGGAGACACACTCTGTCTTCCAAGGCTGTTCACTAAATAAATAATCTCCAAAAAGCTGCTAGATCTGCTGCTCACAATACAGAGAGAAATATGAGGGACCCAGGAAGGATCATGTCCAAAAACATCCACCACATATTTTCACACCTTCTTGGTTTCTGGTGATTTTTCCATTTTCTCTGATGCTGATTCATGGGAACAACATAGGCTAGGACAAAAATTTAATAAATGTGTTTCGCATAGTAGTTATTTAAGGATCTATGCAGCATGACTTCAAACAGCAGGATAAGGCCCTTTTTTTCATAATAAAATCACTAAATAAACTACCTATAGAAGAGAACTTTCTCAAGCTGATAAGGAACATATATGAAATTCATAGCTAACATCGGAAACCTACCAACAAAGAAAAGCCCAGGACCAGATGGATTTCAGCCATGTTCTACAAGACCTTCCAAGAAAAACTTACACCAATAGTTCTTAAATTATTCCATGAAATAGAAAAGGAGGGAGCCAGGTGCTATGGTGTATGCCTGTAATTCCAGCGGTTTGGGAGGCTGATGCAGGAGGATCAAGAGTTCAAAGCCAGCCTCAGCAAAAGCAAGGTGCTAAACAACTCAGTGATACTCTGTCTCTAAATAAAATAAAAAATAGGCCTGGGGATGTGGCTCAGTGGTCATATGCCCCTGAGTTCAATGCCTGGTACCAAAAGAAAGAAAAGGAGGGAACGCTTCTAAGCTCATTTTATGAGGCTAGTATCACCCTGATACCAAAACTAAAAAAACACGTCAAGGAAATAAAACTTCAGACCAATATCCCTGATGAACATAGATGCAAAAATTATCAATTAAATTCTGAAAAATCACATACAAAAACATATTAGAAAGATAGTGCACCATGATCAAGTGGTGTTCATCCTAGGGATGCAAGGTTGATTCAACATACGGAAATCAATAAACATAATTTATCACATCAATAGACTTAAAAACAAGAATGTGATCAACTTAATAGATCCAGAAAAATCACTTGAAAAAATACAACACCCCTTCATATTCAAAACACTAGAAGAACTAGGAATAGTAGGAATATACCTCAACATTTGTAATAGCTATATATATTAAGCCCAAGGCCAACATCAGTCTAAGCAGAGAAAAACTGAAAGCATTCCCTCTAAAAATTAGAACAAGACAAGCATGCCCTCTTTCACTGCTTCTATTCAACATAGTTCTGGAAAATATAGCCAGAGCAATTAGAGAGATGAAAGAAATTAAAAGAATATGAATAGGAAAAGGAGAACTCAAACAATCACTATTTGCTGATGACATGATTCTGTATTTAGGAGATCCAAAAAATTCCACCAGAAAACTTCTAAAACTAATAAATGAATTCAGCATAGTAGCAGGATATAAAATCAACACCCCTAACTCAACTGCATTCTTATACATCAGTGATGAATCTACTGAAAGAGAATTTAGGGAAACTACCCCACTCTAAATAGCCTTAAAAAAAAAAAAAAAAAAAAACAAACAAAACCCTGGGAATCAATCTAACAAAAGATGTGAAAGATCTGTACAATGAAACTACAGAACACTAAAGAAAGAAATTGAAGAAGACCTTAAAAGATGGAAAGATCTCCCATACTCTTGGATAGGCAGAATTAATATTGTCAAAATGGTCATAATACCAAAAATGTTATACAGGATAAGTCCATTTTACAATATTGATCTCTACTATGTCCTCAGGATTAGTAAATCCTCAGATCATCAAGGATCTACATTAGAAAACCAGGGGGCTTTGACTTATGATGTCTGGGGGGACATTTCCTTGTGGTATGGGAATAAGACACATTGGTGAGTGCACAGATTTGGCCTTGGGTTCCAAGGAGGAAATCCAGGGCAATTCTATATTCCTCGGACTCTGGCTGGTGAAGTGAGGTTGACCTGAATATTTGACAGAGCCAACGTGGTACCACTCATCACTTGTGTGACTATCATTGTAGAGATAATTGCCCTCAGGCTGTGCATAAATTACCAGTCAATTCTGTTCCTGGAAGCACTTCTCAATCTCATTTAACAGAAGGACCCCACTTAGAGTTGATCTTTGTAGGTAACTGAGGGCCGTGACCTAGTTGACCTAGTGGTGGTATTAAACACATAAACATATCTCTTACACACCAGTTCTTACACAAAACGTCTTAGGGGGTATATTAGACTCCCAGAAAATCACAGGACAATTGTTTGCATTTGTCTCTCCAAGTGAGACCTATGTCATTTTAGGTGGCAGATTGACAGTTCCCCAATTGTATTCATTTGGGCAGCTACATTTTAGTGTTCCTGGTTTGTTTTCAATAATTGAGACTTGTCGTTGCCTTTGAAGGAATTAGCAGAAGGGAATCAGTCTAGTCTGCCCCATCCTGTGTGCCCGTGCCCTCAGCTAGGTGGTATTCATTAGCCCATAGAGTGGCTGAGGGACCACTGCAGGCACAGGGTGGAAACATGCAGAGATATTTGCAGGTGCAGGTACTGAGGACATCCCCTGCTATTTCCAGTAGGATTTCCAACACAGTTAAGGGAGATAGGGGTCAAACCTTGATTACAGGTGTTGGCAGACATGGCACATAATAATTTGAGAGAATAGCACAGGCTATTTTCTTTTGTGAGAAAATCTCCAGAGGAAAATCATAAAATTGTGGTTCATGAGTGTCCCTCCCTCCTTCATAGTTCTGGGCTGTAAAGTATTCCTTCCCCAGGTGCTGGGCTGTTACTCACTACAAAACTGGAATGCCCTGTTCTAATAGCTATTCCTTCATCATTTTTTCCTGAATAATCCTCCAACTCCACCTAAATCTTTCATCTGGAAGGTGCAGAGGCAAGGGGACAGAGGCATTTTTATAAAACATAACCAGAATTAAGATTAAATATTTAAGCTCCTGTGGCCTGGTTTTATCCAAAGGGCAAACCTCTTCAGAAGAAAGTTGTATCACAGCTGAAACTTGTCGGGGTAGAATCCTAAATTCTTAAAATACCTCTATATAAATTCAACACTCCTTTTATCCTGATAATTTCTCAAGAAGCAATTGAAGATTGATATTTTTAATCAGCTAGTCTATTCCTTCCCAAATGTCAAATCAAATCTCTAGGTTAAGAGTGTTGGAAGCCCAGGAGTTAGGTTAAACTGTTACAACATTTATCAAAGGAAACACTGGCCAGGGATACATGTATGACCTTTAGATTTACCAATAGATGCAGTGATGATGTCCATTTCTGTTTATGCAAAGCTGGCAAAGAAGATTAACTACCACAATAGGCCAGGTGTAGGTGGAAAACATAACAACCAAGAATCAAATAAATTAAAACCATGAGTATGAAAATAATAAAGGACAGTGAAAAAGAAAAGAAAAGAATGTATTGCATTGGGGACAACATTGTAATTTTAAAAAGACAAGACAGGCAAATCTTTACTGAGAAAGAGATATTTGAATGTTACTGCCAAAATATACATTAAACAAAATATTAAATAATGTCTTCAGAAGCAATAATTTTTTGTGTGTGTGGAGTGGGCATATACCAGGAATTGAACTCAGGGGCATTCACCCACTGAGCCACATCTCCAGCCCTATTTTGTATTTTATTTAGACACAGGGTCTCACTGAGTTGCTTAGTGCTTTGCTATTGCTGAGGTTGGCTTTGAACTGGCGATCCCCCTGCCTTCTCCTGAGCTGCTTGGATTACAGGAATGCACTACTGTGCCTAAATTTTTGTTAGAATGTAAAAAATGCTCCTGTTCATCACTTTGCTACTGTGTAACCAAAAGTCACACTGGGAGACAGAGAGAGAGAGGGTATTGAGGAGATACATATCAACAAGGCTGCTGAATTTAAAATTACTATGTGAAATTTAATTAGGATTCTTTCTACACATAGGCCTTGATAAACTCTTAGAAAAGCTTACTATTGAAAGACTGTGAAGAACTGAAAATGTTTCCACATTAATAATGTGTAAGTAAACTGATACAAACATATTTAAAAGTAGGTTTTATTTTTAACAAATTTATTGAGATATAATTCCTGTAGCATACAACTCAGTCATTCACATGTACAGTTCAATGGTTTTAGTATATTCACAATTATGTGCAACCACCACCAGTTAATTCTACAACATTTCATTACCACATAAAAAACAAACAAACAAAAAAACACAGATATGCTTTATCAGTTGGTCTCCAACCCCTCAAACCCTTCTCCTGTTCTGGTAATCAAAACCAAATTTCTGTCTCCATATATTTCCATTATGGACATTTCATGAAAATGGAGTCATATAACATGCGGTCTTTTATAATGGCTTATTTCACTTACGTCTTCAAGGTTCCTCTCTATTGTAGCATGTGTCAGTAACTTCAATTTTTGTTATGGCTACATAATATTCCATTATATGTTATACCACTTTTCCATTATCGACTTACCAGATGATCAACATTTTGGTTATTTCCACTTTCTGGCTACCATGAGTGGTTCATTTAGTTTGGAGACATATTTTCATTTCTCTTGTGCATATACCTGGGAGTAGGTGTGGTCATAACATGTAGGGGTAAAGGAAGTGCTACATCACCTTATAATAGAGTCTCAGGCATTTGGTGGCTCTGTCAGAAAGGAAGTCTACAGGGTTTGGACCTGGGTAAACACCCTATCCCCTTAGTGAGAGAAGATTCAAGTATGCCATTTTGTACTGGACAATTGGCGCTTGTTACACAATACACTACAGCATTCAGAATGGTTACTTTACTCTCTCTCTACCAGATGCAAAGACAGTTTGTGGTTTATGTTTGTTTGTTTATTACTCCTTACTGTGAGGGCCTAGTGCAGGGCCTGGAAGTAAAGCCCATGAAGTGTGAGGATCCCCTGCAGACTGTTCCTCTCCTTGGTTCAGGCTCAGCTTCCAGCTAGTCACCCAATTGACCATTTATGGGTTGCGACCAGTTTCTGGCTTCTGCAGCTTCTCCAGGGGAGCTGACATTGGCTGTGATTTACTGTATTTACCTTTCTCTTCAGATTTCAGGGTAGTTGTTTGCCCGGCAATCTTAATTTTCTTGTAAGAATAGTCATTGATTTTCTGTTTGGTCAGCTTTTTTCTTGTAAAGTTGGGAGTGAAAACTTTCAAGCTTTTTATATGTCAGAAAAGAAACTACGTACACATTTTTAAAGAGACAATTGTGTAAAGTTAGACAAATTAAAATAAGCATACCCATTTCCTCTACCATTTCATTTTAAATGGTTTAAATAAATGCATTTATAAAGATGTTTGATATAGTACTATATAGAGAAATAAAAGTATAGATTAAATGTTACTTACCTCTTGATATAAGTATGAATAGTAAATTTTTTTGTCTCTGGCAATGGAAATCTATACCTAAAACAAAATGCATATACTTGCTTTATGTGTATACACATGAATAAATCTCAAAACATCCTATTAAGAGAAACAAGTTTCAATACATAGCAATATTAGGTTGTTATAGGTAGTGATGTTTATATAAAAATTAAAATCCATAAAACATTAGCATGTAGTTTTTGGTACAAGTTACCCATACATGGGAAAAAGAACAGTTTACAGGTGGGGATATCTATGAGGTCTAACAAGGCCATGGGGGCAAGGCTTTGGCTGGATCTGCAAAATATATAAAAGTTGGAAAACTGAAGTAAAATATTAAAATATTGAAAGTAAACAAGTGCTACATAGAGAAATGTCTGATACATAGCATTCTCTTCTATATGTTAAAGATGTCCACAATTTTCAAAAATGGAAATCTACATGGAAATAGTTCTTTTCATTATAAATGCTAAAATATTTATTGTAGATATTTGTTATACAATTATATATTATGATACAAATACATTTCAAACATTGATATCACCAACCTGAACACCCAAATTACTGATAGCCTATGTCCTGTCAGTCAGATTTTGTTTGCTTGCAAAAGTTAGCAAACAAAATTATGATAACCATGTGTTCCCAGCTATGGACCAAGAATCATCACAATCCCAACCACAGGGGGTGGGGAATTCAGAGTTGTGCAGTCTGGTCTCAATGCCATGTTGACACTCCAAGCAATGTTCAGCTCATTATAATGATAAAAAATATATGCCCCCAGCACCAGCACAGATCCAACCATACCTAAATTAGAAAGAAAATAGGTGACCTCCTGATTCCAGATATTCTCTTTTCTTCCCATAAAAAGCTCTGATGAGGGCATGCATACCACATAACCCCTCAGAACCCAGCCCCAGTAAAAATCCAAACCCCACATCCACTGGAGAGCAGGTACCTATAGCTTGTAAGCTCCTCTTCTCCACTCATTGGACATTGAATAAAGTTCCTGCTTACCTCTTCAACTGTTTGGATATTTGCAAAGGGCATTGGGTAGGAAAAAATAATCTGCAGATTCAGTAACATTAACAAACATTCAGAGACTATTCAATCACTTAATATTTCTTTTCCAAAGAAGTAATTTCTTTAGGCTTTCATACCTGAGGAATGAATGAATCTGTTCTCATTTGGAACAGATCTTCCATTCTATTGTACTCACTCACAGTTTACTTGCTCAACAAATCTATATAGGACTCATTGACCTTGCATATAATTAATCATATGTAGAATATCTAAGCCTCCTGTGCTTATTTTATTATCAAGCCAAGTCATGTCTAATGCTCTATCAAATATATTCCTTCTGTGTTTACAACCCTCACATACTGAATTAAATAGTTTGTTTTTTTCTTCACTTAGACAAAGAAAAACAGAAGAAATGAAGGGAAAGTGGGCAAATGCCTGGAGTGTCAGCAAAAGGTTGAACCTAACATTTATAATT
This sequence comes from Geosciurus inauris, assembly GCA_004024805.1. NCBI lineage: Eukaryota > Metazoa > Chordata > Mammalia > Rodentia > Sciuridae > Geosciurus > Geosciurus inauris. The sequence goes on along the minus strand of PVHX01000369.1, from coordinate 281,195 downwards.
GAAGATCATACTATAGAAACTCCACCCAGAAGTCTCACACATTTTCTCATTTTATATTCCAAAAGAAATGGTTTATACAAACTTTCCTCTTAACTTTACAAATGATAAAATGGTTACCCACATAAGATTATTAATATGAATTTCCAATGACACAGCTAGTAAGGCTGCAGTTGAAAACCAAGACAATCTGTCTCTAAAACCCATATTCACTATTAACACTTTTTAAAATTGCAATTTATGCTTTTCAAGTGTGGATCTCCTGTGTCTTTGCATAACAGATCGCTCTGGATGAAGCATTAATATTACTGAATTCTTTATCTTAGAATGTACGTGAGTATGTCTATTTCTGATGTGCAGAACAAATGGCTCCTGCCTGTGTATCTCAGGTTGCTGTGTAGCCTCATGGTGCTCCTAGGATGCATGAATAATTTCAATCTTGCCCTTGCTTGAAGCCCCCTTATCCTGCTGAACTCTATTCTCTGTGTGTAGACACACCCACAAATGTGTCTAATATCTCTGAGGTACTGTTCTATACCTTTACTGCATTTCTCTAGAATCATGACATCTGTCTTTATCTCCTGGTTTGGTTCATAAACCTTTATTTTCAGCTCCTCTGTGTTACAAGAAACCCTATAGGAAATAACAACTTATTTGGGAAAAGCCAATTGTATTCCACTACTCACTTACCACCCCTACACCCATCCTCTCCCCCCCTTTTTTTTTTCCATAGTAAAGGTTAAAGACCTGGGGTCACATATACCTCCTGTTCTCTCCCCAGAACTGCTCCCTTTTGTAAGAAAGCCCATCTTCCCTCCTCAGGCTCCTCTCTCATCCTCCATCTGCTTTCCCCTTAGCCCTGTCAGCAGCTTTGACTCAAAGGCTTGGGATTCCCTTTGAAGCTTTTGTTATAGAGATATAAACAAAGAACTATAAAAACACAGAGGGATCAATTAATTCTGCTGCAGGGGATCAAGGAGGACATCAAACGGAAGGAGACTTTGAGTTTGGCCTTGAAGCATGATTAGTATTTAAAAAAAGAGAGAGAGCGCGAGAAATCACCGAGAGTTGAACTAGAAAGAAAATCCAATCTTCTGCTGTCCCAACTGACTGTCCTGCATGAAAACAGGTATATATGATACTTTCTAAGTGGCTTGGGGTTTTCTAAACCGTTAAGTCCTGGCTACAGTGGAACATCCACAGTGCTTGGGAAGATTCAGGGGATATGACAGCAACATCTCTACTCAATGCTTTTTATGGCCCCAACAGGTAAGCTGCTGGTATCTTAAAAGCAGCTGAGTTAAGTTGCTGAATTTGGATAAGTTCCACCTGACTAACTCACGGGTCAACTGTGGGCTCAGCTGGACCGGCAGGAGGAAAGGCACACACACTTGCTCCTAACTGCATTGTTTTCATTTTGTTTCCTTTCTCAACTTCAAACTTGGAACACCCCGCACCACCACCATCAAACTCTATGTTAAAACAAATATTCTGAGAGAAACAAGAATGATAATGCCAGATTGATTGGAAAGTAAAAAGTAGAGCCACGTACTGTAGAGGAAATTGACGTTATGTTCAAATAAAACAGAGTTTAAATCCCAGATCTACAACTTATCAGAGTTTTCAAGGGAAATCACTTTAACTCTCTGAGTTTCACTTTCTCATGTTTAATATGGGGATGAATGTGTCATCTCATATTGAGAAACTATGGTTTGTTGACTAGTGGCGATAATGAAATTAAGGCATCATGAATATGAATCTCATAGTTTAAATGAGCTCAGATCCCCAACTTGATGGCTATTTAACCTTAAGATTAGTTATCAATTTTTTGTTTTATTTTTCTAATATGTGAAATATAAGTAGAGATTTCCAGGTGTTAAAATTTGGTGTGAATTTTAAATTGAAATCAGGTAAGAGAAAATATTTCATGGATTCAAATGAGCTATACAAGTGTAGAGAAATATAATTTATTCTATAAATATTATTGTACTAAGTAATTTTTTACCTTTTAGCTATTTAGTTGCAAATATCCCTTCCTCAGTCCAAAAATCTCTTCAAATAAATTTAATAATTCAAAAATGAATATTTCCCTAGAATCACAAATACTTGTTTTGTTATTTGTTCTAAAATTGAAAAGACAGTAGAAATTAAATGATACATTTAAGACACATGTTTTTAAAATTACTCAATGAGGCTTGAATGAAAACACTGAGTTTTTTGTTCTTTTTAATTATATATACATGACAGTAGAATGTATTTTGACATATCATACACACATGGAGAAAACACTGAATTTTTATTTTATCTGAATTGTCCTAATTTTGAAGGTGAAAATAGTGATGCTATGTTTACTTAGATTGTAACAGTGTCCACTTCACCTTTTGAATATGGCTCCGGGGCTTATTTTTAAAAGGGACCTGTTTTCCTTTTCTTTTTCTCCCTCTCCCCCTCCCTAACCTAGGGGTGGGAAACAAGATTGCCTTGAGTTATCTGGGCTCCACAGGGAGGAGATGTCTAGGAAGTGAACATCTCCCAAATTAACAAGTGAATCTAATATACCACCAGGACCCGCTGGGACCCCCTGTCAGGGCACACCTGGAATGTAGCCTTTGAATAGCTCCTTTAAAATCCCCAGGTTCCTCCTGATAGGCAGAAGAATCACAGCCTCTGGGACAGGAGTCCCCTGTGTTTCTTCTTTGCTAGCAAAACAAAAAAGCAACTTTTTCCTTTCTACCCCAAAACCAAGTCCTCATTATTAAACTGGCATAAATTGGCACTGGGACAAGGACTGAGCCTTCAGTTACAGGATGACTTAACCTCTTTACCATTTTCAAAATAAAAATGTTTGCAGGTCTCAAAAATTGTTTCAAAAATAAATTTGAAACTATTTTCCAAAATGAATCTTAAAGGAATCCCTGTGAGTGAATCAAATACAGAGAATGTTCTGGTTGAAGTGTTCACCCATACCCCATATCCCATTGTCCACACTTTTACACTGAGGATCCCCTTTTCCCAATCTATCACATACATACTTTATTGAATCCCTTTCTGAAACTTTGTCTCCCATTTCTTGGAAGAATAAAGTTCTTGCTCCTTCTTGGTCCCAGAGAGCCTTAAAAATTTCTTAAGAGCACAGGCTGGAGACAGCCTGAGTTCCATGCTGTCTGTGACTAAAACCTAATACTGCTACATGCCCACAGGCAAATGTTTCAATTTCTGCTTCAGTTACTTCCGTAAAATGTAGAAAATAATAGTTCTAAGAGAAATTCTATAGAGAATAAATACATAGAATGTATGGAGAGACAAAATGGAATTATGTGAAACAATGTTTTTCTAGAAAATGATCATATTCTTTTTAAATTGCTGTGATTATTATATAAATTAATACAATAAAAATGCCTACACAGGCTGAAATGTAGAGAATGTTAGCTGTTATTGTCAGCTTCTGCTATGCTTGAGATTCTGTGTTATATGCTTTATATACATCATTTTTAGTTTTAGAATAATCTTAAATACATATATGCATATGTATAGTTGATTTTTAGGTATAAATTGAGATTAGAAAATTAATTACCTGAAAAGTTAAGTATTGCCTGAAGTTATGTGGCTGAAAATGGACCCAGCTAGGAATCTAACCATCTGTCTGCTTTTCAAGGCTGTGGCTTCCCTGTCCTGCCTCCCTGGGCCGCCACCCGGGCCTTATCTGATTTATGCTCACACACATATGTGTGCCATCCTGGGTAGGCCAGAACCCAGAGTTGGTGCCTCCACTGCATTAGGGGGCTTTGCTTGTTCAGAGTTTCACTGAGTGCATTTTCTTTATAGATCATTCTGCAATTACATACAAGATGAAACATAATCTGCTTCCATTAGCCTAGCAAAATCTTTTGTGTCTCTTTTCATTCAGTTTTCACCCCACTCTTGCCAGAAGCATTCATAGTTATACTTCTATCACTGTAAATTAGTTTTCTATTGAATTTCATATAAAAAGAATTGCACAGTATGAACTCTTTTGTCCCTTACTCCTTTACCTTAGCATAATGTTTTTGACTTGCTTCCATATTGTCATGGGAATCAGCAGCTGGCTTTTCTTTATTTCCCCCTCTTGTTTAATAGACCATAGCTGTTTATTCCTTCTCCTATAGGACATTTGCTCATTTCCAGTTTGGGTTATTGCAAACAAAGCTATCATAAATATTCCTATGAAATTATTTTGAACAAATGCTTTCATTTCATAGAGACAAACACCTAGGCATAGAATTGCTTGGTCATTGTGTAAGATTATATCTAACTGTATATGGAAATGTAATATAAATAATCTTCTCTTCACTATGACCCTTCCTTTTTCCCTGAAAAATGTCCCATATAAACCACTTGTACTTAAATACTTTTCTCTGTCTATTCTAAGCTTTTTTAAAAAATATTTTTTAGTTGTAGATGGACACAATGTCTTTATTTTTTTTTAATATTTATTTTTTAGTTGTAGGTGGACAGAATATCTTTTATTTTTATTTGTATGTGGTGCTGAGGATCGAACCCAGTGCCTCCCGCGTGCTAGGCGAGCACGCTACCACTGCGCCATAACCTCAGCCCCTATTCTAAGCTTTTAATGATTAAAAAAACCAAACAAACATTTTATGATAGTTTTCCCTGAATTTTTATATTCTTGATATGTTAAAATGTAATTAAATCTAGTTTTATTTATCTCATCTATTCGATCTTCATGTGCCCTTCCCATTTGATTTTTTATATATTTTGTCCATCCTATAATTGCTTTAAAATGCATAAGATACTTCTGTCTTCATTTCCTCCAGCTCTTAACTGTTCTCTCTCTGTCCTTTATCCATTACTGGTGATTTCTGTCAGATTTTTTGACCTTTTCTATTAGCTCACTAATTTTATTTCAGTTAAAATGTTTTGTGTTCAACCCGTACTCTGAGCAATTTTTTCCATATTTATATTTATCCAACTGTGTATCCCTATTTGGTTCTTCTACATAACTGCTTGTTTCAACTTGTGTTTCCTCATGAATATTATTTAGAATAATTGTGAAGTGTTTTTTTTTTTGCATTAGTTCATTTTATTCCTATGACTTGTTTGTTACATTGTACTTTTAATCCTGAGATACCAATATTTTCTTCTGTGTTTATTTATAAAAAAAATTTCCCCATGTCCTACTGATTGCACATCTCATCCCTCTCCCATAGCAGTAATGATGCAGGCAGTCATAACCTTCCTTAAGTTCTTTTTTACCATTTATTAGTGTATTAGTCAGGGTTCTTTAAAGGAACAGAATCAACAGGAAGTATGATTATAAAAAGGGGATTTTAGGTTGGCATAAGCCACCAGAAGCTGCATAGTCCACAAAGGCCATCTTCAGGCTGGAGAGCTGGAAGAACCAGTAGCTACATAGTCCAAGAGGCTGAAGCCCCAGAACAAGAGGTATCAACAGTGCTACCCTCATCCAAGACTGGAGAATCACTGGCAGAATCCACTTTGGAAGAGTGAAGAAGCAAGAGTCTGATATCCTCAGGCGATCGCAGCAGCAACCAAGAGCACATTCAAGAAGAATTGAGCGAGCATGTGCTGCTGCTTCCTAGTTCTTCCAACTTTTATTCCATCCAAGCCACCATCCTATTGGATGATGCTGCCCACGCTTAGGGAGAGTCTCCATTTCAGTTGGCTATCCCAAATGCTAATCATTTCTGGACATACCCTTATGAGACACTCATAAGCCTCTTGATCATTGACATCTCTTCTAATCTAATCTAATCTAATCAAGTTGACAATTCAGATTAACCAGTACAATTAGCTATGTTGCTAGGAAAAATTTTTCAATATTAACAAGGAAGGCTTGATTAGGGACTCTGTACATGCAGGTGATTATAGAAACTACTCCATAAAGTTGTTTTAGGTAGTAAGTGACACAATGATACAAATTACCTTATTGAAATAAGCGTTCAAAAAGTTAGTTCTGATAGTGTTTTATGGCTCTCATTCTTGATTTTCTAAACTATTCAGACAGGTTTTGAAGGAGATGATTTTTCTTAGATAATACTGGGTTAAACACAGACATTATTTAAAAATGATTATGTTTACCTTATTTTCCTTTTACTCTTAGTGGCCTATAAATTATGGCCTAGAGATTGAAGGAGAGAGGTGTGATTTGCTGAACATAGTGGAGGAATCCAAATGTGTATTAGAATTGTCAAGAGCATGTCATAGTGGTTCACAACTGTAGTTTCAGCTACTTGTGAGGCAGAGTTGTGAGGGATGCTTGAACATAGGAGTTCAAGACCAGCCAAGGAGCTTAAGACCAGCATGGGTCTTATTAAGAGAGTGAGACCCCGATCTCAAAAATAAATAAGTAAATAAATAAATAAGAGTTGGTAAAGCTCTTGTTGTACATATAAAAAGCTGCAAAAGAAGAAATGAAGAATTCATTTTGCGTATGGTGCAAAATGAAGCAATTTATTGCAATAAAGATGATGTAAGGTTAGAATAGCATAGGATGCACATAGGAAGTTCAGCAGATAAAAGAAGAAGAGATTTGATTTGATGAAAACAGCAAACATTCCCTTAGACAAAGTTACTGATAGATCCACCAGTTGCTTATTGAAAAGTAACTGTAACATGTTCAAAAATTGACTTCCCAGGAAAGAACTTCTGTCACATTAGCTGCCACATAAAAAATAATACATTTCAAAGGGGAAATTCTGCAGACAACATCTTGGAGAGTAACTCTCACATGTTAGCACATTGCATTTATCATATGACTATAATTAAAACATTATAAATAATTTCAAGTATATTCCATAATGATTTCTAGCACAGAGTAGAAGAAGCTGGGCCCCAGGGTCACCCACTAACTCTGACCATATCAGATATGAGGTGAATGAGATAGAAACTTGGCTATATTAAGCTACTGAGTTTTAGACTATTATATTAGCTAATGACAATTGCTTTGATTCAAATACTAACCAAGAAGTATACAGTAAATTCCTGACAAACAACCTTTTCAATGATTTTATAAATTTCTCTTTTTTTGGCTCATAATTTATTTTATTTATTTTTAATTTTTATTTGTTCATTTTATTTATATACAACAGTAGTGTCTATTCTGACATAGAATAAGACATATTCTATGTTTATGTATTTATTTCTTAGTAATTTCTATAACATTCTATGCATAAATTTCATTCAGTAACACAAAACTTCAGTCATTTTCCTGTACATCCTAGAGTTGAAATAAATACCTATCATCCCATTACAGTGAATGAGAACAACTAAACACCCTTAATTGAATGCTACCTGAGCAAGATATATATGAGCCTGGAAGTGTTACATAATACAAGTATAATTTCTAAAGAACGAATGCATATTTTATGGCAGTGTGTAAGCAGTATACTATCAGCTATGTCTCATAACAAGTTATTTTTAATATAAAAATAAAACTCTATTGACTATTATTTCAGATTTTTTCAAAATTGACAATACCCTGGTGTTACTTAATACATGAAATAGCATAGATAAAATTGCATTTAAAAAGAAAACTACCAGAAACAAACAAAAATCCCAGGCCTGATACTGTCCAGTTACTGTGCTCATATAAAATTTAAAAGTGTCCAGTAAATGTAAGCCCTGAGGGTTAAAACAGTACAATGACTTACCCGTGAGGAAACTCAAAGATACAGGTGCATATTTATCTAACCTAAGAGTATATGCTCCTCTGTGGCAGAATGCTTTGCCATAGCCATCTTTGATATATATTGCTTGTACTATATGGCAGACATTGGCTTGCCCAATGCAGTGTTTCCCTGCATAGTATTTCTTGTTTGATTTTTATTGTGCATTCAGAACAATTCCTCTCTAAGTGTAGTTCAATGAAATATTTATAACATTGCAGACCATTAAACAAATAAGCAATTCCATTCTGAGTTTATTTGTCTGCCCTCAGCAAACCTTTTAGTTCTACAAAGTTCATTCCTTGGAAGACCTCATATGACCCAGAGGATGGGGTTCTGGTGATGGTGCCCTTCTTTGCTCCTCATTCTTTATTTACATCATGCAATATATTACTTAAAGCAAAGTAAAAGAACTGAAAGCATTACAAACTATGTGAGTTGAATATATAGTATCATTAGTTATATTTGATTTAAATGTTTCTTAATAAGAAAAGCATAGATACATTTGAAGTTTCATTTAGAATCAACCTTCATTTTCTCTCTCCACTGAGGAAATCACAAAATTAAAATTGTTCTTTTAAGATGCATATTCATTCTCATAGATACCATCTCTTGTTAAAAGTGTACTTTTAAAAATCATATCCATGACAGCATATTCCTTCTGCATTTTAAAAATTCAAATTATTTATTTAAGCTCTTTATATGTTGAGGTATATGTTGATCTAATTCATTCAATTTAGTGATTGCTTGTAATTCCATAATATAAAGACTAAGGACAAATTCCTAGGGATTTTGGCTTGTGCATATAGATAAACAACGTAGCTAATCATTTAGAAGACAAAATATGGGGTTGAAAAGGGAATATAGGGGTAGAGATATGGAGTTTATTTGCACATGTTTTATATCCTTATAAAATAGACAGATAAAGACTGGACTAGCTCTTCACATGGATGAAGAGCTGAGGGGAAGAGCAGATTGGAGATATAAGGGATAGAGACATTACCATGGAAATGGAATTTAAAGCAAGGAGACTATAAGGTGCAGAGAGTAATTATATATAAAGAACAAAAGATGTACAGGCATTCAGGTCTTGGAGATTCTAACATTTAGACATGACAAAGAAGAGAAGTGTTCCGTGAAGGAGATGGTAAAAGAGTGTGCTGAGAGGATGGTGAGGCATTTCTGTGCATGCATCTGTGTATGTTTCTGGGGTTTTAACTTATGTTTCATCATCTATCAGATTATCTCTGCGCCAGTTGCATATGGTCCAAATTATTGTGGCTTCACTGTAAATCCTGAAATCTTTCTCTCTTTTTGCAGCCATATCCTTCTTCCTTACTTTGCTTCACAGCTGCTTTGACTGAAATTTGGAATTTAGATAACATTGACTCATTTGATAGAATGCATCTGTGTCTTTCCTTATATTTTCACAGCTCTGTTTTACCATCTTGTGTTATAATGACTCCCTTGCCATTTACAGAGGACTGTAGAGCTCCTCACACTGCTGGATCATCTTTGGGTTCTCTGAGAAAATTATGATAATGTTCTCAGGCTTTGGGCACCACTATCCTCTGATTCATTGTAAAAAGATGTTTAAATGCAATATTCATGTTATTATGTAGCCACTAAAAGTATGATTTAAACTCCTATAATAACCCACTTTGTGGTTAAAAAAAAATCATTATTCTCTTATTCGTTATGAAATAGTATTTTATCAGTATTCAATACAATAAATTATATAAAATATATAATTACTATAAAATACTTTTTAGAATAAGAGATAATATAGCTGATAATTTGATACTAGGATTATAATAAATGCTTTCACCAAATACACAAATATTTCTTTCTCTCTCTGCTTTTGGTGTTTTATATTTCTCTTCTGTAACTATTTTCAGTTTATATATTTGTTCGTGAATTTTGAGTGGCTTTTATTCAGTGAGACACCACAAGTTTGATGACAAAAATGAATCAGTGTGATGTCTCAGCCATAATTTTATTAAATGTCACTCTCTTCATTTTTCATGTTTGTAATGTGTAAATTTAATACTAGATGATAAACCAAACTGATATTTCAAAACATCATTGTCAGATAATCATAAAGCAAAAACATCATAATATGAAGAAAATATTTTAAAATCAAGGGATTAATATATTCAAAAGTGAAAAAGATTCAAAAGCTAAAAAGAAAACATTAAACACACTTCCACAAAACATAAGGCAACTATCTTTCAAAAAGAGCACACAATTGTTTTAAAGCATTAGATTTTAGGAAGACTATTAAAAAACTAAATCTTTAGATGGACTATTTCAGAAGAATTGACTATAGATGAATTATTTTTTAAAAAATGCTGAACTACCACAGAAATCCAAAAAGGAAAACATTTTATCCAGTATCTGATTTAGTGAACTACAGGGCTAAACCCTTTGACTACTCTCTTCTTGGACTGTAGAAGTGATGAACAAGGCAATTAGTCAAAACATTGATCTCTTGCCTTTAAAAGAGCTAAAATATTTTAATCAAGAGCCACAATACTCTAATGGACATTTTTTCAACTATGATATTGGCCAAAAATAAAAGTAGTTCATTAATGATGGAAAATCGAAGACCTGGCATGTGTAAAAATACAGCAGTCTCAAGCAGAAATTGCTAGTAAAGTAGGGATCAGTCAGATATATAGAAAATCACATGTCATCAAAGCTTTAGTAAAGAATTCTGCTGAAATGTATCAATATGGCACCCCATACGCAGGCCTCCTGTCTGGGAGCTGGTCTACTGCCCTACCTTATAACTGAAAAAGAGCATTTCTGCCTTCATAGATTCCTTAAAAGGTACATATTGCATCCCTGAATCCAGGATATTCTTTCAAATTAAGCAAAAATTACCTTGATGACAAAAATTAATCAGTGTGATGTCCCTATACATCTTAATAAGGATGTAGTTAAAACTGGGGTCATTCTTGAAGTCAAGTTTCAACTGAGTGATTTTGCATGTCTCCCAACATGGGGCAACATCTGGAGACATAATCGGGGGCCTCTACAGGCATGTAGTATTTGAAGCCAAGGATGTTGCAGAGTATCCTGCAATGTAGAGGACAGCCACCACAGCAAAGAATTATCAAGTCCAACATTCCATAGAGTTGAGGTTGAGAAACATTGTCTAGAGAAATCCCTCTAGAAAGACTCCTATAAAAACCAAGAAGAATAGGTGAAGAATAGGTGAATAAAAAGAATAGGTGAAGAATAGGTGAATAAAAATCTTTAAATTTCACTATAAAATGCTATCATCAGAAGGATTAAAGAAAATATTGGATTTCTTTATAAAAAAGGAGAAAGCTCTGAAGGGAATTTGAAAAGTTAAAAAAAAAGTTCTTACTAAAATCACCCCCACACACACCAAAAACAAAAACCAAAAAACAAAACAAAAACAAGGTCACTAGCAAAATTACATAATGGCAGCAATGGTGGCCTGGTTAGACACTGAAGAAATTCTACTCAATATGTGAAAATAAATGCTTTAAAACTTGCTGAAGAAAATTAAACAACAAAAGTATGAAACAAAACAGATATAGCAGATAATATATTTTAGAGAAACGTACCTGAAACAAAACAGAGAAGAAATACTTAAAGATATAGTAGGAGGTAAAGATTGAAAAGTAAGTTTTAAATCTTTAAATCAAGAGTTAGCATATTACTAAGTGAAATTAATTATTCTGTAAAACAAATTGGGTTTTCAAATTCTATAGCCATTCAATCAACAAATTAAGAGTTGCTCTACAAAGGAAAAATAATTGGACTTCTTCAATGAAACATTTATTACAGAGAAACAATTCCAAGATAACAATTGTATTTGTTCCATATGGTGCTTGTGATAAGTCCTGAGAAAATACATGCAAAACACCTTGCCTACTGCCTGCCAATGACTAACATATTGAGACACTGAGAAGAATTGCTGGTGTTTTAGTTAGCATGCTACTGAGGCTGGAAGGACTTTGAACTTTACTCCAAAGTCGGTGAGTTCCCACAAAACCACTGTGTTTCTAGGCGTGGTAAAATTATGTAGTTACTCTGAAAAATCACTCCAGCAGCAGAAATGGAAGTGGGGAAATGTGAGTTTAAAGACTAATTGGGAAGGAGGCATTTTAGGAAAGAATGAAAACAGATTATAAGATTTTTAATCAAATCTGCGTTATAAAACTGGAAAGTGGGTATAAATGTGAAATATTTCACAAGTGTAATCAAAAGGGCATGTCAAGTAATATAAGGTGCAGGGTGGTATTTGTGAATAAGTTCTACTTTAAATTCTGAAGGTTAGAGTATTTTTAGGTAAAAAAATACAAGTGTGTCTGAAGAAATAAAATGTCTTCAATTATAATATAGTAAAATGGTCTTTGTGTAATAGCTAAGCACTTAAAAAAAATTGCTACAATGAATATCTAGTGTGATTATTGGTTGAATTTTGCGCTGAGAATAAAGAGACAAAAAAACACCTCTGTAACCTTTTCATAGTATGTGTAAGGACAGCAGGGTAATAATACAAATACATAGGTGAAATTTAAATGTGCAACATTTAGCACAGGTTTAGAGGCAAGTGTAGTCAGCTGTGGGCATGGGCAGTGGAATGACTTAGATAGTATGAGAGAAGTATCCATAAACTGAATGCAATCTGCATCCTGATATTGAGTAGGAATTCAGAAGGAAAAACTGAGCAGGGAAGTGGGTTCAGGCAGATGGAACACCAGGGAGAAGACAGACTGGCTTGAAATCATATACGTGTTTTGTTTCCAAAATGAATTACCTTTATACCAAATTATAAAATGGTTCCATTGGTCTATGACTGCCTATGATCTTTCAAGTCAAGAAAGCGAAGCTTTACTTTTTTTATAATCAATAGGAAGATGATTTATGGCAACTATTCACCACCAGTTCCAAATAGAAAGTGAAATACAGGGATATCTCTAGGTGAAATGTTTGCTAACATTATGATGGGATGCTGACAGTGATGGTGGCGGTGGTGATGGTAGTGATGATGATCGTGATGGTGATAATGTTGGTACTGATGAATGTAGTGATGGCAATACTAATGCCAACACAGACAATGACGATGATAGCAATTCTGGCAGGGGTGGTAATAATGAAACTACTCATTTCTGTTGAGTGTTTCAGCATAAAGGTCACTGTTCTTAAGTCCTCATTCAAGTCTAAAAATAAAAACACCTGTTGAACCATTTCTTATTACAAAGATGTTTCCATTGTAGATGACTCCATCCTGATAAATAAAATGGATTTTATCTTTTAACAAAAATTTATTTGGTGAATCTCTTCCACTAGTTTTCCAGAGAGTGAAGTTTGACAACGTGCATCAAAATTCTAATTGATATAATTGATTACTTTCTAAAATTTCATTTTGTAGAGTAGTAAAATTGATAAATTCATGGCCATTTCATAGCACAAATGTAAAATTCCTATAGGTATTTGAATGACTTTCCAGAAATATTACAGACAAAATTGCATTTCTTCTAAATTAGTCTCATTTTTTCCCCTGTGTTTCAAATCTGGCAATAATCATGTTTATTGGATCTAGAAGTTTTATATGAGTGAATTTTTTCACTCATGTAAAACATTTGAAGTTCCTGTGTGAACATTTTGAGTTCTTGTTCCCTAGATTTATTTCAGTCTATTTGAGCCCCAAACCCATTTTAAAACTTTTTATTCACACTGTCCATGTCCAATTTGGTCCCTGTTCAGTCTCCTGTGTCTTATGAGCAATGAGGGTGGATCGTTCACAAGATTGACTTTGGGTATTTGCCTTAGGCTATATTTTATTTCCAACTTTAAATCAACCTAATGTGGTGAAGAAAGAATATCATTAAATTAATGCCTATGTAACCTGGAGGTATGGTTACAATTTTGTTTTTAAGAAATTGACTTAAGGTCAACAATCATTAAATCAGATGTCCATAGACATATTCCAACACAGGCTCAGGGTAATGAAGTTTTATGGGCATATTGGAGAAATCACATCTACGAGTGTGTTTTCTCAGAGTGTACTTAAGAAAGCCTTCTGATTTAAAAAAGTACATTTATAATTTCTTTACACAGACTGCATCATATTTACTTCTTTAACTTAAGCTGAAAATTTGCCATAAGAGTACAGATGGTGCTTATGGCATTAAGAGTCTCTGTGTGTGTGCGTTAAAGTGTGAGTGTGTGTGAGTACAATTATGTATGTGTATATAAAAATGGTGTGTGCCTCAGCTGGATGCAGTGGTGCATGCCTGTAATCCCAGCACTTTGGGAGGCTGAGACAGGAGAATTGCAAGTTCAAAGCCAGCCTCAGCAATGACGAGGTGCTAAGCAATTCAGTGAGACCCTGTCTCTACATAAAACACAAAATAGGGCTGGGGATGTGGCTCAGTGTTTGAGTACCCCTGAATTCAACCCCTGTTACTGAAAAAAAAAAAGGTGTGTGCCTCTGTATTGAGGAGAGTCTTTGTTTCAAGTCTAATTATGATATCCTTCAGAAATAAATATTTGTTGTTACCAAGTCTCTGAGATTTGGAACTTTTTGTATCACAACATTCTCATACCTTTTCTGACTGATAAGCACAGTGGATTGTTGGATAACTTATCAAGTTATACATAAAGTAAGCTTAGAGAAATATCCATTAGCTATTGCTATTTTTACTCTTCTTATTCCTATTTTCTAGTTCATAGTGTCATTTATAGTTTTTGGCTAAGAAATGTGTATTACGTCAACTAATGAATTAATGAATGCATGGCAATTCAATTCATTACCAGAGGTATCAGGACTCTGCCGGGAAAGAGAAAGCACACTTGTAAATGGAGAGGGTGTCAATGAAAACAGGATTTAGCAAGGTCAGGGCCATGAGAAACCAACAATAGATGCCAAAGTACACAGGGAAAAGCTACAGGAGAAACATTTATGTTCTTCAGGGCTGAAGGGCCAAGGGAAAGAGCTGGTTACCAGAATACAGCAAGAGCTGTAAGCAAGAAGTACCTTTCAAGTGCTCTGACTTTCATAGAGGAAAGACACTGCTGAGACTCCTTCTGGCAGAAAGATGGCCAGTGGGATTAATATCCCTCACTCTCTCTCTTGTGCTCTCCCATCTTGTGCCCATGCTTAGTAGCAGACCTTCCTGACAGGAGGCTTGGTTCATGCAGCCTATAAATATCAGCCTCTTCTTTACAGAGCAAAGCGTAACTCTGAAAGGACAAACTGAGAATAAAAGACCAACAGATCATACCTCACTAGGGTATCCTTAAACATTATGTGCTGGATGAGCTGTGTGTAAGCCATAAAGCAAAGTTTTGATTCTCAGCACAATGGCCTCTTCGGATTTTGATTTCACATCCCAGGCTAAGAGAATATTCTCTCTTTTGTGGAAATAATAGGCAAGCAAAGATGAAATTAGAGTCCTTAATGGAAATGGAACATCTTTCTCTGAGATTTGATGCAATTGCCAAAGTTCACTCCATCCTAAATTCCCCACTGTCTCCCAGACCATGCTAAGAGGAAGGTATTTCATTTGTAGAGGTCATCTTCTAACTGTTTTCCTCCATTCTTTCATTGTGTTATGAGAAACAAAGCTCTTTTAAAAGGAGAGGATGCACATTGGATGAAGTAAACAATTTTTCGTTTGCATGATCACAATTAAAGGGCAATTACCTAATAATTACACACAACAAACTTGCTTCCAACCTGCTTCTTTTTAGTGTGGGATAAAGTTTTGCTATTAAGTCCCCTCTTAAGATTCTTTTAATATAAAGTGTTTATATTTATATTGATGTTAGTTGTTTTCCAGCCCTTATATTTTACTTATACTTTAACTCATTCATTATTATAGCTTGAAATTTTGACTACTTTTAATTATTCAATTTTTTGTATTTTTACAATCTCTCATCCTTTGTTATATCTTATATTCTTTTTTGGCTTTGTTTGCAATGATTGTAAATTTCTATTCTACGACAATTATTCCAAAATTTTACCTTTTCTGTTGCCAAACATACTTTTATCTTACTTTTCCCATATGCCCAAATTACTGTTTCTTTCTTTCTTTTTTAATATATCACATGTATCTCAGGAATTCCTATTATTTTGAAAAACATAATTTACAAATACTTTTACTATTTATTTTCTGAACTCCCCCCAAGTACTCTTCATCATCTTCCCTTGTCCTCTCCCAATAGTCAACAAATCATTTTTTATCTCCTCTAAGAAGAGGGATGTAGGAGAGATCCCAAGCATTCACTTCAGATAACAGGAGTTTTGCATTTAAATTATACAAACCATTAAGTAACATTTGTTTAACATAATTTATCTCAAGTCTTATTTTGTTGATAAGTTAAAATGGAGAAAACATTTCTTAGTTGGCTTGTTATGTGGATTATGCTTAACAAATGGTAGGCCTATTTCCAGTTAAAATTTTTTCTTTCTTAAATTTCTTTGACTGGAGATTATTCCAAAAGAATGAGTAAGGAGATGGAATTGAATATTTTTAGTAGATGAATATGAAACAATAGGTTAGTACATCATTGAAGGAGGCCTATTCTTTTCACATAAGTGTCACTGAAATAGTCATTTTTTTTTACCCAAAGACTAGGTGTGACTTCCTGTGGGGGAGTTGTATAGCAGACGGTGGAAGTATATGAGTATAGACATTGTTTTGTAGAAACAAAGCAGAGACAGCAAGCATAGATGTTCCTTTAAAGGTCAAGAAACTTCCATGAGGACAGGGTCAGTTATATATCACCAGCCCTGCCAATATGGTCATGTTCTCTTACAGATGGAGGTGACTTCAACTATCATCAATCACTACCAGCAGAAAGGAAGCCTGAAGAAGCATGTGGTGTAATACTCCTGGCATGGAAAGCTGACTCCAGTAGAGGTTGAAGCTGTGCCATTATGCCTCCCACTCCAGCCTTATAGCAAGATGGACATGGAATGGCTGGAGGATGTAGTCTATCTACATTGACTTAAACAGATTACATGCTTTGAGATTGCTTTTTAAAGGAAAGGTTATTTGGGGGAAATTCCAAATAATTATGCTGACTCAATCTCAAATGCCAACACTTAAGAAAAATAGTTTAATCTACCCTTGCAATAGAAGTTTGCCAGTAGAAAGCACAGGTATAGGAAATAGGCAGAAATATTTTGAGTTTTTTATTTATAGGAGGTTTGGCAGAAGCAAAGGAGAGAATATATTACATAAAATATGCTTACTGATTTTTTTTCTGTAACAACTCAATGAAAATAGGAAGTACTTAAGATTTTTAAAACCACTTAATATTACTCTAAGAATTACTCTATAATGAGCACTATGAAACCATTTCTCAAAATGTTTATTTTTAACATATAGTGGACCTTCATTTATTTCCAAACAGCTAGATGAGAACTTAGTAAAACATAATTGGAGAAAAATTCATTGAATATGATTATATTTTTCCACAGTGAGGAAACTCATTGCCACACTTGACAAATGTTATCAGAAATCTAAAAACATCTCCTCATCAATAATCTGAAACATATCCTTTTTAAACATTATTAACATTTTTATTTATTTCCATGCAGTCTTTTTGCACACACATGTTATATTATATTGTTATGATCTGATTATATGCCTCTATGACAGACATGTTCTTGACCTTGGATAGTGTTCCAAGGTAGTTTATTTTATGATTATGGCTGCCATTGCCCTCCTCAACCCTGTTCTTTCACTTATTCATTCAACAGATCTTAATGAAGTCCCATATTAAGAGCTGGGTCCTGAGACCACTGGAGAAAACACATATTCTAGTTGAAGGAGATACAATACATGAGTGAACAAATGTTAAATGGGATTGGGAAGTCACTGGAAATTTGTAAGCAGAGAGCAGCATTGTCTGCTTTGTGTTTATTTTATTTTTCCATTTGAGAGTTTTCTTTAATTTTATTATTTATTTCTTCTAATCAGTTATACATGACAGAAGAATGCTCTTTGATTCATTGTACACAAATGGAGCACAATTTTCCACATCTCTGGTTGTACACAAAGTAGAGTCACACCATTTGTGCAATCATACATGTACCTAGGGTAATGATGCCTGTCTCATTCCATCATCTTTCCTCTCCCCATGCTTCCCCTTTGTGCAATCCAAAGTTCCTCTACTCATTCCATGACCCTGACTTTATGGATTAGCATCCACTTATCAGAGAAGACATTTGGCCTTTGGTTTTTTGGGATTGGCTTACTTCGCTTAGCATGATATTCTCTAACAACATCCATTTACCTGCAAATGCCATAATTTTATTCTTTTATTGCTGAGTAATATCCCATTGTGTATATATACCACAATTTCTTTATCCAATTATCTGTTGAAGGGCATCTGTTTGGTTCCACAGTTTGGCTATTGTAAATTGTGCTGCAATAAATAGTGATGTGGCTGCATCACTGTAGTATGCTGTTTTCAAACATATTCTTACTGAACATCTACTATGTGTTCATATCTACTGTATGCACATTACCTATATGTGAAATAGGTGATAGAGGAGAAATGTTAGTCAAGGATCATATCTTCAGATAGCCTTCCATCCCCCTGAGGAGATAAGGATAGATGTTCAAAAGTGACCGACCCATGCCAAACTTCACATAATGAAGACCCTTCTCCAGGAATTCAGCCATAGGATAAAGAAAAATATTATAGTTCATAGAAGTGAGGGATATACATAAGATGAATGCTGTACTGGAATAGAGAGGGGATGTTTCATGGAAAGAGTCTGATGAGGTACTAAATAATGAATGGGAATATTTTCAAAGAAAGAAATTGCCATAGGCAGGCAGTATGACTTTCTTGTTGCGTGAAGAACAAAATAACATTTTATAACTGTGACAAAGCTAGCAAAGGCAAAGCTGGATGTGTTGACAGTTCTTGAGAGCCATGGAGGGTAGTGGAGCCTAAATGGACAAAGGGTAGGGTCTGCTGATGCTTTTGCAGCAAATCCAATTGTGTGTGTGTGGGGGGGTGTTACATCCTGGGGCATTCTGATCTTTGGCTCTTTATACAGAGTTTCATTGAAAACCAAATAAAATCCTTACCAGCTCCCCAAACCTCCTCCAAATGAAAAACTCCATACAAGATTTTTGTACGTGTGTTTAACTTTACAAAATATAATATCAAGTTCAATTATTATGTGGGAACATAGTTTTTGTAGGCACCATCGAGTAGAAATGATACATTTTCTTCTCCTTCCAAAAGTAACCACTATCTCATGGCTAACACCTCGACTTGTTTTTGAATTTGTATAATTGGAATAGCTTAGTATGCATTGATTTTTGTCCAGCTACTTTAACACAAAATTGTGAAATTGTTCTAGTTTTTAAGGTCTCTATTGCTTAGTTTTTATTAGTACATAATATTCTATTAATGAATGTATCATGATTTGTATATTCTGTTGATGCATATCTGGGTTTTTTAAGCTGATGTGTATTTAGATTTAATTATTATTCATAGTCATATATATATATATGCATGGATTTTTAAGTGAAGATGTAAGCATTTTTGTTCAGAAAATACTTATAGTTGAAACTATTGGGTAAACATTGATAGATAATGATTATTATTCAAAGTCATTATGACTGTCCCAGTTCTAAAAATATTATTCTGGGTTCTCATTGTTCCAACTGTTAGGGTAGCAGCCAGACACGCGACACACCTCATGCAGCCAGGAGATCTTTATTGGAAGGGTGGGCACCCAGAAGGAGGAAGAAGGAAAAAGGACAGAGGGGACGTGGGGCAGGGAATTTATAGGGCCCACTACAAAATGCGTGGCAAGCTATGGATTGGTCACTTCAAAACTGGCATGATAGATAAGCGGTGGTGGTCTTCTTTGATGTAGTAACCTGAGCGGCCAGGCTTTGTTCTCCCAGGTGCAAGATTCGAGAGAGGAAGCGCCTGGGGCAGGGGCTGCATTTTTAGGGAAGGGATGCTAAAACTGAGTACAAAAGGGCTGTTCTTTACCTTACATTCCCCCATTTTTGGTTTTATAAGGATGGGAACATGGATGACGTGGGCTCTTCTGGCTACTTCGAGCGGAATTGGGGCGACGTCTGCGGAGGAAAGGGGGAGGGGGAAGGAGGTAAAGGACTGTAATGCCCAGACTCAAGACCACCAGAGACCACCAGGAGTCTGATTCCAATGTAATCACAAAAGGGTCTTTAATTCAAACTCGAGCAGGGTCCGCCAACCCACATCCACGCAGCAGGTTAGGAAGCGCGGCCCCGAGTCTAGGGGAGCAGGGATTTTTATGGATTACAATCGCAAGCAGGGGAGTGCATGCCTTGGCCTTACATGATTGGGTAAGGGAAAATGCATGCAGGGGACACAGCAGTAGGATTGGATGGGGATGGGTGAAGTCATTGGGTGGTCAGTGGACCTTTAGACTGATAGGTCTGGCTACAATGGGCCCAGTTGACCTTTAGGTTATTGATAGGTCTGGCTACAGTGACTCATTGCCTGGCCTTCTGATTAGCTGACTCAAGTTGCAGAACCACTTTTTGGTTCCAGGGAGGGGTGCCGTTGATTGTGTGTTGCAACTTCCAGTAACTGGGTAGGGGACCTAGGGCTCTGGACAAGAGGCCTAGAATCACAAAATGGCTTTCTGGTCCTTTCAGGACCCAGGCTCCAAAGGTTAGGATCTGCAGAGGGGAGAAGTCCTGGAAGATGCCTTGCAGCCACAGCTTTGCCAGCTGGTGGGGCCAGAGTGTAGGTGTAGAGGCAGGAGCCAGGAATGCTGGAGTAGAGTCTCAGGAAACAGTTGCAGGTGAGTCATTGTCCTCCTTGAGAATTGGAAGGTCCCTGAGGAGAAGCTGATTAAATGTCTGATTAGAAACCTGCTGGATTTAAGATTGAGTAAATTTGAACAGATGTGGCAGGGGGAGGCATATCAGGAAAAGTATATTATAGAAGGGAATTTTGAAAAGAAAACCCATGAGCATATCTTTTTGGGGTTACTGACATTGGATCAGTCAGATCCTAAAGGAGTTTGATGTTTTCTATCAAACCTGACTTATTTTCATTCAAATAACAGAGGATCGACATCCTCTGTCTATTTTTCTTGATTATTTCAGTTTCATCAATACAGCTGCAGAACTCTTCTTTCAGGAATAGGCATGTTCCTCCTTTGTCTGCTGTTAGGAGGTGTAGAGCTCGATGGTCCTGCAATGAAACTTGGGCAATAGATGTTATTTGCCATTGTAGGGAGGCAAAAGAGGTGGCCAATGCCTCTGGATTTTTGAAGTTGTTGTTTAAGCCTTTGAACAGCAATTACCTCATAATCAAATCCTTCTGCCTTCAGCCTAAAGGCAGCGAGTGAGGAGGCCAGAGTGAGTCCAGCTACTAGTGGTTGGAAGACAATTTGTCTTGCCATGAAAGGGAGGTGGTAACAAACCATATTAATTTAGCCTGGCTGCTAAGAGTTAATTGAGGAATCGAGGTGGAGGGAACACAAAAGGCAAAGGCACATTGAGGCTTAGATTTTTGTTAGGACATCATTACAGTAGAAAAGAACCTTGGCAGAGCAAAGGTTGGGGGAAGAGACTTTAATGATCTGGTCATAGGGAGCTGGACCAGAGGAAGTGTATGAAAAAAAGGTACTTTCTCAAAGGTTGGAGAGAGGGGCCCTTGGGGTCAGTTGAGATATTGAGAGGAACACCAATGGGAATCATTTATGATCCAAACCTGCACAGAGGGAGCAGTCTGAAATGTTATTAACTTTGGATAAATTGAGAAGCTGAACTGAAGGCCCTGACATATTAGGACCATCCATGATGAGGTATGTTTTAGGAGGGGCAATTGCATCTTAGGATGGGCGATTGCATCTAGCTGGTGTTGGAGTTCTTTTTCTTAGTCCTGGATGGTTATGTGAATGAGGGAACATTTGTATATAAGTTCCCTAGATTTCTGATCAATAAATAATCTCTCATTAGGAAGTATAAGGGCTGAAAATTTGTCCCCATAATAAGGCTGGAGAGGAGAAGACATGTAAACACAGTATTTAATTTTTAATGTCATAGATGTCTATCTTTAATATGTAGTTAAGTTAGTTTAATATCATTTGACTTTGTAAAATATCCCTTTTATTGGTATGACTTCTGTTTAGTAGAGATCCCTTTATTTTATTACTTAGGACTAGAAAATTATATTAGCCAACATTAAGCCTACCTGTGTAGGTTAGGAAGCTCAGTAGGCCATGAACTGACTAAAAACCTCTGACTTTGGCAGTTTTTCTTGATAGTTATTACATTCCTGCCTAATAATCTTTCCTTTGCAGCCTCCAGTTGTATGTATTTTGGAGGGCTAATGTGTGTATGTTACATTAAACTATTTATTTTTATTTAATGCCCAGGAATGTGTATGTTATAGTTGCTAAGTGTTTAGGATGAAGCAGGTACAGTTGACTCTTGTTCTTACCACTGTTAAGAGCCACCTGAGTTCACTCTTGGGGAACTTGGGAACAGCTTTCAGCTCTGTTAGTGCCATTTGTGCTAGGATAGGTCGAGGTCTGACGCTGACCATGTGGCTTCTCTGGGAAGCATGAGGGACAGTTCCCTTTTTTGGTGACCTTCCTCTTCATAGTATGGCACTTGATTGGCCTTTTAATTCTCCAGTGGTCTCAGCAATCTCCCTGATCGGGACGTCCTGTGGCCTAGAGGTGCAGAGAGTCTTTTAGAGAAGTTCCTTCATTTCTTGGATTCAGGCTGACTCAGAGGGCAAGAGCCAAATACTGTTTTTCTTGTCCCTTTAATTTAATTTTAGTTTTTAAGACTTGATTTAAACACTCAGCAAGCCAATCTCACCAGTTACAAAGTAAGGGTACTGGGCTTTAACTTTAAGGTCTATCCTATAGGTGGTGGCTGATTTATCTTAAAATAATCTGGGTTGATTGTTTTCAAATTAGTACCTCTGTAAAATGTTAACAGGCAATAGCCATAGAGTTTTAAGAAAAATACAAAATAAAATTAATAAGTTTAGTTTGTGTAATAGCTATCTTAAAATTTGGGTGATTTATATATTATATTTTCTGGTTGAAATCCTAGTAATCTTTACAACATAATCCTTTGAACATAACTTTAAATGAAATAAAGTGTGACCTATTTTGAAGCCATTGTAATAAGCTGGGAGACAGAACTTTATCTCAGGTAAGGCAGGGCTCCTTGCAAAATCTTATAGTGGCTAAGTTCTGAAGTTGATCTTTGTTTTTTAAATATCATTTTATAAAGTTTATATACATTGTTTTATGACTTCACATGAATGCTAGTTAACATAATGTGATATTACATTTAAAACATGAATTAAGAAAGGCTGAGAGGGCTTTAAACCTTTTTTGGTGTGGAAAAGTAGTAAAGATCATGTCTTACAATATTAGACTTTAAATAGATTAGGCTCTCATTTACTTAAAGAAACATATTTAAATTTTACCCCAGTGTAAAAGGCAACAGAAAACTCTATCTTATGGATAAGAGGTTCAGTTATAGAAATAAACCCTCATTAAAATTTGCTATCCTTATAAGTCTAAAATTACCATACAACTTTAGTTTGGAGAACATCAGCTTGATACAACATTTTTTAAACCTTCTATTTTAAAGACTTGTATACCTGGAAAATATGAACACATTTAATATAAAAATAGGACTAATAGCACCATAATTGCATTGATGTTGTTTAACCACAGTTATATAAACCTTTATTTTTGAAAGTTAGTTTTTCCAAGTGACAAAACCCGACAAATGTAAAAAAGTTATCTTATTAAGAGAAGAACATTGTTTTGGATTTTGTTTTATATCAGTACATTAAAGTTTAAATTAAATAAGCTTGCATTAATTATAGTTAAATGAGTCATAAGCATAAACCTTTGAAATTTACCCTTTACTTAGACTCTCATTAATTGGATCATTTTATCACTTACTCTGAACTTTCTTTAACATTTACTTTAAATCCTCTTGTTTCTTTTACCATACAAAGACTTTCCTACCTAGAAACATTTCCTTTTTCCTTCCACTATGTACCATAACTAGAATCCTTCTGTTCACATCCCCAAACAATCCTTGTAAATTTCTGAAGTTAGGCAAATTACTCCATTTCAATGTTAAGAAATAGTTTATGTTATTTATAGTACTTTAAATAAAACAGTAGAAACCTTTAGAAATTTATAAACTTTTGTGTTGAAAGAAAGGACAATTGACTTTAAACTTTAAATTTAAATTAAGTAGTCTCATATTAGTCACATGGTAGCTGTCCTCTGAGGGCAGCAGCTCCAGTCCAGGAGCAGGGAAGTTTCTGTAACACAGAAAATTTTGAAGGTAAGTATCTTAGGAATTTACGACTGACAGGGTAATACAGAGGCAGATGGCAAACCAATGATTTACATAGCTTAGCATCCTAGATAAGGGGCAAACTCATGTTTCAGCATTGAGGGCACTGCTTAGATTTAAGAAGCATAATTACATAATCAAAGCCAAATATAGTCCAAGCAAGTAAAACAAAAATAAACCCTTATGACCTCTTGTCGAATTGGCTTTCAATCTTAAGATAGAATAAGGCTAGGTTAGAGAATTATATTCATTTACCATTTATGAAAACACAATGTTTAAGTATACAGAATTATACCTGTTGGGCTTTAAATTAAGTAATTTTGTTTCTAATGATGACAAAGCAATTTTATATCCCCTTCTTAAAATTTACCATTTATGAAAACATCAAAATGTTACCCCATGGAATTTAAAGGAATTAAAAGTATTTGGTATCAGATTTAACAGTTAACATTTTATCTAATAAGCACATTTGAGTACTCAATATCAGATCTGATTTGCTTCTTTTCATTATAAAAAAACCAAGACATTAGACAAGCATAGTTAATAGTAATATTTTTCCCTTGAAGAAATTTCTTACAATGAGATATATTAGACATTTTATAGATATTAACATTTTATTAGTCCTTTGACCACCTAGAAAGACTTGTGAGTTGAGTAATTTTAAAGACATCTTTATCTTTATCTGTTTACCCAATTTAAATCGAACCTTTTAAATCATGTGAATTAAAGGTATTTGGATCCATTTTTAATTTTAGTTTACGAGCGCTTTATATATTGGGTTTACATAAGCACAAAAACAGAGCATGTAGAAGGCCTCTTGAATTAAAGGTAGGTATACCTTGTCTCAGTAGAGTGTAAAAAAAACTTTTATAGTTGGATAAGATACATTTGATCAGAAGTTTTAACTTTAGCGTGCAGAATTAAAGTTATAAGTTTAACAATGTAAGAGTGAAGAGTCCTAAAAAGAGAAAATGACAGCCATTGTTTCAGTAAAGCAACAAGAGAGAACAGAAGAAGAAGAAATGGGTGGGGGAGCTTAGGTAGATGTAAATGAACCTTTTTTTCCCTTTTTTTTTCCTTGAGCTAAGGTCTGAAAAACGGAGGCCTGGGCCGCTGTAAAAGCGGTAAGCCTAGGGGGAGGGGCTGCCACAAGGCAGGTAGCTGGCCAGGCTGTAAAAAACTCTGGCTGTATTGTCTGAGTGAAAGGTCAGAACCTTCATTCCAATCATTTTGTGCTGAGGAGCTGAGGATTGGATGGGTGTGTCCAAGGTGTTCCATATTTTGGCCACGTAAGGTGGCTTTCTAATTCGTATTTTGGCCAGATTTTAGTGCTAAACTTAATAAGACATTTTAGTTTGAGTCCAGTGTGGGAATAGTGGGTTTTAAAATTGGTAGGGACAGCCCAGGGGGTGTCACAAGGGAATCGTTGGGCTTAATTGCTGTGGGTTGGGATATTGTATTGTGTATTTTATTTAAGAAAAAGGGGCTAAAGTTTGTCAAGATGTTTTAGAAGACAGCTTGCAAGGAGAAGGGGAAGCTGGAAGTGGAGGGGAGGTATAAATAAGCTGGAAAGAGGGCAGATGGCTGAGAAACTTGTGATTGGAGTCTGTTGCATCTAGGGAAGAAAGTGATGGGGGGGCTGAGTGGAGGCAAGAGGCTGCGATGTGGGTGTGGGAGGGGTAGGCTGTGGGGTGCAAAGTGGAGTGTCAGGATATTGAGGGGATGGGTGGCCATGATGGTATGGGGGAGGTTCTTCTGCTGGGTCAAATTCTAGAGTCAACAGAAACTTGGATGAATTTGGTTTGCAAGCTAGGAGGACATGGTGGGGCTTACAAAGGGTGCAAAGGGAGGGGTTGATGCGGAGAAGGGAGAAGGCATGAATAAAAGGGATCTCCACCCATTATTTCGATTGCTCACAATAGTTATGTAGGTCTCTAAGGAGATTGGGATCTGAGGAACCCGTAGGTGGCCAAGAGTGAGAGTTATCCAATTGGTAGGTAGGCCAATCCTGAGTGCAAAGTTTTATAAGTTTCTTTAATATTGGGAAGAAGACCACAAGTGGAAAGATTTTTAAGAAGGCGATGCAATGGAGAGTCTGCCGGGAGGGAAGAGTTTGATCCCATCCTGTTACCTGGAAGTGTCTATTAGCACACCTTCTAGGCATCCCTGTGAAGGTATGAATAGACAAGGATAAGACCAAAACAGGTCGAGACAGGTCGTCACCCCAGTCGTCCTGGGTCTAACCTCTCCCGGAGAGGCAGGGCCCGGATCAACCTAGCGCTAGGATTTTCGGAGACCCCTCGTGGAGGAGTCAGAAAATTTGATCTGGGGTGGACGGAGGTAAACAGGGAGGGATCAGGTTACTCCCAGCTGGCAGAATTCGAGCTAAAAGGAAAGGAAGGAGAGAGAGGAGGGTAAAAGGGCCTGAGGGATGGAGAATCTAAGAAAGTGCAGTGGAGATTTTGGAAGTCCACCATAACCATGAAGGTTGTGGTGGGGTGTGGTCTTCCCTTTGAGATAGTCAGAGGGCCACCAGACAGTCATGGCTGGTTACCTCTGAGACTCTGCCTGCAAAATTGCAATCTCCTTGAAAGGGAAACTCACCAAATGAAGTCCGTGGTGGGTGCGGAGAGGTGGCGATGGAAAGAATGGGCCAAGGCTGTGAGGGTGCGGTCAGTGGTTCAGGATGAGGGGTCTCAATAGAGAGCATCCCCCATCCGAGTCACAGGCACCAATGTTAGGGTAGCGGCCAGCCACACGACACACCTCATGCAGCCAGGAGATCTTTATTGGGGGCGGGGGGTGCCCAGGAGGAGGAAGAAGGAAAAAGGACAGAGGGGACATGGGACAGGGAATTTATAGGGCCCACTACAAAACGTGTGGCAAGCTATGGATTGGTCACTTCAAAACTGGCCTGATAGATAAGCAGCGGTGGTCTTCTTTGATGTAGTAACCTGAGCGGCCAGGCTTTGTTCTCCCTGGTTGAAGATTCAAGAGAGGAAGCGCCTGGGGCAGGGGCTGCTTTAGGCTTTTAGGGAAGGGATGCTAAAACTGAGTACAAAAGGGCTGTTCTTTACCTTATACCAACTACTTACAAAACATTTACTACTGTCAGGTTTCTTTTGTTGTTGTTTATTTGTTTTTGTTTTGGTACTGGAGATTGCACTCAGGGGCACTCGACCACTGAGCCACATCCCCAGCCCTATTTTGTGTTTTATGTAGCAACTCAGGGTCTCACTGAGTTGCTTAGTGCCTTGTGGTTGCTGAGGCTGGCTTTGAACTCGCAATTCTCCTGTCTCAGCCTCCCTAAATGCTGGGATTACAGGCTTGTGCCACCACACCCGCCCAGCTTCTTTTTCTTTATTTATTTTTTCTAATTAGTTATATATGACAGTAGAATGCATTTTGACACATTGTACACAAATGGAGCATAACTTCTTATTTCTCTGCTGTTCATGGTGCTGAGTCATACCAGTAGTATAATCATACATGTATGTAGGTTTATAATGTATTTTTCATTCTACCATCCTTCCCCAAAACCCCACCCCTCCCATCACTCCCTCTGCACAATCCAAAATTCCTTCATTCTTCCCTCCTCTTCCTCACTATGGAGCAGAATCTGCTTATCAGAGAAAACATACAGTATTTTTTTGGGGGGGGATTGGTTTACTTCACGTAACATGATATTCTCTAATTCCATCCATTTACCTTCAAATGCCATAATTTCATTCTTCTTTAAGCCTGAGTAATAGTCCATTGTGTATATATTTCATAGTTTCTTTATCCATTCATCTACTGAAGAGTATCTAGTTTGGTTCCATAGTTTAGCTATTGTGAATTGAGCTGCTCTAAACATTGATGTGGCTGCATCACAATAGTATGCTGATTTTAAGTACTTTGGGTATAAACCAAGGAGTGGGATAAGCTGGGTCAAATGATGGCTCCATTCCAAGTTTTCTGAGGAATCTCCATACTGCTTTCCATAGTGGTTGTACTAATTTGCAGTCCCACCAGCAATGTATGAATGTACCTCTTTCCCCACATCCTCACCAATGCTTATTATTGGTTTTATTCTTGATAATTGCCATTCCATTCTAACTAGAGTGAGATAAAATCTTAGAGTAGTTTTTATTGGCATCTGTCTAATTGTTAGAGATGATAAATATTTTTTCATATGTTTGTTGATGGATTGTATATCTTCTTCTGAGAAGTGTCTGTTCAGCTCCTTAGCGCATTTATTGATTGGGTTTTTTTTTTTTTTTTTTTTGGTGTAAAATTGTTTTGAGTTCTTTATATATCCTGGAGATTGGTGCTTTATCTGAGGTATGTGTGGTAAAGATTTTTTCCCATTCTGTAGCTTCTCTTATCATGTTATTAATTGTTTCCTTTGCTGAGAAGAAGCTTTTTATTTTGAATCCATCCCATTTATTGATTCTTGATTTTACTTCTTGTGCTTTAGGGGTGTAGTTAAGGAAATCAGGTCCTAAGCCAACATGGTGAAGACTTGGGTCTATTTTTTCATCTATTAGGCACAGGTCTTTGTTCGAGTATCTAAGTCTTTGATCCACTTTGAGTTGATTTTTGGGCAGAGTAAGAGATAGAGGTTTAATTTCATTTTGTTACATATGGATCTCTAGTTTTCCCAGCACCATTTGTTGAATAAGCTATTTTTTCTCCACTGTATGTTTTTGGTGTCTTTGTCTAGTATGAGATAATTATGGGTTTGTCAGGTTATTTTTTCTTAGTCATGTTAGTGAACCTTATATTGTCATCTTAATTTTAATTTTCTATATTAGTAAAAAGATGAAGCAAAAGTTTTTTTTAAAAAATCTGGATATTTCTTCTTTATGAAATGTTTCTTCTCTTAGCCTCCTCTTTCATTGTCTGATTTTGTTGTTGTAAGTATTGATTTTTTATATATTCTGGACCCTGGTCCTCAGACTGGTCTATGTTTTACAAATATCTTAACTACATTGTGGATTGATTTTTTTCTCTTGAACTCATTACTAAGTAAAGGGTTATACTTTTAATATAGTCATCCCCCAGTGTGTTTCTTTCTGAGTTATCCTTTTTGTACCACATTTAAGAAAACTTGTTTTTCCAAAATTTATAAGACTCTTTAAAAGCTTTATCTTCTAAAGCCTATTTCTTTGTCACCATTTAATATACAATCTGCCTAGAATTATTTTCCAATTTAGTCAAA
Source organism: Geosciurus inauris (assembly GCA_004024805.1). NCBI lineage: Eukaryota > Metazoa > Chordata > Mammalia > Rodentia > Sciuridae > Geosciurus > Geosciurus inauris. Next base: position 251,940 of record PVHX01000369.1, on the reverse strand, counting down.
GAAAACAGTCAAATTTTATTAGAAATCTATATAGCCCTCTAAAGAGAGAAGGGAGAAATTACTAGAATCTGACTACAGCTCACAGGGAGAAAGCTGAGAGAATCACCTGTTTCCTCTTCTCTTGCCCATTGAGCATTTTTGAGGATTTTCATTGGCTGAGACAAATGGTGATACACTTCACATGAGTCAGCCTCTTGGGACAGAGAACAAGTGGGGAAGATTGGAGAGTAGATCTACTGGTGTTGGAATAAAAATAATCAGTGCCTAGAAATGCTTATTGTTGAAGTAAGAACTAACCTATATATTCTCCTGCGTATAGCCATGGTGCAGTCCTCCACTGTATCTTGACCTGTACATTGAGTCCTCTAACTTTCTTTTATTTTCTTTGGGTGGGGGGTGGTAAGGAAACAGCATGTTAGGGCATTTATGGCCCTGAGCTTGAACAGCTGGGATAAATCAAAGATATATGGCACACTAGGAATAGTGCATTCTATATGAGTCATTAAATCATCTTTTAAATGGATCTTATTGGCATAATAGAACAGAGCAATGTGAAATAGGCAACATACCACCAGGTGAAAAATGAGCCATTAAATTATTAGACTTAATAAAATCAAGAATGAACTGCTTAATTATGCATTACACTATGATGTCATGTGATATCTCTACTGGAGTCAAGATATTGTCCATTAGATTTGGCTTTTGGTTTTAGAGCAATCTTCTGGGAAAGAAAGCCTAATTTATTTTTTCAAAATTTTATCACCCTCACCTAACATAAAGTCAAAGCCATAAAATGTCAATAGTTGTTTATTGGCTAAAGTAATGAATGTATGATGAGTTATGATTCACATTCAATCTCTAATATTAGGGGAGAAAGTAACTCAGAATTGTGTTCAAGTTCAGTTGGCTTGGGAGCCATTGGCAAAGCTGTTGTAATTTAGCATTTGTTGGAACAATACAGGTAGTCTTGGCATAATTATATAGGGGCACCTTAGAGGCACCTGATTCCCCAAGTCTGTTTAGGAGCATGGTTGAAACAAAGCTGTTGACACAGTTTTGTATCCAGTTAGGAACTAGAGTAGAACTAGAATCCCACTAGGTTATGTGGCTACCTCCCCCAGTCTATGCTCCTGACTGAAACCATCATCCCTAGAGAAGCCCCTCCCTTCTTCAATGGCTGACGCTGCTATGTACATCTCCTCTGCACAGAGACCCATCCTTGGTCCCTCACATTGTCTGTCATGGATCCTCCATTCCATTTTTTTCTGATTTTTCTTGTCTTCTTGACATTCTTATGAGCATATAGGTGAGAGTATGCAGTCCCCAGTTTACATGCTTATAATAAGCTAAAGGGAGAGAGAGGAATGATAGGTCAAGAGATAATGTTTCACTGATACTTATACCCAAAATATGAACCCTTCATGGGTCAGAAGGTGTATAAACATCCTGACACTCCTTCAGTCATGTAAGAGGTCCTGCCTGTTACAATAAACCTCATTCCTAATGCTGTACCTCACCCTTACCTTCCTCCATCACAACAATTAAGTACCCTGTATGCTTCAGGGGTTCAAAAAGAAAGATCTGTGTTGAAAAGTCAGGGAACAGAACAAAGATGCTATATTAGTAACTAGACTTTTGAGGAAAACAGAGATCAGGAACATCAGGTTAGGCGCAGTCTGTTAAATCAATTTTCTACTGCTGAACAAATTTCTCTTTCTTGCAACATCATGATTATGCTGAAGTTAATTGTTCTTTTGTTTAACTCTATCTGCCTCAATAAAAATTGCAATTGGATCTGTAACACAATTCAGATAATGACTCAGTTTTTTTTTTTTTTCCTTAGAGTACATTTTAATATAGCTCTTCAGTAGGATACAGAAGAAAATAGTGTGGGGGAAGCAAGGAGGGAAAATACAAATCTTAAAGGAAATGTGCTGTAGTTTTAACCATAAGGTTCACTAGCTCAAGTGGGTAAATATACAAGTTTGTGCATACACTTACAATGGACACAACTGAGAAAAACTCTGTGTAACTTTCCCTAGAATGGACTTCCAGATCTCTACCCTCTTCGAGTCTCCTCCAGGTTAAATGGAAACACTGGTGTCTCAAAATATGTTTGTTAAAGCTGTTAGCCTGTTAACCATGTGCTTCACAGGTTAGTCCAGCAGTTCCTGACCATTGTCACTTAAGTTCTCTAGTGCCACCAAGTCTTGTGATGTCCTAAGCTGTGGGGCACTGCTCCAGGGTGCCCATTTCTCATGACCCCATTTCTCATGGCCCATTGCAGCAATTACCTGGCACCAAGAGTACTAATACCAATATATAACCAACCAAATGTGTCCAGCACGTCCAGCATAGAGTGAAGGGTTGCACTTCACCCTCTGTGCTGTTGGGCTTCAGTGGAGCCAGCTCTCCTACCCCATGCACCTCACCCTTTTGGAGAAGCCCAGATAGAAGGCTCTCCCTCCATTGCAGGGACAGCCACTGCTGCACATCCTCTGTCCAAATCCCCATCCTTGTTCCCTCAGACTTTCTGTAATGAATTTTCTCCATTCTATTTTCTCTCAGCTTGCTCTTGTTTTCTAGATATTTTTATGAGCATGATACAAGGCAGAGGAAATTCTTGAAAGTTTTGTTATGTTCCTATTTTTGTATTATTCTTGAATTTTCTTCCACAGAATGGCCAACATTGCCTTTTGAGGAGAGTGGCATGCTGTGATGCCCAGGCAGGTGCTGGCACCATGTGAATCAGCATGCATATACTCTGCTTCTCCCTGGGTGCCCAGCTTTGTGCTCTGCCTGACCTGCCTTCTCTACCTTTCAGGAGAAAATTTTCCTCTTTCCCTGTATATCACCCACAGAACGTTGACTTTGATGTTCTGTGTTTCTAATAACAACAAAACCAATAAACAAAGAAGTAGAAATAAAAGCAAGAGAAAGCCATTGGTCTCACCAGCTATATACACTGATCCAACAAAGCTGTAGGCAGGTAATGGAGGGGGGTTGCCACATTACCCAGCCACCCCATGACTGTTATGTTGCCCAGACCAGAGGAGACTGTCCTCTCAGAGGAGGAGCTCAACAGACACAGCTAGTATAGAAGACTCATCAGAAAATTGAATATATTAATGTTAATTGTCTTCCCCTGAAGAACAATTCCCATGCCAAAGGAGAAGGAAAATATAAATTTGTATCTAGGTAACTCTAATATGGCTGAAATTTAAATGAATCTTTAAATTTAAATCCAATAAATAAAATTTAGGGATTCTACTTCTAAAATTACCACAAAATTCTCACTTGCAGAGGGGAAAAACAAAAGACCTTTTTCTTATTAACTCCATGTAAAATTAAATTGACTCACAAGCTAATTTGGGGAAATACAGATGCCCAGATAAGCTCCCAGTTCAAGAGTCATTGTATCTAGTGTATAAACAAGACCCCCCTCTTTCAAGCACCTGTGAAAATGCCACCTGTTATCGTCTGGTCTTTATCACTCATGACATCTGGAAGCCAAAGAGGTACTATTAATTGCTGTGCTAAAGCTTCTTATGGAGACAGAAATTATTTAGTCTCACAATATAGGGCAAAGCATTGGAAAATGAAGCATGAAGTAGAGTATCTGTCCACAACTAGATCTCTCAAGAAATTTATAAATTATTCAAACATGCAAGTATCCAATTTAACTAGAACACTTAATGATGTACTTTTATCTGGCTCATAACCACATGCAGTGCTCTCAGCTGAAACTGTCCTTAATTGTGAAAACATGATAAAATCTGGAAACCCTTTCTGCTACAGGCACATTTCAATGCCTGGGAGGTTTGCATGGGGAGATAACAGATCTTTTTTGTGTGTAGATGCTTTTGTGCATGACTTCTCACAATCAAGTATTCTCTGCAACCATTGGTCCTCCCCAACCCTGGTATGATTTGGCACTGTTCTTCTTCCCTTTAAATTAAGATGGGTCCTCTAGCATATGAATAGGATGATAATAGTACCAAATCTACCAAGTGCAGTTTCATATCATTTTGTTCAAAGAACAATGCAACAGAAGCATTTTAGCCAGTGGATAAGTCCTAAGATGGTATCACTGTGGGGCAAAGCTGGGCCAAAAAGAATCAAGTGAGCAGGATCTTCTCAGAACCATGCCTGGGTGAGATCCCCTACTGCTTCCTGACCATGTCCTGCCCAGGCAAGGCTAGGGGAGCCCTTAAGATGTGTTGGGCAGGCATCTCTGCAGACCCTCCAGTTTCTCAGTGTTGGAGAATAATATAGTCAATGCTATAAGCAGTCATGATGGTCACAAATTCCATGACTCAGAAAATAAAAGCAGGCTGGGTAGGATGCCATGTGCCCACACCCAGCTACTATGGAAACTGAGACATAGATCACCTGTGCTTGAGCTCAGAAGTTAGAGGCCAGCAAAAGCAATATATGAAACTATTCCTAAATAAATAAAAACAATGCTGTGAGATGTGGCTCAGTGGTAGAGCATTTGCCTGGCATACACAATGTCCTGGGATCAATTCCCAGAATTAAAAAAAAAAAAAAACAGAACATGGCTAAAATTTTTTACCCATAGGTTAATACAGATGAAACTAGAAGCAGTGTTTGTTTAAAAAACAAAACAAAAAGAAAAATATGGTGAGAGGCCATTTCTAAACCCAGATTGATACTACTGTATTTCAAGATTCTCTTGTAGAAAATACAAATTCAAAGAAAAATATTGACTCTGAAGTGTCACTTATGGATTGGCCACTAATAGACTGGTCCAAATTCTAGAAGAGGTTATAAAATCAGAAACTAAATTAACAGATTAACATCTACAAATATTCAGTAGGAGCAAGCTCCATGTCACCAGAGAAGGTAGATAATCAGAGGCAGGAAAATTGCAGTATGTCTGATGACATGGACAAAATGGTCAAAAGTGCTGTCCCCAGTCCCACTTGTAAATTTAAGGGTGCGATTTGATCTTATCTTGAGCATGACATAAGGATGGCTGATTTTCAAAACCACGGCCAATTAAGTGCAGGAATGTCCACTAGTTCTTCAAGGTGTGCCCAAACTTGAGACAATATTTCAACTTGCATCTGCATTCAGTCAGAGTTCTTTTTTCATTCTATTTTTTAATTTGTTCTAATTAGTTATACATGACTCTAGAATGCATTTTGACACATTGCACACAAATGGAGCACAACTTCTCCTTCCTCAGGCTGAACATAGAGTAGAGTCACATGGGTAGCATGATCATACATCTATATAAGGTAATATGTCCGTCTCATTCCACAGTCCTTCCCATCCCCACACCTTCTCCCCTCCCCTCACTTAATAGCTATAGAAACGGGGAGGGGATCATTACAATTACTAGATAATTAGGTAGCCAAATGGAGGCTAAACATTATAAATTTCCACATAGAATTCCTAAAATTATTTGCGTATATAGTAAAGGATAAAGATTAGACAAAAAAACAAATGTATCTGGTTATTGCAAAACTTAGGGGAGTTAATGACCTGAAAATGACTGTGTTAACATTATAAGCTTAACATTTTTGCTTTTCAACCATGCAGGTAAATATATATAAAGAAGTTTAAAACCTCTGATGTAGATTTTATTAGATATACATCTAATCAGGCTGATAGTTATGGTACCTGCAAATGGACATGATGTTATCTACTTGCTTGATTTTCATACTGCATAGCTTGTAATGTATTTTCTTTTAGAGAGCCTACTACTGTAAACTCATTTAATCAAATTCAATTATCACCATCAAAGGAGATAAAGGTCTTTGATCCAAGACTTTTCAGATGGAATGTCTAGAATATCTTTCAAAGACATTATTTGGTTTGTCTGTAGAAAAATGATTGCTGATGACTTATCAAGTGCCCTGAGAATTTGAGGTTCCACAGCAGAACAAAAGAAGGTGTTGGAAATGAGCTTTAGTGAACTTTAAAACAGGAGAAAAGGAGGATACTGATTGCTACTGATTTAGTATCTTGAAAGCTTGCTGTGAATGACAGCAGAGGATAATCAATCTTTTTGTCTTTTTTATTCAGGTGTTGCTTTGTTTTACTTTATTGTTTGTTTTATTTCCATAGGCAGACCCATCCCTGAATGGGTTATGTAATGATCTCTTTATTGCATATTAATTGTTAAATAAATAATGGAGGATAACTGAAACAGCAATTGCTTTAAGGCTCTACAATAGTTGAGGGTATATGAGGACACATAGTAACAACTCAAGGAGACTGTCAGGAATAATTTAGATTCACTTCACATAGTTATATGGTTTGAGTGTGTCTCCAAGTGTTCATGTGTTGGAAGGTTGGTCCTCAGTGTTTGGTATCCAGCAGTGGTGTGGAGCTTTCAAGAGGTAAGGACTGCCCCTCCCACTGCTCTCTGGGTTCCTGTTTCATCTTTTGATTTCTCCTTTACATCTGCTCCCACCATTGTGATGACATCCACCATGGGGTCTTTGTTAGAAGCAAGCCAAGGCAGGTATCATGTCCTTCAACCAACAGAACTTTGAGCTAAATAAATAATTTTCCTTTTTAAAGTACCAAGCCTTAGGTATGTTATTGCAACAATGGAAAATTGATTAATATAAGTCATTTAACCTCTCTGAACTTAGTTTTCTCATCCATGAGTATTAATAATTATCACATGAAATCATTCCAATAAAAGATTATGAAGGACATTGCAAAGTGCATGGAACATAAAGAGATGTCCAATGATTATAGATTTTTTTTCTATTTCTCTCCAAAATGTGTTTGTTATAATTAAAGAAACTAATTGTCAAACTGAACAACAGAGAATCTAATCACACCAAAACTAAAAAAACAAAGAAAAATCACTTGGTTTCTGATTGATAATGCATGCTGTATTCACAAATTATGTTCATAAGTATTTATGTGCACATGTATCTGTTGTATGAACACAGTTTCTATTTACAAGATTGGCAAATACACAGGGAAGAAAAACATAGAAAAAAAGCACATTAGAACAGAAGCAATTTCAGCTCTACTTTTAGTTGAATTTCCTTAATAGTTTAAATGACACCATTTTTGAAAAATGTAGGAATGCTTCATATTGTGGGGTTCACACAGTAGTGGGCAATGCATGACAGGAGAACTTTGATTTCTCATACTGATGTTCTTCAATACCAGTGTGTTGACACCAGTGGAAAATAAGCATATGCCAGCTGTATATGCTTTAAATTGAAACTATGTCGTCAAATCTCAGGTTGTTTGTTTCATATAAAGTCCACAAAACTCTTTATTAAATCTTTACATCATTGTTTATTAAAATAATGCTTCATTTAGTATGATTACTTGCCTTATAATGCCAACCCTAATATGACAGAAATGGCATATTTTCCATATTCCTCTTCCATTTATCTTTTTCTCAATGTTGTTATTAGAATAAAGATTATGATTACTATTGAATCAATCATATATTGTTCTGTAACAATATTCATTTCTGTTTCAGATGCTAAATATTAAATCATTATATTTTGATTTTAATTTTTACTAGTAGTAATGCCATTTATTAGCAATATTGCAATCATATGCTACATAACATAGTATTATGCTAGTATCTAGCATTTATTATTATAATCATTGATAGTTACCATGAGTTTTATCATCCTTCAATAGGATATTTGAGAAATTTAATTTTCCCTTGTTGATGACTGTTTTATTGACACTTCTTTGTAGGATGATAAAAGCAGAATTAAGACATAAGCCTAAATTTCTACTTTCTTAATATTATAATCTTTAGAGGAAACATGTCATTTGAAATTGAATCTGTTTAGAATTAATTTTTATGTACCAAAATGCATGAATGTTTGTTAATTTAGTAATCCTACAACATAAACAAATCTCAAATATTTAAACTATACAAAACAAGGAGAAATTGAAGGATGTTTCAACAAAAGAGAATACTTAAATGAACAAACTTCCCTGAGACTTAATTAAGAAATCAAACCTCCTCTTGCCTTCTAGTCAGTGAGTCATGGAAACAATAAACACTGTATTTTTAAAGAAAATACCATCAAGAAATTTAACAAATATAAATTAGAAACAACAATTCTATTTTAAAAATACCATTTTCATGATTAAACGCTCTTTTTCCAACTTGCAAGTATATCTGTTTTAGACAGTGAGTGAAATTGAATGATTTCTCAGCTCTGAAGTTGCCAATTTACAAGTTTTTCAGAAACTCTTCAACCTTCTGGAGCTCCTGCTACAAATAAATACCAGGTATTTCCACCTCAAATTGTAAAGACTACTGTTTCCATGGCAGATATCTCCAAACTCACTCTAGCACCCAAGTGAAACCTTCTATTACAAGCTACGTGATATGATGAAATCATATTCCTCTTTTTGGACTACACCAACCTACAAGAGGGAAATAGTCATTTCTACTTATTCAGGTTATGATGAGGCAAGATAGCATGACTCATAATAAGTCATCCCAGATGGGACTGGAATCCAGGAGCGACATACCATTCTCCTTAGCACTGAGGTAGAAGATGCAAATGTCTCCTTAGATCCTTATGGCAGAGACATTGTTATTTGGCTTAAACATAAACCAGGGGCAGAGATTTTTCTGTTTCTTTTTTTCCTTTTCTGCAACCCTAACTCCAAGATCAGTCTTTGACAAGTACTAGGTTTTCAATTAACATTCAGTGACTTACCTTTACACTATTTTAATGAATGTTATTCTCTAAAGAGTTGTCACTTTATAATGCTTCCAATTTCCCTATTTAGATATTAAAATACAGGAAATTTATGCTTCTATTCTATGGCCTGACATTTGTCTTACCTAGAAATAAAAAACCCACTTTGAAGCCAACCCATTATCTCTTTCCAAGGTAAATTAGCCTTCTTAGCAGACTAGATAAAACATGATTTAAGGAGCTGGAACAATAACAGCATATATTTTCCTTCTGGAGCTTGTTATCTTGAATGATTTCCCCTATCAGTTATCTTTTCAAATACTAGATGAAGATGCAATTCTTGGAAGTATATAAAAGGCACAATAAAATGAATCACAGCCAAGCTTAAAAGCATTTCTGAAAGCAGAAATTAAAATGAAGTGTATATTCTTCACCAAAAGTAAAGAATAAATTCAGGTGTATTTGCGTTGTATGGTTTTCAGCTAAATTAACTTTACATATTAGGTGTGTCATAGTCTACTTATCATTATCATTAATACTAAAACAACAATACAATATTGTCAAATGGCTGAATAAAAGTACTAAAATGAGCAAACAGAGAGGAAATAGGTTTAGGGTCCTGTCTTTTATCTGTATACTAATTATAATATACTTTTTCTATACATATACATCACTGGTTCAAGTATTAATATTTGGAGGATAAGTCTTATTATAGAATAAGAGAATCCTATACAGATCTTTAATCTGTTCATTTCTAGAGAACCTATGTTTAGATAAATAGGCAGAAATCAATCCTGACTTTCTCACTTCTTAATAGTAAATTTGTCCTGCTTAGTTTGATTCTATCATTCATTTTGTCCCCAGTTCTTTCTTTCTGTTTCTTCAGAATAAATTCTATCTTTGGTGGACTCAGAATACCAGTTCAGTTACAGCAACTTGAAAAATCTACACAGATGGAAACACAGGCCAGAAGTGTGCAAATGCTTCAGAAGTCCAGTGGAAAATAAATGCCCCCGGTTGGTCTAGGAGCCTTCAGCCAGCACTCAGATGTGCTAAATGATGGCTGTCCTCTTGCTGTTCACTCTCTCTTGCCAGGATCACTCATTGAGCTCTTCCCTGAAACCAGAACTGAGGCAGAGCTTGTTCTGACACTAGGGCTGCTGGTAGAAAGATAGGGTCACCAGTCCATGAGCCATATTTGTGAGTAGGTCTATTCAGATCTCATCCCACCCCTATGCTGAGAGTAATGCTGAAACCAGGTTATTAGGTCTGATATGGAATGCTGTGACAAGAAAGGCCTTCCTGGGATGGGGTTGTGGCTCAGTGATAGAGGCCTCGCGGCACATGTGAGGCACTGGGTTCGATCCTCAGCACCACATAAAAATAAATAAATAAAATAAAGATATTGTGTCCATCTACAACTAAAAATATTTTTAAAAAAACAAAAAAAAAAGGCTTTCCTTACTTTCTCAAACTATCTGTATTGAAAAACAAGTCTTTTTTTTCTTGCTATTGTTTTTTAAAAATTCCATTTGTCTCTTTTATTTCCATTGCATACTGGACTAATACTTTGTGAAATACAATATTACTATGAAGTCATTTTTTTTTTTTTTGGTGGTATTAGGGATTGAACCCAGGGCTTTGTGCATGTGAGCACTCTACCAACTGAGCTATATCCCCAGACCCCCCAAAAAATAAATTAAAAAAATAAATTACTAGAATAAAATAGAGGAATATTTTTTTAATCCTAAAGACATATAAACCATATCCAGATAGCTTAATAACTTTATTTAACAAAAATACATTTACTTTTTGTTAAATATAATGATGTGAGTCAACTATGAAAATTTTTTTAAATTACAGAAAGCACATATTTTTTTCCTTTGAAGTATGCTTACAGGTGATCAATATATGGAAGTGTAGGATACCTGAAACTTTTTAGAGTCATTGTGAAATATTAGCTAAACAAAAATTATAAATTTTGATTGCCCATTTCAAAGCATATATATGATTTTAAACACTGATATTTCAATATTTAAAGTTTTTAATATGAACAATGAATTTCTCACTTGTTAATCAATCTAGTCTGGGTTATATATACCAAAACATTTATATATACAAAGTAATATATACCAAAACTCTTTGTGTTTTATTTTTAAATTGGTATGGAAAAGTTTATCATGATCTTTCAGGAGTATGTTGACAGAAATGGGAAAGGAAATAAAATTTGAAACAATTGCTGCAGGACCAGGATCCTTATTTTTAACTTCTATTCAAAATAAATTAAAGAATGCTGAAATTTACAATTTTATTTTAACACACTAACAGTAACTTGTTAAAACAAATTATTCTGCAAAATTATACTTAAATTTAAATGATCTTGCAATGAAAAAAATAGGTTCTGCATCCATGAATTTCCTGCCCATGGATTTTCTTCTGATGAAAGGTATTTTCAAAGCAGTCTATCAAATTTGGTGTTTCCCATAGACATATAACATCAAGACCATAACTAAGTTGATCTAAATTTTTTATTAAATTATAAAACATGTTATAACAATCTGTAGAAATTTTTTTATTCAAAGGGTTTAAACTTTGTTCTTCTATTGTATTTTCCATTAAAAACTTTCTGAGCATGGACATATTTATAACATTATAAATACCAATGATATCAGACAATATCTTGCACTCAAACTTCATCTTTACATTTGTTGTCTTACAGGAACTCTGAGAAACCAACAGCAATTCAAATATTTTAAACAGAATTTTTCCCAGTGGTAACTATCATGCCTCAGAACTCAATAGTCATTGTTTAAATCAGTTTCTACATTATCAAATGATGATAAGAATAATATCAAATTAAAGGTATTAGACTTTACATAATTCACAAATTTTACTGTGATGCAATTTACACTCCTTAGCTCTGTTCATTTTGGAGTGGGGTCAGGGCAAGACTTTCTTGATAAAGGGCTCCTATGTTTATTTACATTTTGATATAGACTCTGTAATCCATAATCTTTAATCTCTGATATAGACTCTGTGATCAATATATTGGTGGTTGACCACCTCTAATATTTTCCTGACTTAGGTCATTTGAACATATACCTCCGTAATACTTAAAATCTAAATTTAATAACATGTAATGCTTTGTAGTTTTATGCAGTTCAGTGTTTGTAGTATTTCTCAGAATCAAAGCTGAAGAAAACTAAATTTCTTTCATTTCACCACCATGTTAAAATAACATACTCCCAAACAGCAATAGATCAGCAATATCTATGCTTTCAGAAAGTTGCAGTGAATGTGCAGAGTTATCCAACTTTTCTAGATAGCCTCTCTGATGCAGCTTGTCAGGAATGTTTTGCAATTGTGCATGCTTAGCAACTACACTATACAAAAAATGCTAATGTATGAGAATCTCTAAAGCACCAATGGTTAGATATGAAATACAAAACATCTGTTCTGTTAACTCTTTAAGGTGATGCTATTTCCAATCAATTTGAATTTTGGACTTCTTTATTTCTGCTCTGATTATAAATGCTGCCTGCATTTGGATAGTTCACTGTTTCATTAAACAGTGTATCTTCAAAAATAACACTCTGGTTTTATCTTTGACCCTCAATTTTGGTTTCAAAACAACACTCAAGTCACGAAGAATCACACTGATGAACAAAACTAAAAGCAACAGTGAAAATGTTGGCAATTTCATTACAAAAGAATAGATAAGCTAGACTGAAGGACAGAACTAGCCCAAGTAACTGCAAAACAGAATTTTGACGTGTATAATCTGAGTTTAAGGTAAAAAAGATCTACATAGAAATACTGTACTCTGATTGGTAAAGTTATTTCTTAAAAGGGTAAAGATTAATGATTGAGAAACTACATGTGTGCTAGGATGGAACAAATTAATGATAATGCAGAGGTATAGTAAATGCACATGATTAAGGAAAAGACATGAGAGAGAATTCATCATAGTTACAGGTCTTGGCCAGTACTTCAGGGGAATGTGTCATATGCTTTTCTCTATTATAGGATAAGAATCTGTGGGCTGAGGGTGGAGGGATCCTGGAAATATGACTGCACCAAAGGATAGTTATTAAAAATATTTTTGAATAACCATAAGTAATGGTTATGTATGGATAGCTTGATCCTTGAAGTAAAGAATGAGATACCAAAGCTTATTATAAGCATAATTTAAACATTTTACTGGAAATATTAGTGCTATAAGATAAGAAACTCAAACTAGGTTGATAAGGATTTTAATTAAAGAAATAAAATTGTTAATTTTAGTCAAACAATCTAAAGCAACATTATCAAATATGTATAGATGAACTATAAGAATCAATAAATACAGTTATCAGTGTAACTAGAAACACTGTTATTAGATACTAACAATTACAAAATAACTTTTATATGTATTTACAATTATGTCAAGAAACATCATATGCCTAGGTGTAAATCTACACAAGAGTATAATATTTCTATACAGAAAAATATGACATTTTATTAAGTATTATATGTATTTATGTAGTATCATAATAAACTATGGTAAATCATATTAAATATATTGTTTATTGCATATTAATGTATTTATAATATTAACATAATTATATAATATAGTACATAAATATATTCTACATAACCATATATAATATTACTGTATTTAAAGTTCTAAAGTAAAAGATATGCCATTTTCATAAATTGGATGACCAGTATTACAAAGATACCTGTTGTCTTCTATCATTGTATATCTTCAGTTAAATCCTAATAAAGAACCTAATAGATGTTTTTGATTTTGGAGAATGAGAAGCATGTTCTAAAACCAAATGAAAATGCAAAACCTAAATAACCAAATACTTGTTGAAGAAAAGCAAAGCTCAAGTATAGATACTCCTTAATACCAAAACATGTTCCAAAATGACATTAATCAAACCAATGCATATTGAACCATGGATAGCAAATGGGCCAATAGACTCATAAAATTGCCAAAGCAGTTTCACCCTGTGGACATTTTCATTATTGACATACATGATAGTTTGGAGAAAAAGGAGGAAAGAGAATCTTAATAAATGATGGTGGATCAAGTGGAAAACGTAATTTAATCCTGAATTCTCTTACCATTTATACAAATTAGTTAGCTGGAGAGGTCATAGCTAGATATTCATATTCTGAATGATAATGTTTCTAGACAGTCAGTAAAAAGATTATCATCTTGGTCCTGGAGTAGAGACATACCACAGACTTTGTTAACTCTTGTTATTCTAAAACTAAAATGGTTCAGCAAAGGCAAGAGCTTGAAAGCTACTTTTGACTATTCTGAGTTTGCCTGGTAAGGAATGCTACAACTGAGATGCATTTTTGCGAGTGGTTTGAATCACGAATTAAATTCGAGGTTGAGGAACACTGGTATCTGTGAGTTTACTTTGACACTTCAACCATTTGTGATGGAGATGGGTACGTAAGGTGTCCATCAGGTCTACAAAGAAGAGGCAGAGGCACATTTTGTTAAAGCTATGAGGAAGAGGGAAAAGCATCATGAAAATCTGATGATACTAGGAATGATTCCTATCCATCTTTGCTGTGAGATTATGAAAACCTTGGGGCTGATGATGGTGACCAGTCCTTACCAATGGAATTGGGAAGAAATAAAACCTGAGAGGTCTGAATCAGTGGATGAAGACAGAATTCCAAGTGTAGGACATAGTAGTAAGTAATATTCCCTAAATGATATTAGCATTGTCAAAAACAGTCTAAATGAGGAAATTAGGTGGGAACTAAATCTAAAGGAGGAAAGTAGAAAAAAATAGAAGAGAAAAAAGCAATTCCATTCCTTCCCAACTGTGGAAGGTGTGGTGTTGCCTCTCTAGGTATTACAGCAGAAATAACATTCACTTGCAAAATAACTCGCAAGCAGTGTTTATCTGAGGCACCCAGGGTTGTAAGATTACCATATGAACTAGAGGTGGTTGTTGTTGTTGTAAATGATACATTTTCTGAGAAATGTCAGTGAAAACCCATTACATTCATGTTACAATGAATTCTTAGAGTAAGTTACCAGGGGATACATGGCTTATTTATTTTATAAACTAGTAAGTAAATAGAAGGGAAAATTTGAGTTTACAACAGAATTTCAAGTTGAAACAAACTTTTCCAAATGCTGAAATAACTAACTCATTGAAATGGGTAAGGATGAAATTTAGTAGATTACTCTAAAAGATGAACAATGTAGCTCCCACCAGAACTAACAGATGGAATGCTCCTTCTGAAACCCAGGAATGCTAACAGCAGAGCAAACCCAATATTGTTTCTAGGATTATAAAGGAACACAGTCAATTTAATTCCATTGGTACTGACCATGAAAGATGTTTTGATCACTCCACATTTTGAGTATCTTATATAGCTTTGCTCTTTGAAGAACCTCAAAATATTCAGGAGTCAGCAACTGATATGATTAGTCAATTATCATTAATAGGGCTAAATGATAGGAAAAGATGTACTTTATCCAAATGATAAATGGCACAAAAAGGAAATATGCAAAAAAAAAATGGGTAAGGAAAGATAATCAACTTAATTAGGTACAGTAGCTTAGATGGCTTCTGGAAAATGGGAAAGAATTGGGTTACATGGTTTTGTTTAAATGACTTATGTAGACTAGATATAATCATAAAGAATGTAAGTAGAATAGAGGTTACTGGGGATCTGGAGAGAATAGGGACTAGAAAGTTATTGCTTACTGAGTACAGAGTTCCATTTGGGGTGATGGGAAGTTTTAGCAATAGTAAGTATGGTTGTTTACACAACATTGTGAATGTATTTAGGGCCACTATATCACATACAGAAAATGGTTAGGCAAAGTTGAAATGGAACATTTTGTTTGTTTTTTACTACAAAATATTTTCAAGGAGAAAATGATGTAAATAAATGGAATTATGCTAAAGAAATAGTATTTATTACTGATAGTGAGGATTGTGAATGAGAAAGAGCTTTAAGTACTGGACAAAACACTTGTGCCTCTTAAAGAATTCAGTAAGCTGGGCACAGTGGTGCATGCCTGTAATCCCTGCACTTTGGGAGGCTGAGACAGGAGAATCGTGAGTTCAAAGCCAGCCTCAGCAACGGTGAGGCAGTAAGCAACTCAGTGAGACCCTGTCTCTACATAAAATACAAAATAGGACTGGGGATGTGGCTCTATGGTTGAGTACCCCTGAGTTCAATCCCCGGTACCCCCTACCCCCACAAAAAAAAGAATTCAGCAAGCTTGTACCATATAACCCAGTTTATGTGAATTCATATCCTTTTATGGGAATTATAATCTAAAAAGAAAGATATTTGAGGAGGGGCCAGAGGCTAAACCTTGTTGTGGGACCCAAGGCTGGCTACAGTGATGTGCATGAGAAAACAAAACTATGGAAAGGAAAAATCTGGTAGCTTTCTAGATAAGGTACAGGAAAATAAACAGGCACTTTTAAGTGACCCAAATGTGACACTTGAAGAGTACAATGATGTGATTGAGGGCAAAAAGCTCATGATTCAAGAGCAAAATAGAAAATAAACTAAAGGTCTATACCTTTTGTTTCACTGTTTCCTGAAAACAGTTTGAATTAATATCCTGGAGCTCTACATCCACAGTTCTGTCAATATGGGTAATAACAAGTGAACCCTTTTCCCAGTATGTGGGGACCTTTAGAATTGCTTAAGTTTTCTTCTGTTGGAAAACTAAGCAAAATAGTTTTTTCCTAGATGGAAACAAGAAATAAAAAATCACTTTTGTGCTGAAAAATATGGTTGCATATGGAGGATTGCTTTCCACAAATTTCATGTTTATAAAATTATTTTTTCAGAGATTAAGGGAGAGATCTCACTAAGATTGAAAGTTAAATACAGATGATGGAAAACTGTGCTATGCATGACCAGCTCAGCTGCATGTCCAATATGTTATATGAGGAAAAAAGAGGCCAAGGGTGACAGCAAATCACAAAAGAATTAGCTAATTGCTTCTATTTCATCCTATTTTGAAACCATCCAAGAACAGTTTGGATTCATATAGAGTGGTCTCCAGTCCACTTTATATCTTTGTAAAGATGAGTATAACATGAGTATACTTACATTATGAGTATATTTAAATATACAAGCATTGTTTCAGAGGCCAGAGTGGTGCATATGAATTGGTGCACTTCATTTGTCTCTATAATTGCCTCCTTGGAGAAAAAAGAGCAGGAATACATAGTCATTTATGTGACAAACAGAGGCTGCAGAATAAACCCAGGCACAACTCAATGTCCAGTTATAGTCTGAGGGATTTGAGAAATTCCTTGGGACAAAACAACTGTAAGACAAAACAACTTACAACTGTAAGAAATAAATTATTATCTCATTGATTTTATTCTGAAGAGGAAGTCAGTAGACTTGTAGGCTTATTTGGGTTTAGGCATAACCACATCATGGCTAGAAGGAGTCCTTAATGGGTCTCATTCATGAAGAGTCAAGAAATAAATCTAAATTTACTTTGAGCCCTCAGCAGATACACAATTCAATGTTTGCAAAGAGCTACTGAGGAAGTAGTGTGACAGTGATGTAAATATCCCATTACTCAGATGCTTTCTGAAGCATCTGTAACTGGAATGCATGCTGCTAAGGAGACTCTGTCAGAGATCCAAGAGGACTACTCTGAAAAGCCATTGCTATAGCCTGGTACAGATGCTTGATATTGCCCTACTGGAAGACAATTGCTAGCTTGCTCGTGGGTGATAGAAAATTATTTCTACCACAGAAAGACACCAGAGAATTTATGAGAACAGAAGTAACTATCAGGTTAGAGAAATATTTGCATAGGGAGAGAGGAGCTCAGAAGACATCACCTCACTGATAAAATAGAAATAGTTTATTCAAAATTTCAGACAAGGGAAGAGTCATGGAGAGTCTGTTTCATACATAACAAGGAGCTTCGTTGCTTGCAGAGCCAATAAGAGAACTGTACAAAGATCTCCTTGGCCTACTGACAGCTAGTATGAAGCTCTAATGATTTCCTGCTGAGACAAACTAGCATTCTTGTTTCATACGTGAGAGTTTTTGGATTGAAGATCATGTTGTTCTTTTTAAAAATCAACCAACACAGATATGCTCCACACACTTTAAAATTCCAGGTAATGAAGGTAGTGGTTAATCTGTACAATATGTGGAGGTGAGAGCCATGCATTTAGTGATAGAGGAAAAAGAGGGCTTAGAAACCCAGGAAGTGTTTGTTCATGTACAAATGCTTAAGCCAATAGCCCAAAGATGTGCCAGTATGATAGACTAGAAAATTTAGCAATAAAATATGCCTAAATTCTATGGGAATTTAGAAGAAAAAACAAATTATGCATGTACCAAATCCGAAGAGGATTGGAATGCTAATGCAGACAAATTAGTTGAAACATACAACTAGGCTCATTAAGTGAGTATGTGTGTATGTGCTCAAAGAGTACAGAGATGGAAAAAATTGATGGTACAGCTCTCTTCTGTATACCAAAACAGCTAATTTACCAAGAAATTGAACTCAATGTCAATAGAAAATGAATTATTTGTGGATGGTGTTAGGTATAATTCCCCTAAGGACAAACAGCTATGCAGGTTAGTACGAGAATTCAAATGAACACAGAGGGGTGTATGTGCGCGCACGCGCACTCAGGTGCATGAATAGGGCAGTGTTGCTGCAAAAGTGTGTTGGCCAAATTGACACATTGTAATTTAGATTTGTTTATTTTGCAACAGAAATAGAAGCAATTATAGAAAACACAAGAAGAAGAAAATATAAATATATTTATAACAGTTACTATTTCATCAATTGGATCTACTTGAGTATAATTCCTCTCATCAAAGCATTTGCTTTGATGCTACTCATGTATAAACATGGGTAAGAAAACATAAAGAACATATCAGATTATGACCCTTACAAAAGTAGCCTTAGGAAATTTGGAGTGGAGAATTAAACAGGTGACAAGAAAAAATGGAGGAATTAGTTGACAACACAGATATATTCTCATAATGAAGGAAGTTCTCAACATTTTCTCTTTTCCATTTTATAAGTACTTGCTTTCTTTTCTCTTGATCCATTCTTAGCTTGGGGCATTATGAGGCATAAAGCATATTATTTATGTTGCTATCCAACCCCTGCTGCTGCATGTGGGTATATTCTTAATAATACTAACAACATTCAGACATGTAGCTAAATTAGTATTAACTACAGTTCTTTATATTAAATATTATGACATCTTCCATGCCAAGAAGTGAAGGCATGATCAATGTTATTGGTCTTGGATAAACCGGATTATCAAACTTGAACTCATTATAATAAATTGAACTTTAAACATATAAATGCAAGTTGTAAGAATTGGAAAAAAGAAAGTAAACTTTGATGTCTACAGATGACATTCAATAAATATAGGAAACCTCTGAACACATGAAAGGGCTTTAGAATTAATAAGATCACCTTGATTGAAATCAGCATACTACAGTATGAAGTCACCTCAATGTTTTTTTTTTTTTTTCTGGTACCAGGGATTGAACTCAGGGGTACTCAACCACTGAGCCACATCTCCAGCCCTATTTTGTGTTTTATGTAGAGACAGGGTCTCACTGAGTTGCTTAGCGCCCCGCTGTTGCTGAGGCTGGCTTTGAACTCGCGATTCTCCTGTCTCAGCCTCTCTAAGTGCTGGGATTACAAGCGTGAGCCACCGTGCCTGGCTCACCTCAATGTTTTTAGCAGCTCAATTCACATAGCTAAATGCCCTTCAATAGATGAATGGATAAAGAAAATATGGTATATACACACAATGGAATATTAATCAGCCTTAAAGAAGAATGAAATTATGGCATTTGCCGGTACATGGATGAAACTGGAGAAAATTATGCTAAGTGAAATAAGCCAATATCCCAAAACCAAAGGCTGAATATTCTCTCTTATATGCAGATGCTAACACACAATAAGAAGAAGGGGCGAATTGAAGTTTATTGAATTAGACAAATGGGAATGAAGAGAAGGGAGGGAATGGTAATAGGAAAGACAGTAGAATGAATCAGACATAACTTTCTTATGTCTGTACATCAATACACAACCAGTGTTAACTCTGCAGCATGTTCAACTACAGGAATGGGACACTAAAGTTATACTCCATGTATATATAATATGTCAAAATATACTGTACTTGTGTATATCTAAAAAAAACATATTTTTTAAAAAGACAACTTTACTGATAGACCAAGTATACCAGTAACAGTTTTTAGATAATCAAATTAAAAAATAGAAAGGTATTTGATGTAGCAACTAAAAATATTAGGTGGCTAGAAATAAACTTAAACATAATGTGAATTATTTTTAAAAATATATTTATAGTACTATGTTTAAATATATTAAAATAGGCCTAACTAAATTAAATATATAATATTAATACACAGGAAAGTCATATCATGGTATAGTTCTGGCCAGATTTATTGGTAGTTTCAATTAAAAATTGCAAAGGTTTATTCATGAAAGCTGATTATTCTAAAATGTATACAGAAGATCAAATGGTAAAGAAATTCTTAAGGAGAAAATTAAGAAGGAAGAGGAAGAAAAGAAGAAGTAAAATAAGAAGGAAGAAGAATGAGAATAAGCAATGTGAAGAATCTAGCTTTGCCATGTATACAATTTATTATAAATCCAAAAGAATTACCACAATGGGGACTGATGCAGGGAGTAGAAAAGTAGAACAGTAGAACTAGTAACAGAATAAGTAAAAGCAAATGTGAAATATAACAGAAAGGACAACAAAAATCACTGAAGTGGGATTTAAAACATAACCCCTAAATTCCTACTTCTGCCTCCAAGAAGTAGAGTTTAATCTGTCTCCCACTAAATGGAGGCTAGACTTAGTAACTTGCTTCTAACAAGTCATACTCCTAGAAGATAAAAAAAAAAGACACTTACCACTGCCTAAAGAGAGTGATGATGGCCATGCTTCAACACAAAGCAAAAACTCCTACCAGTACCTGGAAGAAAAGAGATAATCAAATATTTGCAAGCAGCCCTGGTAACTAGCCCAGTTATAATTTATATATTGGATGAAGCAGCAATCAACACAAGGTTGACTACCTCAAAAAAGGGACCATTGCTTCCCCATTCTCTCTCTTGGATGACTTTCCTTAAGGGAAGCTAGCTGCCATGTTGTAAGAACCCTCAAGTAATCTTTTGAAGAGGCCCATGTGGGGAGGAACAAGCCTGCTGCCAACAACCACCTGTCAAAACTTGGGTTGATTGCTGCTTTATCCAATAAATAAATTTTAATTGTGCTAGTTACCAAAGCTGCTTGCATATATTTGATCATCTCTTTTCTTCAAGGTACCTGGTAGGAGCTAATTGCTTTCTTTTGGAGCATGGCCATCATGATTGTCTTTCGGAAAGTGAGGCATGAATAGTGATGGCTAAGTATCTATTCTATGCAGAAGCTTGAAGATTCTGAATGGACTTTGCCATATTCTCTTTATCTTCTCAGTGCAGGCCACATTCTTTAGTGTCAGACTTTGATCACCTCAGATCCCAAAATGAGAAGGAAGACAGTGTGGGAAAACCTCCCTGTTAACACTTTGAGGGCCATATAGTATAAAACATGAAATAAAGAATGTATGACAGGATCAAGAAATCATATTTTTAATTATTTAAAATTAGATTGGATTGGAACATTGCTTATCACAGGAGCATAAACAGGCTTTTCCTGACCAACATAATATTTTATTTTCAAAAATTATTATTTGCCTTTCCCACAGAAAAGCATCATAAGGGAAGGAATATACGTATGTTGTTCTTCCTCACTCCAACTTCAGTGCCTAAGTAAACAATTCTCAAGACTAAATAGTTGAATTCAAATTGAATAAATATCCTATGATCTACCAGTTTTATTTCCTAAAGAAAATTTTTATAGCTTTATTAGGAGATATATTCAGAAGCTTGTAACATTGTTTTGAATAGAAGAAACTAATAGTGAAAACTAAAAAATATATCATTTGTAGAAAGGATAAACTTATGGTGCTATTTTCTAATAATGGAATGGTATAAAGCACTAAAAATGGAATGAACTATCATTTTTGATAATATGCTACATTTTAGTAATCTAATGCTGGATGGGGAAAGGTAAAATGAAGAAACATGAAGTACATCTCCCCTTAAAATTTCAAAATGGTAAAAGGAAACAATATAACTTTGAAGATAAATACAAATGTAAGAAAACTACTTATATCCAAAATTTAATTTATTATAAACATATTTCAGAATAGTGGTCTTTCTTGGGGGAATAGAGAAAGACATACAACTTTAGGAAGAGGCTTATGGGGAACAATTTAGCAATGGTTACAATCTCTTTACTAAACCAGCTAGTGGATGCATGTTTATTTCTGCTATTTGTATTATTAGGCTTCTGACCTTAGCAATCATTTTTAAAATATAATTTTTAATGTGTAAAAGGATCAAAACAATCCCCTACACACATATGGGATGTATATACAAAATTTCTTTTAAGAAAAAAATTTTCATTAAACTATATTTTAGAGAAAGCATTCTGGAATAGGTGTTTGAATATGGAATTTGACTTTATGTTCTTCCACAGAGAAACATTTCTGTACTGTACTGTATCTCTGGCAATTATAACACCTGACCCTCTGACCTCCTAAAGTAGAGGTGAGAACAGATGAGGTAATTATGATTACTACTTGTTTTGTATTGATCCTTTCCTTCAAGGCAGATATGGTGCCAGACATTTAATACACTGAATCTCATAATCCTCTCCAACCACATCAAGGCCATGTCCACACTATCATTTAATAAGAATATTGAAGATCAAAAAGGCATTATTCCAGGCTTCCTGATTGGTAAGTGGGGCAGGGAGTGGGGTTTGAATTAAGACCTCTCTCTCTCTCTCTCTTTCTCTCTCTCTCTCTCTTTCTCTCTCTCTCTCTCTCTCTGTCTCTCTCTCTCTCGACATATTTGGTATTCGCTCCACTCTGACCAGCAGTCCATTCAGTCAATGTGTCTTTTTTTCAAAGGATTCTGAAAGATTTGGCATATTTGATGCAACTTTAAAGTATTTTTTCTATTATTTTTCTTTTCCAAGATATCTTGTGCTATAGGTAGGGCTTCAAATTACCATGTAACCTAAATTTTAAAGGCTATAAAATGACAATCTTTGCCATCGTGGTGGTTTCTTCTGCTTCACCTATTCATGGTAGGTTTATAGAAGAAAGGTACTCTTACTCTTGGAACCCTCATAGATTAATTATATAGTATCATCCTTTCAGACCAAGTACTGAGTTCCATCCCATAAGGGTTAGGAGAGAGTCCATCCTCACTGTATAGCCACAATTACCTGTCACTTCACAGACCCTGCTATAAGCAGTCACTGGGGTTTCAGGGGTTGATAAGGAACCTTTGATTTTTTTTTTTTTTTTTTTTGTAGTTTGTACCAGTGGAGAAGAGAAGTACATACACAAGTAAGCAAATAGATGAGACAAATTCAGAGGCCACATATGCCTCCTAGAAAATAAAACATCAGGCAGTACAGTGTTACTGACAAAGGTAAGAGGAGGAAGAAAGAGAGGGTTCATATCCACTTCAGAGTGAAGCTACAAAAGGAGATGTCATTTGACCTGCACCTCTGTGGGGACAGTCCCAGAGATGAAGGCTGCGAGCAGGCTGTGCCATGCTGGCAGTGGTGCGAGTCACTGTAAGCAGAGGTCTGGACTGTGGTCACTGTACCTCTGGGCTACGAGGAAATGAAGAAGGCCTTAAATATCACACTTGTTTCTTACATTAGAGCAGTTTTGAGTTCACAGCAAAAGTGGGAAGAAGGTACAGAAAGTCGATTAAACAATAGAAATTAATTTCTCACAGTTCTGAAGATTATGAAGTTCAAAATAAAGGCACTGGCAGAAAGAGTGTCCAATGGGAGCCTGCCTTCTTCTGGAAGGCTCCTTCTTAGCGTGTCCTCACGTGGTGAAAGGGGCGAGGGATTTCTCTGTGCTCTCTTTTATGAGGGCATTAATATCATAATGAAGGTCCTATCTCCATGATCTAAGCACCTGCCAAAGGCCCCATCTCCTAATATCATTTTGGGGATTAGGATCTCAGCATATGACTTTTGGAAGTGACATAAACATTCAGATCACATTAAATATGTATAGAACAGGAAAAGGAATGAACATTACTAGGTGGGTATTATCTAAGAGTGCTGTTTTAAAATTAGAAGTACTTGGCAGCATGTTTTAAAAGGGGCAGTAGATGCAAAGGTTTTGAAATGCTCATAATGATGGAGCAAATGGAGTGTGGCTGAGAAAGGGATACTGAGTGCCGGGGAGGACCTGGCCATAGAGAGTGCCCATAGAATTCTCTAACAGGAGAAAGAAAGAAAAGACATGTATAGTTATTTTCCTGTAAACTATTGGATACGACTGTTTGTGAGATACTCATTTGTGCTTTCTTCCTGAATTTGTCCCTTCATTTTCTCTGTTTATTCAGGTAACATTAACTGTTTCCAAACTCAGAAGAAAGTTGTTTCTGGTTTTATTTTCTAAAGTCTATCTTCAACAAGGATAGAAGAGTTGAGAAATTTGGAGTTCCTAGTTGTAGGAGCATTCTCCATACCTTTCAACCCCTCCCTTCCATCCTTCCCCATTCTATGCTAATAGACTATGCTCTTGCCAAAGAGCACCCCTTTGTTTGTAACCTTTGGATCTGATTGGTCCAAGAGTGTATTTAAGCTTCTATATATTCTGGAATAAATGGTGTTTCTGTGTCTCACTGGGGCAAAGCAGATTCTTTACCTACACTCCGGGGAATTTGGCTCCGTGGACCACCACTGTCCAGAAAGACCTCATATCGTCTTCCTCCCTGAAGACCACTTCCTCATCTTTTTTGAACCCCAACTCATCGAGCAGGACCCACGTGGCACCCCCCCACCCCCTTTAAAGCAATACTAGTAATAGTAAGAGATATTGAAAGGATGGAGAAATGGAAGACATCTGAGAACCCCATGAGCAGAGAAGCTATAATTTAGGACCTCTAGGGAACGTCCAATGACAACCAGGAATTCAGGTCCTCTAATGGGACTCAGAGATGCATCAAGCCTCTGCTTGCTACTGGCATGCTCCACAATGCAGACTACTGGGTAAGTACACCATGTAGAAGACATATGACTGTTTTAGTGTTAGCTAAACATTGGGGAGTGACAAACCCAATGGAGACCTTGCTGACATCCTTGAACATGAGACAAAACAAGTGAGATAGGAAGTCTCAAAATGATTGAGACTGATGTTCCTTCTCCTCCAGTTACACAAAATTTGATTTATAAAGAAGAAACAATATTATTTTCTGCACATACTTCTTAAAACTAAGATAACACTTGTCATGTAAATTTGTAGCTATTGAGTTTAGAAATTTTGCCTAAATAGTTCTATTTTTTTTTTTTTCAGTATAATAAGGAAGATGGCTCATCTTTCCGAAATTGTGTGAGAAGGGTTTTAGGAGAAAGAGGTAAAATTTTAGAAAAACTATTAAAGTAATCCTTATTTAATTAACTGATAGATTCACTTAGTACACATTAGTCATTGTTCTAGGCATCAGGTGTATTGAGAAAAGAAACACCAGGGCCCTGACCTTGATCAGACTCCACTCTGGTATGAGAAGTAAGCCAAGTGGCTGGCTGTGGACTTAGAGCTGGTGCGTAGCTTCCACACCTTGTTTGATTTTTGCACTCTATGGAACTGTGATAATATAATCCTTGATGTAGTCCATCTGTGGAGTCCAAGTGATAGAATGTTGGAATGAGCCTAGCGTTGATGTGTTATGGATTATTTTGGAAGTATAAGAAGTTAAAATGTTCAGGAAAATGGTGTGATGTGATGGAATTGCATAGCCAAAACTAGAATAAGGCAGCAGCTAAGTTGGAATGAAATTAAAATGAGGCAGAAAAAAAAAAAGATTTCAGAGAGAAAATGTTTTCACAAATTAAAGCAGAAGCAGACTGGTTATAAGAAAGTAAAAGATATGGCTTTATTGATAGTGTTGGTCAAAGATTAGGGTCCTGAAAGACTTCACAGTTGGAGACCTATTAAAATATGGGAAATGCTCATCACTGTGAGACTGTGACTGATCAATGTATAAATAAAACATCTTTTGGATTTTAGAGAATGGAGAAGTAAATTTAAAGATTGTCTTGAATGTGTGCCAAAATTGAATTATAAAGAAATGCTCTAGATTATGGGGACTGATTCCCTTGTAAGAATAGTAAAGAGTAGGAAGAAGATTAAATCACAAAAGCACTTGGTTAGTTTTACTTTTCAATGTTAGGTTGAAAGTAAAATGACATAGAAGCAAAAGAAAATACAAGCCCCCATTAAGCCTTTTAGAAAAAGAGTTATAATAAAATCCTTACTCTTGGGGCTGGGGCTGTGGCTCAGCGGTGGAGTGCTTGCCTGGCACGCGTGAGGCACTGGGTTCGATCCTCAGCACCACATAAAAACAAAATAAAGATATTCTGTCCACTTACAACTAAAAAATAAATATTTTTAAAAAATCCTTACTCTTCATGAAGGGATTATAAATGACCTAGTAAATTTGCCAATGGTCCAATGTTCTGCATGTGTAGAAAATTCTCAGTGAATAGCTTAACTGTAAGGGAAAATTGTGTCCTGGGAGCTCAAGAAAAATTGTAGGAGGGACAGAGAGTCAGAAAAAATTGCAAACCAATGTGAGCCTCAGAAATGTTCTGGTTTTATTTGATGGCAAAGTGAGTGTCATTGGCTGAACTCCAAGATCTGATGGGGGATTAGGGGTCAAAAATATCTCCATGTTAACATACCCAGAAGCACTGTGGTTCTAAGTTTAGATGATGGCAATTGTAGTCTAGCCAGGGTTTGATCAGGAAAACAGAAGCTACCCATGGACTTGGAGTCAATGTATACGAGGGATGGATAGTTTTATTATAGAAAAATATTTGTGTAGGCCATGTTGGAAGAGTTGGATGAATGCAGGTCTGGTACTCTGTTAAGGAATATCTAAGCTAGGATTATAAATATAAGCCAGTCTCAAGAAGCCATTTCAACTTTTAAGAATCTCAGGGTTCCTATCAAACCTGTCATTCTGCAGTAGCAAAGACTGATTCTAAGGAGCATGTGGGAAGCCAACAGTCTGGCTGTTAACTATCTCAGAGAAAAACAGTCATGCCTTTTAGCCTCCAAAATCATATGCAGTTCCTCACACTTGCAAATTTGGACCCAATATTATATTGGAAATGTAGTTGCTGGCTTCTTTTCTGCAACACAGATATAGTCTTGGGAGTGTGGGAGCATAACACTGAGTTGACAGCAGAAAATTCAGCACAAATTGTCTACAACGTATTCAACAAACTGCAGGCTTTGCTAGTAATTAGTGAGACCTATTTTACAGACCTATTTTGCATTTCTATATTACAGATTTATTATGATATCATTAACATAAAAAGTACATATATTTAAGATATACAACTTGATGTTTTTATATAAGCATACATTGTGAAATGATGACAATATTCCAGAAAATTAACATGTCTATCACTTTTACATAGTTACCATTTGTGAGTATGTGTGCATGGTGAGAAGAATGAAGATCTATATTTTTAGCACATTTCAAGTACACAATACCATATTGTTAACTATCATCACTATGTTATACATTATATATCCAAAAATTATTCATCTTGTATAACTAAAACTTTATTCCCTTTGACAAATATTGCCTTATTTACCCCTTCTCCCATTCCCCCAAACCATGGAACACCTGTTTCTATGGGATTTGACTGTTTTAGATTTGACATATAAGTGAGATTATAGATTATGAATATCACTCTGTGGTTTGCTTATCCCAAATAGCATAATGTCCTCTGGATCAAACAATGTTCTTAGAAATAGCAAGATTTTCTTCATTTTTTAGGCTACATAAATCATTTATGTACATAAATCATTGACACACACACAAACACACACGCACACTATCACACACACGTATACCAATACCCTCTTCACACAAACACATTTTCAGTTGACTTCTGAAGATGAACTTTTAAATAAAAATCTGTTTACTTTTTCCCTTTGCTGTACAGTACTTTTTAGTTTAATGTAATCCTATTTGTTTATTTTGCATTTTTCACTTGTGTTTTGGAGATCATATAAAAAATATTGTCAAGACTAATGTCAATTCTAAGTGGATTGAAGACCTAGTAATTAGGCCAGAAACTCTGCAACTGCTAGAATAAAATTTAGACTCAACACTTCATTTTATTGGCACAGGCATTCACTTCCTTAACAAAACTCCTAAAACTCAAGGAATAAAGCTAAGAATGAATAAATGGGATGGCATTAAATTAAAAAGCAAAGGAAACAAGAGCATGAAGAGACAGCCTACAGACTGGGACATCTTTGTCACCTGCTCCTCAGATACTGGATTGATATACAGAATATAAAAAGAACTCAAAAACCTTAACACCAAAATAAAACAAAACAAAAATGGAATAAATGCACAGAGAAACTAAGCAGACACTTTTAAAAAAAAGAAAATACAAGTGGCCAATAAGTATATGAGAAAAATATTCAGCTCTCTAGCACACAGGTTAATGAGAATCAAAATTACATAAAGATATCTCACTCAAGCCAAAATGGCAATTATCAGGAATAAAAATAATAATCAATGTTGGTGAGGATGTGGGGGGAAAGGTACACTCATATATACCAATATGTACCAACATGTACCAATGTTGGTGGTGCTGCAAATTAGTACAACCACTTTGGAAAACAGCATGGAAATTCCTCAAAAAACTAAGATTGGAACCACCATCTGACCCCACCATAATTCCCCCACTAGAGAAAAAGTAAAATGAATCTGACCTAATTTTCCTATATATACATATGGATATACCACAGTGAATTTCACCTTTATGTATACCCACAAAGCACTAATTAAAAATACTATAACAAACTGAAAAAAAAATCAGTAAAGTTATAGCAACAGTTGAAGGGAGGAGGGAAGGGAAAGGGGGAGTACTGGGGACTTAAATGGAGCAAATTATATTTCATGATTTTATAATTATGGCAAAATGAATCTCAATATTATGTGTATCTGTTATAAAGTAATAAAAATAAAAAGTAATCTCAAAAAAGGTTTTCCCCTGTTTTTATCTTTCTAGGAATTTCATGGTTTCATATTTTACATTTAAGTCATTATGCCATCTTCATTAACTTTGTGTAGGTGTGAGATGGAGTCCAATTTCATTTTTTTGCAAGTGGATATCCAATTTTCTGAACACCCAAATTTTATTGAAGAAACTAACCTTCCTCTTGCTTTGTATTTGCATCTTGTTGAATACCAATTGATGATAAATTTGTTAATTTCAATATTCTCTAGTCTCCTTAATTGGTCTATGTATCCATTTTTATTCCAGCACCATACAATCTCCAGTACTAAGCTTTGTGTAATAAAGTTAGTAAGTTTGATACTTCCAGTTTTATTCTTCTTGTTCAATATCATTTTGGCTACTCAAGGTCTTTTCCAATTGCATATGAATAGTAGAATTGTTCTGTAAAGAATGCTATTGGAATTTTAATAGGGATGCCAGCACCACACCTGTAATCCTAGAGACTAGCCAGGTTGAGGAAGGAGAATTGTAAATTCAAGAGCAATCTGAAGAATTTATTAATACTCTCAGGAACTTAAATCTGTCTCAAAATTAAGAAATGAAATGAAATGGGATGTAACTCAATGGTAAAGTGCCTCTGGGGTCAATCCTCATTACAAAAAATTAATTAACTAATTAAATAAAAAAGAAAAAGAAAAGATTATAGGGATTGTATTAAATGTACAGATAATGTTGGCTAGCATGGGTATATTTATAATATTAATTACTCCAATCTATAAATACCAGATGTCTTTCCATATATCTGTATATTCTTTAATTTCCTTTACCAATGTTTACTAAGTTTTAGTGCATAGTTAATTTGTTTAATTTCTAAGTATTTTTTTACTTGGTTTTTATTGCAAATGTAAGTGGGATTGTTTTGTTAATTTCTCTTTTAGTTCTATAGAATGCTAGTTTTTTGTATATCAATTTTGTATTCTGTGACTTTGCAGAATTTATTATTTCTAACAGTTTAAGAAATCTTCAGGATTTTTATGTATATGATTATATCATCTGCAGATAGTAATAATCTTAGTTTTCCTTTCCAATTTGGATATATTTTATTTACTTTTCTTGTCCAATTACTCTTGCAGGGACTTTTACTACTATGTTGAATATCACTGGTATATGGTGAGCACCCTTGCCATATTGGGGATCTCATAAGAAGCATTGTTTGGTTTCTCCTCATGAATTATGATTTTAGCAGTGGATTTTTCCTTTATGGTCTCTTTTTGTGTTGAGGTAATTTCCATGCATACCTATTTTGTTGATGATTTTTAATCATGAAGACATGTTGAATTTTGTCAAATTCTTTCTCTGCATTACCTAAATGATCATGTCATTTTCACCTTCCATTCTATTAATGTGGTGCAATATATTGATTCATTTTCACATTTTGCATCATTTTTTTATCCCAGGCATTAATCCCACTTGCTTATGATATATGATCATTTTAATGTACTATTACATTTTATTAAAAAATTCTGTGTAAGCTTAAAATAGAACTTCACTATTTTGATATTTCTCAGCTCTCATTGGGTTCTTGAGCTCCAAAACTTATGTTTGACTCTATTTTATGTTTTTATATCTTTTCTAAACTTCTCATTTTGTCCAATATTACTTTCCCAATTTCATTTTTTGAGTTCTCTAATAGTTCATTTTCTTTAAAATAAATATTTTGTCAGGCAACTCATGGATTTCCATTTCTTTCTTTTTTGATTACATTACTAAGCATTTATTGTCACTTGAAGAAATAATTTTTATACATATTTTGGACTTGCTTTGTTAAGGAAAGACCTGCAACATTGGGTGAAAGAATGTGTACAGAAGCATCAACTAGAAGGAGTTGGAGTGTACACTGACACTAAGAATTATTTCAAAGAGTGCCAATTTTTGGTTCATGTGATGGTTTGGGGACAGATAATATGTTAGTTTAGTGACTTAAGTAGCCAGGGAGTACATGATCAAAAAGTAGGTAGGCCCTGGTGATAGAAGCTATAAGGGGTCCATTCTGTCTGAAAATCTTGCTGGAATTCTCTGTGGTCCCTCTTCATTCAACAGTAGCATGCCTAAAAGAGTAGGTGACATGACTAGTAGTAGCATGTGCAGAGGTTGACTTCAGGTATGTGCTGAATTCTAGGTTAAATCATCTGCAATATTGCTGATTGGGGTAGGTCTGCTGGAAAGTGTGAGCTTAGGTAGCTGGAGTCCATAAATGCAGAAAGAGCAGGGCCCTTACTTGTAAAAATTGCAGAAAGTCAATAGTGGGCACAAGGGTTTTGAAATCCTCATTGGTAAAAGATACTGGGGTTCTTTGAAGAGCAGACCAATTGATACCACAGTAGCACCTGCTGGTTTTTTTTTTTTTTTTTCTTCTTCTTCCCTAGCTTTTTATGTCTTGGCTATATAAGTCTTCTCAGAGATCTGGGTAGGGTAACACTAATGTGAATCTTTCAGGTAGTGTGCTAAAGGGCTGAAGAAGCTGGAAGATCACTCATAAATTTTGAATTTAGCAGTGGATTTTTCCTATATGGTATAAAGTATTCTGTGTGTGTGTGTGTGTGTGTTTGTGTGTGTGTGTGATGTTTTCTTAGTTCTTTATATATTCTGGATATTAAGGCCTTATCTGAGGAGCAGGTGGAAAAGATCTCCCATTCTATAGGCTCTCTCTTCATGCTCTTGTTTCCTTTATTGCACAGAAACTTTATAATTTGATTCCATTCCACTTAGTGATTTTTGGTTTTACTTCTTGCATTTAGGAGTCTTGTTAAGGAAGTTGGTTTCTGTGCCATCATGTTGGAAGGCTGGGCCTGTGTTTTCTTTTACTACTTGCAGACTTTCTGGTCTTATTCTTAGGTCTTTGATTCACTTTGAGTTGGTTTTTGTGCAGGGTGAGAGATAGAGGTAAAGGTTTCATTCCTGTACATATTGATATCCATTTTTCCTAGCAACCACTTTCGTTGAAAAGGCTATCTTTCCCCAATGAATGTTTTTAACACTTTTGTCTAGGATCAGATAATTGTATTTATGTGCGTTTATCTCTGTCTTCTGTTCTGTTGTATTGGTCTTCATGTCTGTTTTGGTGCCTGTACAATGCTGCTTTTGTTACTATACATCTGTACTATTTTTTGAAGTCTGGTATCAAGATGCTTGCAGCATTGCTTTGTTTGCTCAGGATTGCTTTGGCTATTCTGGATCTCTTATTTTTCTAAATAAATTTTAGAACTGGTATTTCTAGTTATGTGAAGAATATCATTGGTATTTTGATGAGAATTCCATTGAATCTGTATAATGCTTTTGGTAGTATGGATATTTTAATAATATTAATTCTGCCTATCCAAGAACATGGGAGGTCTTTCCATGTTCTATGGTCTTCTTCAATTTCTTCTTTTAGTGTTCTATAGTTTTCTATAGTTTATATAGTTCTATAGTTTAGTTTTGTAGAGGTCCTTGACATTCTTTTTTAGATTTACAAGTAGTTTTTGAGGCTATTATGAATGGAATAGTTTTTCTAATTTAATTTTCAGCAAATCTGTTATTGGAGTATAGGAAAGTGATTAATTTATTTTAATCAATATTAATGTTTTATCTTGCTACTTAGTTCATTTATTGCTCTAGAAAGTCTTCCAGTGGATTATTTGGCATCTTCAATATCTTGCTACTTAGTTCATTTATTGCTCTAGAAAATCTTCCAGTGGATTATTTGGCGTCTTCTATATATAGGACCATGTCAGCAGTAAACAGATAATTTGAGATCTTTTTTTTTCCCATTTGTATTGTTTAATTTCCTTCTCTTGCCTGATTGCTCTGGTTAGAATTTCGACTGTTGAAAGGAATGGTGAGAGTAGGCATCCTTGTCTCATTTTGTTTGTACAGAAAATGCTTTCAGCTTTTCTCCATTCAGTACAATGTTGGCTTTGTGTTTGTAATAAATAGCCTTTACAATTTTGAGGTAAGTTCCTTCTATTCCAAGTTTCTCTAGTGTTTCAAATATGAATGGGAAATACACTTTGTCAAATGCTTTTCTGTATCTATTGAGATAATTATGTGATTCTTGTTTTTAAGTCTTTTTATCTGGTGAGTTACATTATTGTATACATTATTGTATACATATACATTTGTATATGCTGAGCCATCCTTGCATCCCAGTAATGAAACTCACTTTTTTTGTGTGTTTTTGCATATGGTTTGCCAATATTTTATTAAAAAGTTTTGTATCTACATTCACCAAGGACTTTGGCCTAATTTTTTTTTTTGTACTAGGAATTGAACCCAGGGATGCTTAGCCACTGAGCCACATTCCCAGCCCTTTTTAAATATATTTTATTTAGGAAAGGGTCTTGAGAAGTTGTTTAGGGCCTCACTAAATTGCTGAGACTGCCTTTGAACTTGTGATCCTCATGCCTCAGCCTCCCAAGCCACTGGGATTACAGGCATAAGCCACTGTGCACAGCTGGCCTGAAGTTTTCTTTCCCTGTTGTGCATTTGGTTTGGGTAACAGGGTGATATTGGTTTCACAGAATGAATTTGGTGGTGATCCATCCTTTTGTGTAGCATGGAAAAATTTGAGGAGGATTTGTATTAGTTCTTATTTAAAGGTCTGGTAGAACTTAGCTGAGAATTCATCTGGACTTGGATTTTTCTTTGTTGAAAGATTTTTAATAGCTGCTTCAATTCCATTACTTGATATTGATCAGTTTAGGTTTTCTATATTCTCATGGTTCAATTTGGGTAGGTCATATATCTCTGGGAATATTTCAGTATCATCAAGACTTTTTTTTTTGAGTATAAATTTTCAAAATAGTTTCTTATGATCCTGTAGATTTCAGTGGTGTCTATGGTGATATTTCCTCTTTGAACTATAATTTGATCTCTTTAATTCTTTTATTTATTTTGGTTAATTTGGCTGGTAGTTTATTGATCTTGTTTATCCTTTCAAAAAACAACTGTGTTTCATTGACTCTTTTGTATTGGTTTTTATTTTCTATTTATTTATTTCAGTTCTGCTTTTAATTAGACCTTGGTGTGTATTTGTACTTTTTATAAGGCCTTGAGGTATAAAGTTAGATTAATTATTTGGCACCTAGTTTTTTAATGTATGCACTCAGTACTATAAATTTTCCTTAGAACTGCCTTCATACCATCCTACAGATTTTGATATGTTGTATCACTCTTCTCAATTATTCATAAGAAGTTTTTTATTTCTCCCCTAATTTTGTTCTGTTGTCCATCCATTATTCAATAACATATTATTTAGTATCCATGTGTTACAGTGTTTCTTTTTTTATCTTGTTATTGGTTTCTAGTTTTACTCCATTATTATATGACAGGCTGCAAGGAATTATCTCTATCTTTTTATATTTGCTAAGATTTACTTTGTAACCTAAAATATGATCTCTTTTAGAAAATATTCTATATTCTGCTGACAAGAAGGTGAATTCAGTCATTGATAAATAAAATTTCTCTAGATGTTTGTTAGGTATATTTGGTTAATGGCATTTTTGGGGTCCAAAGAATCTTTACTTAGTTTTTTATCTCTGGATGATCTATCAAGTGATCAGAGAGATAGGTTAAAGTCACCCAGTATTATTGAATTTTGGTCTACTTGATTTTTAATATTGAGAAGACAAGAGTTTGATTGATGTAAGTAAAAGGACTATTGCTTGGGGCACAAATATTTATAATCATTACATCATATTTTTGGATGATTCCTTTAACCAGGATGAAATGACCGTTTTCTGTCTCTTCTGGTTTGAAGTCCATTTTTTCTGATATGAGAATTGCTATCCCTGTTTTTTTTCCAGTATACTTTGCATGATATATCTTCCCATCTTTTCACAGTCTGTGAATGTCCTTGCCTATAAAGTAAGACTCTTGCAAACAATATATTGTTAGGTCTTGTTTTTATGTCTTTCAATCAAAAAATTTAAACCATTTACAATCAATGTTGTTATAGAAAGATGATGTTTTATTTCCTGCCATTTTTGAAATGTTTCTGTTTAATGTAGACTTGGTTCTCTTTTAATCAACTATTGTTCTACTATGATGATCCCTATGCTGGTTTTCATTTTTATTTTTCACTTATTCTTCATGAATTATTGCATTGATTATGTGTGTAGTGCAGGCTTTGTGGTTACAAATTCCTTTAGTTTATGTTTATCATGTAAATTTTTTATTTCATTTTCAATTCTTAACCTTAATTTTTCTGGGTATAATAATCTTGGTTAACAGTCATCATTTTCTTTCAGAGGTTGGAATGTACTATTCCAAGCCTTCCTGGCTTTTATGTTCTGTCTGGGTTGAAAAGTCAGTTGAAATCTGAATTTCTTTATTTCTAAATGTGACACATCATTTTTCTCCTGCAGCTTTTAGAATTGTATCTTTATTCTGTATGTTAGGCTTTTTCGTTATAACTTGTCATAGATTAGGTCTACTGTGATTTTGTGTATTTGGAGTCCTATTGGCCTATTGATTTGAATTTCCATCTCATTGCTAAGGTTTGGAACATTTTCTAATATTATTTCATGGAAACGATTGTGCATCCCTTTATTTTGTATTTCAGAGCCTTCATCTATTCCAATAGTTCTTAAATTTGGTCACTTGATGTTAGACCAGATTTTGTGAATACTCTGGTATATTCGAAGTCTCTTAAAATGTTTTATTTATGGTCAGTGTTATTTTTAAGATTACATACTTTGCTTTTGAGATCTGAAAATGTATCTTTAAAGTGGTATAATCTTTTGATGATACTTTTCATTGAATTTTTTATTCGATTTACTGAGTGTTTCCTTTCCAGGATTTCCCTTTGGATCTTTTTCAGAATCTCTCTCTCTTTATTGAAGTGATCTATCACTTCCTGCATTTTCTCCATAATTTCACTCCTTACATCTTCATTTAACTCATTGAATATTTTAACTATTAACTTTCTAAATTTTTGCTCTGACATTTTCCAACATTGTGGTGTTGAAGGAGTCATGTGTTGAAGTGTCATGGGCTATTTGAGATAGTTTGTTCCCTTGATTTCTCATATTGCTTGTATGTCTACCCAACTATTGTGATTGTTATTGCTTCTTCTTTTAAGCAAGGAATGACTTTTTCTCATATGAGTCCTGGATTGAGTTAATATCTTGGTATTGATAGTTTAGCTCTATTTGTAGCCTCTGTTGATTCCAATATTAAGTCCACTTTGTGAGATGTAACTGAGCCCCATTTACTACTTTCACTTTAGAGCCTAGCCACATATTATTCAACCTTATGAAAAGTGAAAAAAAAAAAACTATTGATATTATTCTCCACAGTTCCTCTAAAATAGGTATAAACTTGTAGTAAGATTCTGAAACAGGTTAAAAAAGTAGTTACTAGATATAGTACAATTGCCATAACATTATATGAGGGCTGAAGAGGGGAATAAGAAAGATTCTGAAGCAGGTTGAAAAATTAGTTACTAGATATAGTACAATTGCCATAACATTATATGAGGGCTGAAGAGGGGAATAAGAAAGACTGGTAAAAAAGAGTGAGAAAAAGAAAAAAAAAAAAAAAGGAAAGATAGAATAAAATCATACAGATCCAAGGTCAAAGGAGAAAAAAGATGAATGGGAAATATTTGAGGTAGTGACAGTATAAGAGGGAGAATAGGAGATAAAAAGGAGCAAGTATAATGATGACAATTTTTTAAAGAAATACATTCAAATATGTTGTAGGTACAATATCAGTTATTAAGATAACAATTGACAATCAAAATAAAGAGTAATATATATAATCAAATATGATGTTAGAGTTATTTAGGCTAAACCATGCCAAAGTGAAGAAATTTTTGTTGAATCTTGGTTTGGATTTCATTAGGATTTTAGACAATTAGAAAATATCCATCATTCTTTGGCTTTTGATCCCTCTAGAGGTGCTAAAGCACAGGTGCTACTCCACTAGTTGCTATGGACCTCCTACTATCTGGTTCCCAATTGTAAGCTCAGGAACTCACATAATAAATTACAATTTCTTAATCAACATTTTCTTTTTTAAAAAATGTTTCTATGAGGTGCAAGCATTCTGTGAAAATATGATGATACAAAGGTGAATATATCAGCATTACTGACTTAAAGGAGACACAGAATAGAGATTGTGCCCATGTTTCTATACATTTCTTCTTCTTTTTATCATATATGTACACATAATTATTACGAGTAGAACTTTGAAGACAGATAAATTTAAAAATTGATGCATGTGAAGATTACTGAATCTTAGCTGGGCACGGTAGCGCAAGCCTGTAATCCCAGCACTTAGGGAGGCTGAGACAGGAGAATCGCGAGCTCAAAGCCAGCCTCAGCAATGGCGAGATGCTAAACAACTCAGTGAGACCCTGTCTCTACATAAAACACAAAATAGGGCTGGGGATGTGGCTCAGTGGTCGAGTGCCCCTGAGTTCAATCTCCAATACCAAAAAAAAAAAAAAAAAAAAAAAAAGATTACTGAATCTTCTTCAGGCTAAAATTAAAAATGGCTTCCAATAAAAAGTTATGCTTGTCAATTAAAAGAAGATAAAGCAATTGCTATCCTTGGGTAGAAAAAAAAGATTACGATATGACAATTTTTCTATCAAGTTTCAGTTTTTAGTTTCTTTTTTAAGTCAAAGAAATACACTCTGCTTTGAGATTTAGCAGGTCTCAACACTGTTTTGTTAGCAAGTTTCAATATTCTGCATATACAGAGTGAAAACTCTGGTGACAAAAAGAGTAAAAGGAGGATATTTCTGAAACTATTTCAAACATTAATGAAGAATAAAAATAGTAGTACCATTTCCTGCAGATGTTTTCTCATGCCTAATAATTTCAAATATCATGCTACATTGATTTGAAATAACCTATATTACTAAATGTCTTCAAAGATTTTCTTTAAGGAGTCTTCATTTAATTATCCATCTGGTTTCTTCATTCCTGCCTGCCATGCTTTTTACTTCCATCCTCCATACTCAGTCTCTGATTTTTTTTTCCTCTTCTTTCATACTGAGTCTCCATTGTTGATTAATTTGACCCACTCATTTTGTACTCTTAGAGGATCTCTGTACTTCTGTGTTCAGAGACATAGATTTGAAGTATTACATATTAGAGATAAATGAAGGACAGGGGGAAGAAGTTGTGGCAAGTGAGGAATTTATAGACCATGCTGAAAACTAAGGAGTAATTTTTGCTAAGTCACATTTGTCCTAGCTTATCTGGATACTACTAAAATTTGGAATATTACTATGAAAAATGAATACAATGGGATAATAAAAAGCACATATTTCAACTAAATGTATAGTGTTGAAATGTCCACTAGCATTTAGGTTGATTTTGAATGCATGCATGCTTTTAATATGTGGTAGGGAAAAAAATGGTTTTTGGATTGAAATTCTAGCTCTCTCGTTAGCTCTATGACACTGCAGAATTATTTAATCTCTTAATTATTCAGTTTTCACCATATAACCTAGGAATAATAATGACTCTAATTCAAGACTTTTCTGAATATTAAATAATAGA
Source organism: Geosciurus inauris (assembly GCA_004024805.1). Lineage (NCBI taxonomy): Eukaryota > Metazoa > Chordata > Mammalia > Rodentia > Sciuridae > Geosciurus > Geosciurus inauris. The sequence goes on along the minus strand of PVHX01000369.1, from coordinate 213,546 downwards.
AGACAAAATATTAAATAGCTGTAGAAGAAAGACAGGGGTAGAAATTTCTCCAGAAATTGTGGAATACTTAGTTAGAGACAAACTAACTTTACTTCATAGATCCTCACTTTAGCATATACCCATGCTACAGTACTTATTGGATTTGCACTGTATGACCACATATGTTTATTCTTCACAGAAACTGTATAATGAAAGTATTTTCATCAATTTAAGATAAGTAAACTATGGATCAAGCCAAGTGAGTTTCTATCAGAATGACTGAATTACAGAACTACATTACTGAAATAAGAACCAAATTTGCTTGAGCTCAAAGTCACTGTTTATTCACAAATTACAATGTTTTGCAGTTCAGAAACAAAATTTAATCGTGAAATTGGGTTAAAATTTATAGGGCACTATTTTCTCTAATGGTGAAATCATTTTCAAAGACTATCCTTTAATTCATGTTTTCTGTAACTGTCAAAAATATCATGGTGGTTAGACTTCTTGCTGTTTAATATGTTAAAAAAACTATTGCATGAGCATAAGATGTGACAGTAAAGAGGTTGTTTTATTTGATTTTTGTTTTTCTCCAGCAGCAAAGTACCTGATGTTGAATTAAATATGAGTGATGTTTGCTTATGATCATTCAAGGATCCCTCGTAACACCCTGTTATCACTGGCTATTGGTGTCTAAGTCCTTTCATCCTCCTAGCCTCAGAATGCTGGACTTTTTTCTCATCTTTGTTGCTTTAGCTTCTCAAGGCATCACATTTTCATACTGTGTCCAATGAAAGGAAGAAGTGATACGAATATAAGCTTTTTCTGCATTATGGCCTCATAGCCACATATGAAACATTGGAGAGCATGGGCTTTTTGGGTCCTCTATAAGCTTGATAGTGTGACCTCTGAGGTTAAAGAACCAGCTGAAGAGTTGAGTAGTCACAGAAAGCAGCCAGCAAACTTAGTAGGGTTCTGTACTGCTTGCTTTCAGCCAAACTTCTAGCCACAACCCAAATATTTGTAGACATATTGTATAAGCCTAACATCTGGCTTGCTTTTGTTCATTACCCTAGCCTTTAATGGCCACCATCTGCAAGCAATAAGGACTTAGTCTCCAGTATAGTAGCCCCCTTTTTAATCTGAGTTTTGCTAGCTGGTTCACTCTTCAGGCTGGTAGAGAATGTAAATAGAGGATGCCTGAAAATATTTTGTAGTCCTATCTTATCAATAGTGAACATATTGCATTCTTGCAACGCTTTACTTTAACTGATAGAATTTGGCATATGCTTATGTTTTTCACCTCTCAGTGTTATGACTTACCACTTCTACCTAATCTTCTAGCTATATTAAAGGAGTTTGGATAAAAATACATAAGGAAGCCAATGCAGGACATTGTTTAGTAGTTTACATGTATGATGTTTTTGAATGTGCAGTTCTATGAAATTTTATCACTTGTGTAGGTCTGAGTAACCATTGTCAATATCAGGACACAAAATGATTCTATTGTCACAAATAATGTTTAATACAGGCAATATTATCTGCGATAGTCCAATGATAATTTATCATCTAGTGACTTTGTAGCTGTCATAGTTTGTGTAAGCTACACAAATTCTATGATATTTGTATATGGATATAATCACCTGACAACACACTTTTCCGAGTACATTTCTGTCCTAAAGTGGTGCATAACTTTAGTAGCATTCTTTACTCAACTTAACTTGGCAACCACTGATAGGTTTTCCACCGCTATTAACTTCTCTCTTTAAGAAAGTTACCCCAAAAGAGTCAGATGATATGTGATTCTTTGACTTCTTTAAAAATTAGTGCATTGTAGTTATATATAATAGCAGGTTCATTTTGATATATTTATAAATATATATAACATAGTTCTTCCCATTTTGCTTTCTGTTCAATGTAACACCCTTTAGATCTATCTGAATGGTTGCTTGAACAATTGTTCATTCTATTTTATTGCTGTGAAGTATTCCATTGTTTAGACATACCATGTTATTTTAATCCATTCTCTCATTGAAGGATTTTTGAGTTGATTGCAATTTGATGTAACTTCAAATTAATCTTGTGTATAAAAGCATTTGTGTATAACTTTTATTCAGACTAGTTTTTATTTATCTAGAATAAATATTCAGCAGTGGTGGTAGGTACTGGGTGATAAGTATATGCTTAAATTTATTTTTTAATAAATGTCAAATAGTTTCACAAATTGGTTCATCATTTAAAAGAGCAAAATATATGATCTGAAGAGAAACCAGAAGAGAGTGGCTCAACTCTTTCCATTATCACCAACAATGCATAAAAACTTTAGTTTACTCCATGTCTTCCTCAGATTTTGACTCTCTCAGGGTATAGGTTTAATGATTTTCAAAGGTTTATCAAGATTTATCATTTATAATTTCCTTATTACTAATGATATTTATCATTGTTCTGTGCTTTGGATATGTTTTTGTACATATTCTTTGGTAAAGTGCATATCAAAAAGTTTGGGATGAAGACATATCTCATTCTGGGTTTGATCCCCAAGACTCACAAACATACACACATTTAAAAAAAATTTTAACAATCTTGTTGATTTTCTAATGGTGGATCATTTTCTTATCATTTATTTTAGAGGGATATGTGCATATTCAGAATATTAATTCTTTGATTAAGATGTGATTTGCCAACTTTTTTCAAGTTGATAATTTGCCCATCTTCTAAATAGGCTCTATTGCTGAGTAAAAGTTTTTAATTTGATGAAATCAAGTTTAACATTTTTTTCTTTTATGAATCATGCCTATGATGTCATGCTTAAGAAATCTTCACCTGGCTCTATATTACAAAGATCTAATACTGTATATTCTTCTAAAACAATAGATTTAATTCAAATTTACAATTTAAATTTGTGATTAATTTTGGGTTAACTTTATGTAAAGTATAGGTACAAGAATTAGTGTAAGGAATGTTTTTGTTTTTCTGTGAATGCCCAATTATTCCAACACAATTTTTGAAAAGACAATTTTTCTGTCACTGATTTACTTTAGTGTCTCTGTCAAAAATCAGTTGACCCTCTTTGTGTAGGTCTGTCCCTGCTTTCTCTTTTCTGTACTATTGATCTATTTGTCTAACCTCTGAAATGCAGCACTTTCTCACAGTAGCTATACAGTGTCTAAAATTGAGTAATATGATTCCTCAATATTTCTTATTTTTTTCCTTTATAGGGATTATCATGTTTTCAAATTTCATTGTACCTTAAATATAGTGGAAGATATTAAGAGGTCATCTGATATGCAATGTTTTCATATCTAAACACTATTTTATGTTGATATATTCTCTGGATTTGATTTGATGTGTATTTATGCATTTAATATATGTGCAAATAAAATTTGACTTTAGTTACTATTTATACTGTTAACCACATATTGCTATCAGATTATATTTAACTCTTTCAAATGCTTTGGGAAGGTTTCTGTCAAGCAAGTGATACAGGTTGTCCACCACTGGAGTGGCAGTCCCAGAATGTCAACTCATTGAATAGTTTGCAGGTATTGGTGACATCAAGGAAGAGATGAATTTATATAAAAACTAGACAGAACAATACTCTGCTCAGATACAGACAAGATAGAGAAACATCGGCTTGAGTAGGGATTGTTGGTCTCCTCAGGCCAGTGAGTTTCACCTGTTAGCTAATGCAGGAAAATGGTTCATATGCTCCCCTCTAGTACTGTAGGCAAAGGACCTGTTCACTCTTGGCCAAGAAGAGATGTATCAGTGGAGCTGGCCACTAGATATTGTATGATATTGTATGATGAACATAATGAAGAACAGCAGAGAAATAGAAATTAAGCCTATATTAAGGAAAGATATCCCTAAACAAACAAAAAAACAAAAAACAGGCTAATAGTGTTTTTTATCTCTTTGTAGGCACACATTCTGTGCCTAAATCTACACTCCTGGAGTAGAGGCTATTCCATATATAGCATAGTTCATATTTTATGCCAAACTATGTGTGTTAATACCTCATCTCAGACCCAGAGACATTGCTATTGTTGGCTAGCCCACCCCAATTTCTGGAGCCAGCGTTACTCTGTGCAAGCCAATATTACAGATCCTAGTTCTTGATGCCATCCATTGAAGTGCTTTAATCATTTGGCCAATGCCATAATGAGTTAGTGTACATCCTTAACCCAGTAATTACTGTTTCTCACGCACATTCTTGACCCTTGAACTGTGGCCTGCAGTAAGTGCCTTCACTGCACAACAGGGCCATTGGTGTAGCAAATGTGTTCATTCCATGTTATAGAGAATACTAGGATCCCTGAACATGCTCATGTCCTGGCCTCTGGCTCTGGGGCTCTTCTGTGTGCCCCTATACATTACATTACCATTATCAATGTGGCAGCATAGGCACTTGAACCAAGGATATTGGTGCCATTAGTTCCTTGGTCTATTCACATGTAACTGACTCATGGTCCTTAGTTCCATGGACACACCACATTCATGGTGGAGCAGTTGTCAGTTCTAATTCCACTTAATTGTGCCCATGAGTAAGATAAGGTGATGAGTGATACTCATTGCAGATTCCCCTATATGAGAAAAAAGTTCAGGAAAATTTCAACAGCACTTGTCAGTGAAGGCTCTCACCACTGCTGCATAAAACCAAAGCTCTGGCCATGAAGGACCCCTGAAATCTTCATTGCTGCTTACCTCAACCAACAGAGCTATATGGAGACTATACTCCTGTGTCCCAATGAGCAGTGATGACAATACCCCACCGAATCATCACTATTGCATTTATCTGTTGTTGAATAACTCATCACAAAAAAATCAAGTCTAGAAAATCTGGAAAGATAACTTCTCTAACAAATGTGCAGACATCAATGAAAGACAAGAAGAAGCATGTCACCATCATAGAAATTCAATATCCCAGTAAGTGATCACAAAGAAATGAAAATCTCTGAGCTATCTAGTAAAGAGTTGAAATAAATTGTTTTAAGGAAGCTTATCAAACTACCAGAAAACATTAATATACAACTTAACAAGTACTTTAAAAAACTAAAGAAACAAAAGAGGAAATTCAACAAAATGAGAAAACTTCAAAAATTTTGGAACTGAAGAATACGATGAATAAAAACTTTCAAAATGTAGTAGAGAATGCCAACAGCAGACTTGACGAAGCAGAAGAATCTGAGGTCAACAACAGCATGTGAAAATATACAGTTATAGGAATAAAGGAAGAAAATGAAATATGGAAAGCCTATGAGATATAGGGAACACCATAAGGAGAGGCTACCATTCATATTAAAGATGTGAATTAGGAGGAGAGTAAAAGAAAGAGACTCATAATTTATTAAACAAATACTAGCTGAAACTTCTCAAATATGGGAAAATATATAATCATCCCAGTTCATAGCTCAAAGTCTTCAGTCAGCTTCACCCCAAAAAGATTTCACTGAGACATAATCAGATTGTCAAAAATCCAATAAAAAGACAGACACTTGAAAGAAGAAACATAAAAGAATTTTTCTCATATGCAAAGTAACATTTACAAGGCTAGCAGAAGTTTAGTTTTTTTAGTTGAAGCTTTACAAGTTAAGATAGAGTGGGATGATATTTTCAAATCTAAGAAAGAAGGAAAAAAGAAAGATCTCAAACAACCTAATATCAAAGCTCAAATAATTAGAAAAAGCAAAACAAATCATATCCCTAGTAATATAGAAGGAAGGAAATAACAGAGCAAAATAAAGTTTACACTAGAAAAGAAATAGAAAAGTTCAATGAAATTGCTGATTTTGAAATAAACTAAAATGACTGAACTTCAGGTAGACTAAAAGAGAGACAGAGAGAGACAGAGAAGTCTAAAATAAATAAAATCATAAATAAGCGACATGAAAACTGATACCACAGAAATACAAAGAACCATAAGTGATTTCTATAAACAATTGCCAGCAACAAATGCTCTCAAATGAGTGTATGTAAAGTGTACAAATTATTTAAACCAATAAAGATCATATATGTCAAAAGCACAATTAATTTAAAAAATTGAAAGCTTTTCCTTTAAGATCAGGAACAAGACAAGGGACAAAGGTGCCACTCCAATAGCTTCCACTTACAATTGTGCTGGAAGTCCTAGCCAGAGCAAACAGGCAAGGAAAATAAATAAATAAATTAGTAAATAAAAAGACATCCACATAGATAAAAAGAAATAAAACTGTCTTTATTAGCAGACAAAGTGTTCTGTTATATAGAAAATCCTAAAAGAGAACTCCTAATGCTAATTTAAAATTCAGTAAAGTTGCAAAGTACAAAAATCAACATCCAAGAAGCAGTTGCATTTTTATGCGATAACAAAAAATAATATAACAGTGAAATCAAGAAGAAAATTGCATTTAAAATAGTTACTGAAAAATATTTTTTTAACAAATTCAACCAAATAGTTGAAAATCTCTAATCTCGAATTATAATCATTGAAAGACATTGAGAAACACACAAAGATCATAGAGAGATACTCCATATTCATAGATTGAAAGAATGGTCAAAATGTCCAAAGAAATTTACAGATTCAATGAGTCCTAATCAAAATTTCAATGGTATTTTTCATAGAAATATAAAAAACAATCCTAAAAGCTGTATATAAACACAAAAGAATCTGCAGAACTGAAGCAATCTTGAGCAAGAGGAACAAACCTGAATCATCACACTTCCTATTTTCAAATTATGTTCTTAAGGTCTAGTACGCAAAACATTTTAGTACTAGCATAAAAACAAACACACAGAACTGAAGAACAGAATATAAGGCTTATAGAAATAACCTCATGCAAATATGATCAAGTAATCTTTGTTACATTTACCAAGAATGAACTCTGGGGAAACAAGTGTCTTCAATAAGTGGTACTGGGAAAATTAGCTTTTCACATGCCAAAGAAAGAGAAAAAAGAAAAAATTTCCTTCTGCATACTATGTTCAAAAATAAGCTATTAAAAGTTTAAACATAAGACCTGAAAGCATAACAATTTTAGAAGAAAATATAAGGAGAGTTATCTCTGATGTTGGTTTTGGAAAGAATTATTTTTGGGGACATGACACAAAACCACAGGGTAGAAAGCAAAAATAGATAAGGCAGCACTATATCAAATGAAAAAAGTATTGACATGGCAAAGTGTATTAGTTACCTTTTCATTGCTGAGACTGAAATATATGACACAGACAACATAAAAGAAGAAAGATTTATTTTGGCTCAAGGTTTCAGTCCACGGTTGCTTGGCTCCATTGCTTTGGGCCTGAAGTGAGGCAGAAGATCACCACAGAAGGACATGGAAAAGCTGCTCAATTCATGGCAGCCAGAAAGCAGAGCACACCCCCAGTGACATACTCCCTCCAGTCATGCCTTCCTGCCCACAGTTTCTACCACCTCTCAGTAATCCATTCAAATTTTACGTCCATCAAATGGTTTAATTCACTGATGAGATTATTACTCTCATGAATCAATTACTTCCTAAAAGTCACTCCCTGCCCCCGAGTATTGCTGCATTTGGGACCAAGCCTTTGACACATAAGTCTCTGGGGGACATTGCTGATCCAAACCATAATACAAATAAGGAAATCAACAAATGAAAAAATATCCTATAGAATTGGATAAAATATTTCCAAATCATATGTACAATAATGAGTAAATATGCAAAATATAGAAGGTATTCAATGGCAACCATATACATTAAATAAAAAAAAATCTGGATAAAAATGGACAAAGACCTACATAGATATTTCACAAGGAAGCACAAGGAACTATACAAATAACTAACAGGTATATGAAAAGGTGTTCTCCATCACTAATCATCAGGAAAATATTGCTCACAGTGAGATATCATGTCATTCCTAATAAGATTCTCAGAAAGTAAAAAGGCAACTTATGTTGGAGAACTTGTAGAACCCACGTGCGTGGAACATGTATATATTCTTAATGGGAATGTAAGCTGGTATAGTATTATGGAAAGCAGCATGGTGGTTCCTCAAAAAATTAAAAATAAAACTACTCTAACACAATCCCACATCTGAATAATCAAAGGAACTGGAATCAGGATCATAAAGAGATTTCTGTACTCCTATGTTTGTTGCAATATTATTTACCACAGGCAAAATGTGGGAACAACCTTGTGTTCATCTATGAATGAATGTGTAAAGAAATTCACACACACACACACGTGCATGCACACACATACACGAATGTAATTCAGACTTAAAGAAGAATGAAAATCCTGCAATTTTGTGAAAACATGGATGAGTATGGTAATGCTATGTGATGAAAAGTAGGTCAGACACAGATAAACAACTATTTCCTGATCTCACATGTAGAATTTTTAAAAAGTCACACAGTAGCAGAATAGAAGAGTGGTTAACAGAGGTTGAAGGCCAGTGGAATTAGGGAGATACTGGTCAAAGAGTAGAACACTGCAATTATAAGATGAGTAAGTTCTTGGACCTAACAAACAACATGGGAATATTGTTAATAGTAATGTCTCATATCCTTGAAATTCACTAAGATAGTAGATACTATGTATATGGACATGTTAATTAGTTTGATTATGGGAGTCATCTCACAATGTGCGAATATCTAAACTTCATGTGTATCTTGATTGTATGTAATTTTTATTTGTTAATCAAATTGGAAAAGGAAAAAATTCTACATTATAGTTTAATTATTGCTTGATTTTGCTCGTGTGTATTTTTTATATCAAATAACTTTTTCTTGATGAATGCATTGAAATTTATACTTTTCAATATTAATATTATCATCAGTTCTGTTATTAATTTTCTTTTATCTTTATTTACCATCTTCAGTGTTTAGATTATTTTCATCTGATATACATAGCCCATATGAGGTGTGTAGCTTTGAGTGAGAGCCTGGAAATACCTTCTGCTATGGGTTAGAATTCAACACGTTTGTCTGCAGAAAAGGCTGACCCTGTGGGAGCCTGGCTTCAGCTGAGCTCTTTGGAAAGATCCTGCATTATGCAGCACACATAAGGAGGGGCTTCCTGAGCTTGTTTTTGACAGCAGACAGCATAAGCTCATGTGCCCACTCTGTAGAGGAATGGTGGGAACTCTATTGGCTTGGCCTCTGTGGGACCAATCAGCTCACTGCCTTCAGAAGGTCCCAGGGTAAATCATCAGAATACCCTCCTCATCTACAGGATGAGGATATTTGAATATCCCACTTAAATGAATTTTAGAAAATAGTATCTGAGAGTCTTTGTCTTAGAATAAAGAAACTTGACTATTTCTTACTTTTTGTTGATGTTTTGATTAGAAATCTATCCAAATACTGCATATTTTTTGCATTTTGAAGATTATTTACTTATATTTTTCCTCCTTATAGCTTATTTCTGCTGAAATATAAATATTCAATTTAAAATAAAATACATTGTTGCATTTAGAATTTTCACTGATGTAACTGAATCTGTATTTCTGGGCATTGTCAAAGGGGATAGTATATTTTTTAAAAAATAAATAATATTTACTTAGACTTTACTGATTGCCAGATAACATCCAAAATGCTTGCTTTGTATCAAGGACAATATCTACAACATTTCCATGATGTCAATATTGTTATTCTACTCATTAATATAATATGGGTGTGGCATCTACAGCTTTTTTTTAGATGGTTCTTTGTGATAAAGAACCCCAATAGTTTATTTTCAAACTTTTTTATGTCCATAAATGGCATCTCTGGTGGACAGTATATATTTTCATTTAAAAAAAATTAAGTCAAACAATATTAATATTTTACTGGAATACTTATTTTATTTACTATATAAATTTACATTGGACTTTTTGTTTTCTGTTAGGATAAATTATTTATGATCCATTTTCTCTGTTTCTATTTTCTTTTGAAATAATAAAGTCTTTATTTATTTATCTATTAACATGTTAGTTATATATCAATTCTCTATTATTTTATTGTTGCCTAGAGTCCATAAATTTCATCTTTTGTATATTACTTATCAAGCTGGAATTTTAGAAGACTTAAACTCTACTCATTCTTTTCCCACTTTTGGGAATGCAGTACTCTTTCCTGCATATCTAATTCTATATGCATTAAAAGCTTCACATGGCCATTTATAACTGCCAACTTTTTTACATATTTTGGTACTCTCCTTCCTTTCAGGTATTTCTGTGGATCAATCTTCGGAGGTCATTTCACTCGTTACAGAATACTCACATACTCCTTTAAAGACAGGCTGCTGGTAATACATTCTCTTTTACATTTTATTTGATATTATTTTTATTATATATTTAACTTGAGAGAATATTTCACTGGCTCTGAAACTATAGATTGGCCATCTCTTTTTTCTGCAGAATATAAAACGTATGTTTCCAATATGTATTTCCTTCCTTCTATATTTTTTGGTAAGAAATTAGCTGTCAGTTTCACAGTTGTATCTCTGAGGCTAATGTTTACATTTTGCCTTTTCTTGAAGAATCTTGTCCTTCTTTAGTAGTCATTTTACTTGATTACTTTATGACTTCAGATTTTAATCCTCAAATGGGCTCAAGAAATATGATTTTATTATCCAGATTTCCCCCATTTCAAGGTGAGAAAACATTTCCTGTAGCTTTTTTGCATTTTGAGCAGAGGCAGAAGTTTTCTAAAATGCAGATTAATAAATCAGCTATACATCAAAGAAGGAATTGCAGGGAAATAAGAAAATATTTCCAGTTAAATGATAATGACAACATACAATATCAAAGCAGTACTTTGAGGGAATGTATAGCTTCAAGTATTTTCTTTAGAAAATAAGTAATCACATTAAATATAAATTGATAAAAATCATAAATCTGTAGAATAACAAAAATGATTTTATAAGAAGATAAATATTATACATAGAATGGACAAGAGATATACAAACTTAAAGCTGATTACATAGTAATCAGGCATAGTAGCACATGCCTGTAGTCTCAGCTACTCTGGAGGTTGAGGCAGGAGGGTCCAGTAAATCCAGGAATTTAGGGGCCAGCCTGATCAACATAGTGAGACCCCATCACTTAAAAAATGATTATACAAATTGAATAAACAATATAATAATTAAATCCAAAATTTCAATTTTATTTTGTGGTTGTTGCTGTTCTAGCGATTGAACAGAGGGGTCCATCATTACCACTGAGCTACATCCTCAATCTTTTTTGGGGGAGGATGGGGCAGTACAGGGAGTACTAAGTTGATTAGGTCTTACTAGATTGCTGAGGCTAAATTTCAACTTATCAACCATGCCTTTGTTTTCTAGCTCTGATTCCCATAAATCTTATCTTTCTTCTCATTACCACCTGTATGAGATACAGCGTCTCAAACTTAGCACGTCTAAAAGTGAGCTACAGATCATGTTTCATCACCCTGTGTCCACGCTATCTTCTTCTTGTATATCCCCTGTCAAAATGAATATTCTAATCTTTAAATGGACCAGGCCCCTAGACTCATTTTTTAATCTTTTTTTGATTTTACACACCGGAGCAAATACAAACTAGTAGATTCCATTGACTTTGACCTCCAGATACAGCAAGATTATTACCAGTGCTTAATGCCTGTCCCTGCTACCATCCAGTGGTTTGCATGATTCACAGTTACCTAGTCCCCTGCCTCTCTCTCACCTCTTGCATATTGTTATCAATCAGCCAGAGTGACTACATTGAAGGTTGTCAAGTCAGGTCTCATTGTTTTTTGTTTTTTGGTACTGTGGATTGAACCCAGGAGCACTTCACCACTGAGCTACATCCTCGGCAAACTGTTTATTTTTTATTTTGATACAGGTTCTCACTAAGTTGTTTAGGGCCTTGCTAGATTGATGATACTGACCTCAAATTTGTAATTCTCTTTACTTAGTCTCCCCAGTTCCTGGGATTATAGGCATGTGCCACCACAATCAACTAAGTAGGTCTCTTTAGAACTCTTCAGTGGCTTCCTATTACGTGGAGAATGAATCTCAAAATGCATGTATTTCAGTCCCCATGAGAATTTTCATCCTGTTTCTCACATCACATCATCAACCATGTCTTCTGCTACAGACTCGCTACCTAACCATTTTAGTAACTAAGGCCCTCCTGCAACCCTGGGGCAAATCAGTCACCCGTTCTTTACATATGCTCTTCCCCTCTGCCCAGACAACTGCCTACTGACTCCCATAAATGCATAGCACATTTTTTTTCATGGCTATCAGATACTATCAGTATTGAGAATTTTTCTATGTTATCTCAAATGACAATGCCCCACCTCTACTTTCCACAGTCTGTCTCCATTTATCATTTTTTTGTTACTTCTTATCACTCAGAATAATTTCACATTTTCTTTTCTGTATTTTGTCTTTTTATGGCCAGTTTCTTACATGGAATGTGAATGCTCACGGGCAGGCATTTAAGTTTGTTTTGTTCACTGCTTTGCTCCCGCTTCTCTGCACACTAATGGGCACGTTGTTGGAATTCAAGTTAAACTGGCTGATTGGCTGAATAAATGCCTGGTTTTGTTTTGCTTTGTTTTCAGCCAGGCTAGAGATTTAGCATACTTCATTGCTTGGATTGTGTGAAATGTGACACAGCCTGGGGTCAAATACCTGGTGTGTGTAGAGCCAGTCCTTAGTTATAAATAGTCTAGAAGAAACTCAGGTATGTCAGAGTGGATTTTCTCCATATTACACTCACTGTTTTACCTAATGAGAAGGAGAATGGGATTGGACAGGTTGTAGCTTTTTGAGTCAGAGGAAGGTAGATTTTCTCAGTCTTTTCATTTCCTTCATAAAAAAACACCCTTAAACTTGGTGTGTGGCCACCACTGCATTATCACAGCAAAATGAGGATGACACCAGCATGGCAGTGTGGCAGGTAAAATGGTTTAAATAAACTCTCTGGTGAGCCCATTCAGAGCTAGGGAGTTGTAGTACACAGTCCATCAGGAGCTCAAGTGTGATTCTCTGCGGGAACCCCACTCATCCCTGAAGGAAGAAAGAGCAGCTTCCTGACCTCTGTGTTCAGGTTAAGGATAGAGAAGGAAAGGATATTCCTCCAGAGGTCTTGCCTCCTTCCCTTCTTATCTATGAGGTCAAGGCAAACCTCACAGACCCCAGGCTCCATTTTTTCTTCTCCTTCTCCTTCTCATTTTACAGCTTTGATACAATTAAATGAGCTAAGAATTTAAGAGTCAGAAGACCCAACTTGGAATCTTATTTTTAAATTTTTCTTTTCTACAATCCTTATAAAATTTTTTTGCCAGAAATATTGGAGTCAAAGGCTATAATATGTCCTCCGAGTTAAGAATTACTAAGGAGAAAGGAGAGTGAAACAGGAATTGCATTATACGAATCAGGGTAGTTATAAAGCACATCTGTGGTTATAAAGCACATCTGAAAGCACTTTTGTGAATTAAGCCTGAGGAGAGGAAAGGTAGAGATTTCTACAGAGGAAATAAATAATGCAAATCCGCAAAAATCAGAGAGGGAAAAAAAATGATGAACGTTATGTTTTCATATGATCAGGTTGAGTTTCAGAACACATTAAATTATTAAGGTATTTAACTTTTATATGTGAAACTAAATGTAGACTTTATTTTTAGTATTATCAGGACAAAGTTAAGATTATACAGACGTTTACTATAGAATCTTAACAGATTTCTATAATAAAGGAGGCAGTCAATAGCTAATCTTCTCCTTTAAATTATAGATATTTGTAGTTCTATTAAAGTCCTAGGTTTATGCAATACTGGAAGAAGGCATTTCCAGTCATCAATTCTTTGTCCTGACAAGTGTTAGAATATCTGCAATACAATTCGACAATAGTTATCCAGGCTCCAAATTGACCTGGAAGCTTTTCATACAGGCAATAATTTTATGCTTAGTCTTGGAGGAATCAAGGAATATATTCCTGTTGGAGAATCTCCAATTAGCATGATTAAATATAGACTTTACTGCCTTATCTCAAGAGTGTGTGATACTCTGCAACAGTGCCTTGATTTGCTGTGTATGTGACTGGGCACATTCCAATAATGGATATGAAGAACACAAATATCACATCAGTCAAATAACCATGATGGTGGGACACATGTAAACTAATAATTAAAAAATGAGGGGCTGGGGCTACAGCACAGTGGTAGAGCGCTTGCCTAGCATGTGTGAGGCACTGGGTTCAATCCTCAGCACCACATATAAATAATAAATGAATAAAATGAAGATCTGTCAACAACTAAAAAATATTTTATAAAAATGATTGATTCTTTAATAGCTTTTTTTGGGGGGGGGTACTAGGAATTGAACTCAGAGACACTCGATGCTGAGCCACATAGAGACAGGGTCTCACTGAGTGCTTAGGGCCTCGCTTTGGCTAAGGCTGGCTTTGAACTTATAATACTCCTGCCTCAGCCTCCTGAGTTGCTGGGATCACAGGCATGCACCACTGCACTTTGTTCTTTAATAGCTTTTGATGGTATTGTTAGTGGTGGCAAAAACATTTGTTAAAAATTGTTTTGTTTAAGCTGGGTGTGGTGGCGCAAGCGTGTAATCCCAGCATTTAGGGAGGCTGAGACAGGAGAATTGCAAGTTCAAAGCCAGCCTCAGCAACGGCGAGGCATTAAGCAACTCAGTGAGAACCTGTCTCTACATAAAACACAAAATAGGGCTGAGGATGTGGCTCACTGGTCAAGTGCACCTGAGTTCATTCTCCAGTACAAAAAAAATTGTTTTCTTTAGGAAATAATTGCTCTTTTATAAAGGGTAGCTGCAAAATATAGAGATCTCTGCAAGAGTTACCTGTTTTTTCTTGAAGTGGAAAAATAGGTGAGATCCAAGGAACTAAAGCAGTAGATGAACAAAGCAGGAGCAACTCCCAAGTTATTTTCAGGAAACAAAGCACCAAAGTGCAAAGATAAACTTTCCAATCAAAGAATTCTTCTAACAACTGAACTTCAGCCTGTTTTGTGATGACCACATCCTCCCTTTAGTGGAAAAGTGTGACTTATTACGCAAACCAATTACTCCACTACAATAAACATTTTAGCACATAGTTTTTTTAAAAATTTTATTTATTTATTTATTTTACTTAGGTATACATGATGGCAGCATGCATTTTGATTCATTATACACAGATGGAACACAACTTTTCATTTCTCTGGTTGTATGTGATGTAGAATCACAACATACATGCAGTCATACATAAAACTAGGGCTATGATGTCCATCATATTCCACCATCTTTACTGTTCCCCCTCCCCTCCCCCCACCCTTGTGACCAAAGTTCCTCCATTCTTCCCATGTCCTCCCCCACATTATGGATCAGCATCCACTTATCAGAGAGAACATTTGGCATTTGGTTTTTTGAGATTGGCTTACTTCATTTAGCATGATATTCCCCAACTCCATTCATTTACCTGCAAATGCCATAATTTTATTCTCTTTTATTACTGAGTAATATTCCATTGTGTGTATATACCACAGTTTCTTTATTCATTCATCTATCAAAGGGCATCTAGGTAGGTTCCACAGTTTAGCTATTGTGAATTGAGCTGTTATAAACATTGAAGTGGCTGCATCACTGTAGTATGCTGTTTTTAAGTCTTCTGGGTATAGACAAAGGAGTGGGATAGCTGGGTCAAATGGTGTTTCCATTCCAAGTTTTCTAAGGAATCTCCATACTGCTTTCCAGATTTGTTGCACCAATTTGCAATCCCACCAGCAATGTATGAGTGTATCTTTTCCCCACAACCACGCCAACACTTATTGTTGTTTGTATTCTTGATAATTGCCATTCTGACTGGTGTAGATGAAATCTTACACTGGTGAGATGAAATCTTAGGGTAGTTTTGATTTGTATTTCTCTAATGGTTAGAGATGTTGAACATTGTTTCATTTGTCTGTTGATCGATTGTACATCTTCTGTAAAGTTAGAACATAGTTTTGAATGGCATCTGTCTACCTGCAAACCTCAGGGATAGAAAGAGGTAATACCCACCATAAAAGAGAAAAAAAAAAAAAAAAAAACTGATGACAAAACCCCTCAAACAAGGACAAAGTTTTTTCCAGAAGTGCCAGAACTGGAAAGCCTAAACCATGAAACATTAAACTGTTCATCCAAGACCAGTCTGAGCTGATATATGGGATAACCAGTGATTTAACCTCTATGGCTGACCCCATTTCTCTGGCACATAGACAAAGATAGCACTGCTATAGTAACTACCACCAATACACTGCTTAGCATGTTAAGATCTGTTTTAGTTAGCTTTTTTGCTGCATTGGCCCTTTAAGATCTGTTTTAGTCAGCTTTTTTGCTGCATTGGCCCTTTAAGATCTGTTTTAGTCAGCTTTTTATTGCTGCTATGACTAAAAGGACCCTACCAACACAATTGTAGAAGAGGAAAATTTTATTTGAGGGCTTACAGTTTCAGAGGTCTTCATCCACAGAAGGCCGGCTCCATTCCTCTGGGCTTGAGGTAAGGCAGAACATCATGGCAAAAGAGTGTAGCGGAGGGAAGCAATTCACGCAATGATCAGAAATCAGAGAGAGAGAGAGATTCCACTATACAAATACAAATACATACCCCAAAGCCATGCTCCCAATGCCCCACCTTCTCCAGCCACACCCCACCTGCCTCCAGCTACCACTCAGTTAATCACATCAGGGATTAATTCACTGATTAGGTTAACACAATCATTTCTCCTCGAAACCTTCTTGCATTGTCTCAGATGTGAGCTTTTGGGGAACACATTATATCCAAACTATAACAAGATATGTCTACCACATGAGGCTGAAACCACTAAACAAAGTTTTTCCATTAAGGCTAAGAATACTGCATCTATGCAGGGATAGGATGTCCACACAGCAAGTTCTTGGGAGTCAACTGCCAATTCTGCACTGATGCTATGCCACTGTATCTTTCATGTGTGTTCTTTCAAAATCTTCCTAGCTTGGGAGGCTGAGACAGGAGAATTGCGAGTTCAAAGCCAGCCTCATCAATGGCGAGGCACTAAGCAACTCAGTGACACCCTGTCTCTAGATAAAACACAACAAAATAGGGCTGGTGATGTGGCTAAGTGGTCAAGTACCCCTAAGTTCAATCCACAGTACAAAAACAAAAAACTTCCTAGCATGCTAAACTCATATTCACACCCGGTTGTCCTTACTCAGTAATACTCCTTGTGTGCAGATAAACAAGAGACCAAAACCATAGGACAAGTGCATGTGTGTGGTGGTGGTGGTGTTACAGGGTAGGGAACAGCCACAAAAACAGGGATATGCAGATTTATCAGATACTTTGAGGATCCACCTCCCACATCTCCAATATCTGCCGCAGAAAGCTACTTGCCAGCAACTTTAAGTCCCTTCACCGATCACTCCTACTCTTAGACCCAAAAGCACAGCTGGTGCTTTTGCTTTCGAATCTATGGTCCTAGAAATGTGTGCAGAAAGTTCATAAACACAACCTGGCTGAAAACAGATGACACAACAAACATACACCAACCTCTGACAGTTAAATTTATCTTACAACAAAACTATCTTTAAGATTTATTTTGGTGACTTTTTTGAAACAGAGAAAAGAGACATACCATGGAGAAAGGAGAGGGGGAGCAGCAGGCCCTGGGTGAGTGATCCCAACAGCACCTGGAGTGGAGAGGCCTGCCTAGGAGAGCAACATGCACTACCACAGCTGTCAGGGGACAGCTACTGCAGAGGCTTACAGACAAGTTTCTGTGCCATGCAAAACTGCTATAGGTCCAAGTCATAAAAGTATTCCAGATCATCATGAAGCAAGTGCCACTCATCCTGACACTCTGTCAGCAACTTGCAGCCAAAGTATAAGCAACACCTTGCCCAGCTCAAAGGTGACATTCTCCTCTTATCAAAGGAGCTTCTGTTCTCTCTTTCCTCAGTGACCACCCAGAGGTGGCTCCTTCCCTGGGCCTGAAACCTGC
The DNA here is from genome assembly GCA_004024805.1 of Geosciurus inauris. Lineage (NCBI taxonomy): Eukaryota > Metazoa > Chordata > Mammalia > Rodentia > Sciuridae > Geosciurus > Geosciurus inauris. Next base: position 195,632 of record PVHX01000369.1, on the reverse strand, counting down.
ATGAGGTTCCCACTTTCTGTCTCTGTGGCTCCTCTCTACTGACATCAGGTTACATATGCTTGTAAAAATAGTTCTCTCCAAATGGGCAATTCCCAAGTCCTTCATTAAAATAACCTGCACATCTTGCTGTTCATTACCTCCTTTTATTTCTAGATGATTTTCTGCTTCTCTTCTTTCTCCGCAATCCATTACTCACGTGGAATGACAAAGTTAGATGTGATCCAGCATTCTGGACAGGACTTTATGAACTTGCTCTCGAATTGCTTAGCATTCCTTCATTTGTGAAAACACTTGAGACAGTCGGTGTGTCTGCAGTTGGAGAAGATCCCAAAACGGTGCTCATAGACCACCTCCATGCAGATCCCACACACTATGTCCTTATTATGCTGCATAGCCAAAGACAGCTCCATATCCTTCTTGTGGGCCTCAATGAAAGATTTTATGTACTGTGAAATCTGGGTCATTTGGTGGAGGACCTGCAGCTCACAGATGTCTCAGGGGTCTCTGGGATGATACACACAGTTCTCCCCATAATGGCACTCTCCCACTGCAATATAGGGACCAGATAGGGGCAAAGCTGCTTCTTAGTTTCCACTGCAGTTTGCTCTTTCTCTGATTATTCCTTCCTCACTGAGCACTGCAGGGGTGTTTCAGGGCAGAAAGGGGCAGTGCAACTACGGTAGGGTTGCCCTGGAACCCTGGAAATTCAATGGCATTCACGCAGTCCTCAGGACCTGCTCCTACTCTCGGATAGTTGGAATTTTTTGACTGAGCTTCGCCTGTATTCATTTTGACAAGCATTCCAACCATGGTTCAGAGACTTGTGGAAGGGATGGTTTTGTAGTTTTTGAAGTTTGTTTTGTAGGTTTTGAAACCTGTTTCAATGGCTGGCTATGTTCATATCTGCAGTGGTCTTCATAAATATGGCACTCTTGTTGAAAATACTTGCATATCATATGGACTGTCAGAGAGCTCATGCGAGTAGTAATAATTACATCCTTCTTTATAAACTCCATGCATAGAATAACTGCAGGTGATCTGTTTAATCCAGCTGCCTTCATTGCCATGTCTTCCCCCCCATCCCATAGGGTGGGGGCAACAACTGTGGGGATGGGGATGGGGATAGCAGAGACCACTGCCACTTCCCTGCCTGCTATTCCTGCTTCTGATATTGTGGCTATGATTACAAACAAAAACCTTTTTATGAAATAACATATGGCAAGCCATTTATAAAGCAAAAATATGAATGTATTTTAAATGTATTTAAGCATTTTCAACATTTTTATCAACCATCCTTATAATGATTGTTTTTAATATATATTTACTCAGTGCTACCAATGTATTGGGAAAGAAATGTGCAAGTGAAGCAGAAAAACTCTGTCCTTGTGGAACATGTAAACTAGTAATGGAGACAGAAAGCAAATAGGTATGTGAAGAGGTAAAGAGGTAACTTCAAAATTTAAGTCTAAAGAGGATAAGAGGATTTTTTTTCCTTTTTTCGAGTATCCTAACAGAAAATCCCAAATACAATATATGATATGGAATGTAGTAATTTCTTTCTTCCTTCACAGATATGGAATGTAGTAATTTCCTTTTGAATGTAGGTTGGACTTAGGGACTTATTTCCATAAAGTATGGAAGAATAAAAAGCAGTAACTTTATAGTAGAGAAAGCTGGCAGTCATCTTAGCCAAGGGATCAAGGCTAAGGTCACCACACATGAGTTCTACTGATCCAGAACATAATGTGATAAGAATACTACACTGTGTGGTATTCTTTCCCCAGATAAATAGCCACAGTCTAATTATGAGGAAACATTAGATAAATGCATATTTTAGATGTATTTTGGAGGCAGGTTTGACAAAATTTGGAGATGGGCTATATATGTGGTAGGCAGAGAGGTTTGAGTGACAAAGTCTAGCTTATTTGTTTCCATATTAAACAACTGGTTTTGTTGGTTTTATGATTCTATAGATAAAATTGGTTTGAGACTGTTTTGGTCTGGAAATTTATAGTTGAAATACTCATGTTACATGTAAGATCATGAAGCATCATCATAAAGATACATCAATTTACTATGTCCCAGTGGTAGCTATTAGAACAGAAGAGGTATTTAAATACATATAACCTCAGGAAGAAATGAAAGGTGCATTCAGGTACAGGTAAAGAGGAACCAATAAGCAAAGGAGATAAAGAAGGAAAGGTAGAGAAGTGAAAGAATCAGAAAAGAAGGAAACCAAGAGAACAGGGGCTTCTGGGAACAATAGAACTAGCAACGGTGTTGAATACAGGTGAGAGATGGAGAAAGAACAATGATTCTTGTGGGTTGGCAGGATGCAAGACAAGATGGCATTCATCAGGGCAGTTTCAAGGAGTGATGTGGGAAGAGACTACTCCGACATCAAAGGGAGGTGAAAATGTGAATGCAGAGCCCAGAGGCAAGACTGAGGACAAAACAGAGGATTGAAATGGGGCTGGGTGGGGATAAGTCCATGGGAGCTCCTACTGTGGTGGTGGTTTTATGTGTGCCTTTTTGTTTTGCTTTGTTTCTGTTTATGAGAAGTACAGGGCATACTTACAGTTGATGAACATACTCCAGTGATGAGAAGATACTTCCACACACCTCACCAGGATCAGGTATCACAAGTTCAAATGCATTTTATTGGGGCATATATTATGATTACCCTAAAAGATAAAAGAAATACTTGTAGGAAATGGTTATATTGACAAAGAAATTAATTTTTAAATTAGTTTTCAGAAAAAAATATTGCCTGTTTTGTGTTTAAGGCCTTTAATGATATGTAGTAACTCACTTTGTTTTGTATTATTTTTAGTTTTACATTTGCTGGCATGAAACTATAATTTGGTAATTTTCATACATGTTAATGTTCTTGATAGTTTTGTGCTGTTTCTTTCCTAGACTTGTATTTTTATGTCTATTACCATATTATCAAACTTTTGATGTACATATTTCTTGTTAAAATTGCCCTAATATAACTGAAAAGAGTTAGGATATAAATAAATTAAGTAGTTCAAACTGGTAGGGACTCTTTTAATCATGAAGTCATTTAAATACCCCTGATTCATAGCTATTATGATAAATCACTTGCAATTTACAATTGAATATGAAATAATTATAAATTATTTCAAAGAACAGAAAAATCTTAATGGTGCAATTAATTTACAGTATTTATTTTTCTTAAAGATTTCATTTGGGGAAGGGATGAGCTCCTAATGGCATAGCAGTTTCTCATCATGTCAGGGAATTTTAATGACATATTAACTGCTAACTTTTTATACTAGTCAGGAAAAACATGCTATATGTATACAATTGAGAAAAACATTAATCAAATTTAATTATGTTTTCACTCATTTGATATATGATTACAAAATGCTATGGTTGTTTCCAATGTGGAAAAGACTAGAATTAGTTGAGAAAATATATTTCTTCTCTATGCAAAATTAATGTGCACCTCATAATGGGAAATTTCAAAGTTATGATAGTTCCTGTGAAAATAAATAAGATAATGAAGCAATAATACCATTAGCTGACATTTAGTAACTACTTACTATGTATCAGGAGCCATGCTAAGTGATAAATGAGGGTTTTTATCTAATCTAATCCTCACAACAACTCTATCAGTTTAGTGCTGTTCTTATTTCTACATCATCAGTGAGAAAACTAAGAAAATAATTATTCTGTTCAGATTTACGTAGCTAATACATTCTGAAAGTAAACTTGAAATCTAGCAGCCTAATGGAACACAACAGTAAGTTTTCTATGAACTGGAAATAGGTGGCCCTCCCCTTGTTCTTTTTCTCCATGGATCCTACCCTAAATGAGATTGTTTTATCATTAACATCTGGTCTATGGCTTTAACATTTAAACCAGTCATCTTGGTTTAAGTCTCTACTTCATTGTATATCAGAGGTGACTGAAGCAAGGCCATCTTTATTATACACACTGCTGAAATTTAAACCTCAGGTAGTCCTCAGTTACTGTACTTGATATCGTACCTACTTATTGTGGTAGCTAATGCCCTTCACCTTGTTCCTGACACCCTTCATAGTCTTGAAGTCCTGCTATGTAAATCCTGAAAAAGAGTTATTTACATAGTAGTAAATAATTTGACCTCCATCTCAATTTTGTTTTCAAATTGCACATGTTAGAGACTGCTACTTAGACTTCCAGGCTCATTTTGAATGCAAATTCTAAAGAGCCATCTCAGATTTTCTCTGAAAGTGTTTGTGTTTTCTTCTTCAACATCTCATTGTAGCTTATTCATGTGGCCTTTTTAAAGTTGTAAGATCAAGATTAATAAAATGGTTTGTTCTCATCTCCCCATCATCAGGACATGGATGCTGTTTTATCTCTATATCACCAAAGCTCAAAACAGACTTAGTTGATGTAAAACTCAATAAACACATTCAGAATTATTTTTGAAGGAAAGAAGTTGCAGGTGCGAAGAGGGTCTTGGAAAGCTAGGGATCAGATTGAATTGGCTTTCAAGCAGGAGTAAACAAATGGAATGGAAGAGCAGAAGTTAGGATATATCACCACTTCTCCTCATTACCACCATGCACATAGCTGCCTTCCTCACTTTCTGGGCTTTTCTTCCCGAAGTCTTCTCCTGGCCATGCGAACATACTCAAGCCAAGCAGTGAGGAGGCTGGAAGTGCCTGCATGTTAGTGCTCCAGGGAGTAACCCTGGACCAGCACAGGATCAATGCTCAGGCTCCCTGGCCTCCCAGGTTGGATAACTGGGGATTGTTTTGTTTAGGTCCCTGTGAGATCTTCAATATTAATTAACATACATTAGTGCACTCTGCCATGGATTTTCTTTTCTTTCCTGCCTCATTTCTCCATGATAAGGATCACCTCCTATGTAGATTATTGGTCTTTAAATCCTTACCTCATGATCTTCTGCAGGAGCCCAAATAGGTGCTTCAACAAATACACTGAGCTATAAAACTAACTTAGTATGGCATGTCAGTCCATAAAGCTATGCATTTTTGTTAGGGTCAATGTATGAGATAAAAGCTCAAAGCTGATAAGCACAGAAAAAGCAACATCAATAAGATCTGAAGATACCAGGAACCAGTTAGCTACTTATAGTACTACCTTATGACACTAAAGCAATACCAGGTAAAAACTGCTCCAGAGACCCTGAGGGCTCAGCCATATGTTTAGAGGTTTTCTTAATAGCCACTTATAGAACTGTCTAATACCATTACTACAATAAACACTAGGAAAAGGTTGCTGATTAATTTAAAAGCAGCTAAATAGTTAAATTGGAAATTTCTCTATGACCATTTCTATAGCCCTTTACCAGCTAAATGCTGCCAAGTCAGTCAATCTCAGTAGGTTTAGTTTCCAAATGTGAAAGTTGGATATCGCCAGGTGCTTAAAAATGTACCAAGATCATTGTCTGTAACAAGTATTCAAAAGACATTTATTGAGATATATTGACTTCCATTATTTCTGAAGACTAAATGGCAATGTTTTTTAAGAAAGTCTTGGTATGATACATATATTCCCTTTATTGGTAGCTTTTGTATCATTACAAACTCCTACTTGTATTTTCTGTGCCATCCAGCTAGCTCTGAACAAAAAATCTTCTGCCTTTATTCAAAGATATGAAGAAGTCTTTTCATTCATTACTGAAGATTTGCCAGGTAGAAATTAGCAGATATTCACCCTATATCCAGTAACTGAGAAGAACAGAAAAAATATATAGCCAATGTGAGGAAACTGTAATTGTGGTTTAATTCATTTCACATTTCCAAGTCATTGTTAGCACTAGATATTTTTTATATCATCACTTAATTGTTTTTTATGTCAATATTAATTCATTTATTTGCAAATATTCTCCAAGCACTTCTGTCAGATACTGTTAACATCGAGAAAGAGAGAAGAGAAATGAAATCTTACCTTAAGGATTATATTGTTTATATATTACATAAATAATTAAGTATTATAATATTGGGAGTTTTAAACAGAACTAGCATATTTAGGAATAGAAAAAGCATTACAACTATTTTAGTTTGAGTGGTTACAGAAGGTCTTTCTGAAACTATCATTTTAGTAGAGAAGTAAATGAAGGAATATAAAGTATGAATAGATTTAAGGTCCTGAGCACATCATGTTTAAAGGTGAAGGTTTGATAAATTCAATTGACAAGACACTGAATAGATTTGGTTAAGTCTTAAGGTTTTTTTCTTTGTTGTGAGGCTATATAGATAGAAACTTTTAAATGCAAGAACAAGTGAAAACTGATAGGTGATATGAGACATGGCAATAGAGGGAGAGAAAATTTCCAGCTTGAAGAAAGAAGATGCTGTCCTGGAAATCTTCATGAAACTGAAAGTCTGAAGAATCAAAGGTCCAATCTGGGTTTTAAGCGTAACCAGGTTAGAAAAAGGTATTAGAGAATAAGCTCCAGTTAACAGGCTAAATAAAGTGCAGGACACAGAAGGTGAGCAATGATTCATTTTACTTGGCGGGAAGGATAAATGAAAGATAATACAGGAAGAAGGCTTCTATCTGTATTATTATACTGTGAAATTCTCTGTAGCAGACAAATGCCTTTGTTCATCTTGGTAGTAATAAAACCAGAGGATAATTGATGTTCAACAATTGCCAATTGGCTAGAATGACAGTTTCATGAATAAATTAAAGAATAGACTTTAGATCTGTCTGTAGAATCCACTGATTTTCACTTGAGTGACCAGGAGGAGATACTTTTACTTCTCAGAGTCTCAGGCTCTATATAAAACCGCAGTCAAGAACGAACATCTGCCATTTTCTAAGACCGACTCACTGATCACTCCAGGGAGTGAAGGCAAAAGCAAGACATTTTCAGACATTAAAAGGCAGAAAAAGTTTCCTTTTACACACCCTTTATAAAGAAGCAATGTGGATACTTTCCATAACAACTGTAGGAAAATATCAGATTGCAGTGTCCTGGATATCCATCTGCAAGGAAAGATAGAGCAAGGATGTTCAACATAAACTGTTACCTATAGAAAAAACATGCCATAATGTAAAATTAAACTAATCTCAATATTTAAGGCTTTTTTTCCTAGAAGGTAAAGCAACATAAAAATTCATATCTATGTCTATTTCTAAATGTACATCTGCATTTACGTTGTCTAATTTTATAATTTTCTAATTGCCTACAAAAATTCTCATTTTCTTTCACTTTTAAAAAGCCTACTTTTTGTGCTACCATAAGATCAGAAGTAATTAAAGTGATAGTTCATGTATTGTGAGCACGTTAGACGTGTAGAGGTTATTATTCATGGGATCAAGCCAATTAAACCAAGAAAAGGAAGAGTGGAGAATTCTTTATCAGTCTCAAAACCTGAAAGGAGGGAGAAAATGGTGGGTGCCCAGTTACATGAAACCCAGCATAGCATTAAAATGAATTTATTTGTTCAATACTTCTGACAGAGTCCTAGGTTCACTAGAGTTGAAGAAGGTTTTAATTGCTACCTTTACTTAGAAGGTCAGAAATCATGCAATCCAACCTTAGCATTTGTGTGAAGTATTTTGGGGTGGCAATCTCTCAAAATATACTGTGATCTAGCTGCCAGAGAGTCACTTGAAATTACAATTAAACTTACTGTGACAGAATTCTTGACATAAGCCCTTGGGAATCTGCCTAAGGTTCCCGGGTGATTCTTAGGTACACGGAAGTTTAAGAACAATAACCCTAGACATTCAATCTGTTATAATTTTTGATTATATCAATTTGTTTTGATTTTCTCTTGTAGATGTTGAAATCATAATAATCACCATTAAGCTACAGTTTCCTGCATTTTGAAATCTCTTTGATGTCTACTTGTCTTTCCATTTTTCATCATATAACTTATTTCAGGCTTTAGAATGTGAAAAGCTGAATTCTTCAGCATAACACCTGGGTACTATTTAAAAAATTTTTCTGACATAAAAACAATATCACAGAAGTTCAACTATTTAGTTTAGTCTTGATTATAGAGAATTGCAGATCCCACTGATGCTATAGTGTTCCTATCCTTCATTTAGAAAATATACACATATTTGCTTAAATACTATGTACTCAAAACCAATGTCCTCATAGGACAGTGCATAGCCAAAATAGGGATTATTTGATAGTGAGGTAAAGGAAGTAACTATAGTAGTAAAAGCTTCCTGCATTCTGGGAAAAGAGGCTGGATTGGCATTTTATAGAACTTTGCAAATTTTAGAGAGTTTTGAAAATCCTCTAAAAAAATCATCATGCAAGTACAATGTAATGTAGTGTAGATGCCATGTTGAAAAGGGAGAGAAAGGGAGAGAAAAAGAGGGTCATTTTTCCAGGTGGCAGGCATGTTACGTATTAATATAGCCTTCTGCAGAGCACTCTGTAAAATGGACTGTCTTCACTCCAATTTAGTAGCAAATAGAAATATAAACGACTAAAGTAATAAAAAATCATTCCAAAAACAAAAGAGAGTATGCCAGGAGGAAATTGCCATTTGAAGCATATTTTGGATCAAAGGCAAAATGCAAAATGTAATAGAAGAATTTCTAGGAAAAAACAATAAAAAGTAGACATAAACACATTTTTGGCATTACATCTAATTTTTCAGAGGAAAATTCACATAATGAAAACACTAATGCCAAATAAAGTTTTTAAAATAAAAACTCAACATGCAGTTCAAATAATCTTTAAAACAAAAAGATTAACAAAGTGAACTAAGAAATCAAAATGAGTAGATTGAAATAAAAATGGAAATTTAAAAACATTAGGATATTTGGGATGAAAAATTTAAAGTAAAAACTGCCCTTGATCAGTATTATAGAGAAATCAGTATAATAGAAAAGCCACAAATAAGACTAATTCAAAAGATAGAGATTATCAAGTTACAAAAGTTCAAAACAAAAAACAGTTATCAAACAAACACAGAAGCTGGTCCAGTACCGCACTTCTGAAATCTCAGCAGCTCTGGAGGCTGAGGCAGGAGGATCATGAGTTCAAAGCCAGCCTCAGCAAAAGCGAGGAGCTAAGCAACTCAGTGAGACCCTGTCTCTAAATAAAATACAAAATAGGGCTGGAGATGTGGCCCAGTGGTTGAGTACCCCTGAGTTCAATCCTTGGCACCCTCCCCCACTCCTCCCCCCAAAAAAACCAGACTATCTTGCTTACATCAAAATAAATAATTTAAGTCCAGATGAGACATATAATTTGGGAGGGAAAAAAATGACTGCAATAGGCATAAAATATGTGAAGAGCCTGCAGTCCATAAAGGAAATAAAAGGTAATGTCCAAATGCACAGTAATAGTGAGGGCCAGAAATTTACACTGGGACATTCTTCCCAAGTATGAAAGCTAAGATAATTCAGTTGGTTCTCATCTATATTGAGGTACCATTTTAAAGCCAGAATTAAAAATAGGCAGTCAGAGTAGACAGAATCAGACAAATTGAGGGAAACAAGTCAAATAAGTTTAGGTCAAGAAAGTGGGAGGATCCTATAGTGAACTATAAAACATTAATGTCTCCAAAAGCCCAGCAGTTATCTCCCAACCTAACTAATTGTTAATGAAGCAACCCCTGAGCAGGCAGTAAACTGCTAATCTGCTCTAAGGCTTCTTCCTGCCTGGTTACCCCTCAGGCCTCCCCACCAGCATCTTCCAATCACAGGTACAGAATGAGGGAAATTAACAAGATAGAGAGGAATGTAAAAGAACAAAGACATTAGTTGTATAAAAGGAATGAGACTTCCTCATCCCACAGATTCTGCCTTTTGGGTCTCTTCCTTCCTTGGGAGAAGTCTGTTCTTCTATCCTTTAAATAAAGCTTCATTTTCCACTCTTCACTTGCCTTGGCATGCCTCTCTAGTGTTATACTTCAGCATTTAGAGAAGCAGGACTCAAGGTAACCGGTAACCATCTGTTTCAATTTCTCACCTAAAAGAAGGGAAAATGCAAACATTTGAGAATATTTGTGAAACTATGACCCAACTCTCTTACATATAGCAGACTGACACAGTGGAAAAAGCAATCTGTAAACTGTATAGATTATCATTTTCACATTAAATAAATAAATGTAATTATATTTGTTGAATTAAAAAGAATAAAACAGTTGAACACTTAGTGAACATCTTCTAGAAATGTTCACCTACAGGACAATGAATGAACCGGAATAGGTAGGGCAGGGGCAGCATGCAGAGTGGAATTGTGTCAAAGGAAGTTATATTCAAAACCTAACTCCACTGGGCACAGTGGCGCATAGCTGTAATTCCAGTGACTTGGGAGGCTGGGGCAGGAGAATCACAAGTTCAAAGCCAGCTTTGCCAACTGAACAAGACCTTAAGCAACTTAGTGAGATCCTATCTCAAAATAAAAAAAGAAAAATAAAAAGGATTGGGGATGTGGTTCATTGGTCAAGCACCCCAGGGTTCAATCCCCTGTACCAAAAACAAAACAAAACAAAACAAAACAAACAAAAACACCTTACATCAGTACTACAGAATGGGACCTTATTTGGGAAGCAAAGTCTTTGCCAACATTTACTTACAGACCCCTGAAATGGAAGATTATGTGTAGAGACCCAAAGAGATCTTCACAGAGGAGGAGGGTTTGGAATGAAAGTTATGCAAGCAAAGGAAAGCCACTGCAGGCAAACTCTCAGAACTTGCAAAGAGGCAAGGAAGTTGTATCTGCAGGTTTTGTAGCAGTGGACCACTTCATGCTTTGAATATAGCCCTTGCTCTTCTGCCACCGCTGCTTAACCACTTATCTTAAAATGGATCTGTTTTCTCCACTTCTCCCTCTACCAAATTAACAAGTGAATCACAGTCCCTCTACAGGGAACACCTGGAATGTAGTCTTTGAATAGCTTCTTAAAATTCCCACTGTTCTCCCCTATAGGATAGAATCAGTTTCTGGGACTGGAGTCCTCCTGGTTTCTCCTTTGCTAACAGAGCAATTAAACATATTTGACTTTTTTCTCAAAACTGTTCTCATTATTGGAGTGGAATTGGGGACAAGAACCAAGCTTTCAGTAGCAAATTGGTCACCCAGATGGGACTCTGGAGCAGCCCCTCTTCCAGCTTTCTTGGGCAGTCCTGGCACTCCAAGCAACCCCCACTTCCATGCTGAGGATGGAAGGTAGCTGGCAACTTGTTACCTCCCTTGTGCAAGGATAGCAAGACACCAGAAGAAAGAGTTAAAAAAATTTTTAAATCCCTTCAACCCAGTGCTGGTTGTTCCAGCACTGCTTCTCAACCTGGCCCCAGGCAGCTGCAAATCATCTTGCTGTAGTCAGGGACACTAGTTCTGGGTTGAGGGGGAAAAAGAAATTCCAGAAAAGCTGTCTGGGCTAGAAAGAAATAGGCAAAGAGGACCTGGCCTCTGCCTGGCCTTCCAGCTTCTTTTACTCATGGGAATAAAACTGGAGTTTGAGAACAGGACTCATTTCGCCACTTCTGTGGGCTGCAGGCTGTTAGGTCAGTTCAGGATGTCCAGTTAGTGGTGGGCAGGGCAGCCGTGCAGAGGAGCAGCCAGCCAGACGCTGACATAAGCAGTAGTGGCACCTCCTGTCAATCAGCAGGCTTTTCCTGACTCATCCAGGAAGGACGCTGACCTCAGCAGGATCCTCTGACCTTCTCTTCCTGCCTTAAGCCCTCCCCTTCCTGACCGGGCCCTTTAAAATTTTCTGAACCCCGGAACACATGCGCGATTCTCCCAGACACACTCTGATGGACGGGAGAGTTCAGCCCAAGAGTGTATTTTCAATAAAGCCTTGCCCAGCAGTTTTAATTTGCCTCCTTTTGGTCATCTGGCTTTACACAGGCCTCACTGATTTCTTTCTGGGTTCCTGTCTCATGGGTTCAAAGAATGAAATCCACAGGTGGTGGCAGAGGGTAAAAGTGGAAGGAATAGATTTGTTTGAATGAGAGGAGGAAAGATGGAGTTCTGGTGATACGAGGGGGAACCTGGCAGAAGGTTTTTCCATTTGGGTTTGACTAGGTGTGGTAACTGAAAATAATGTAGCCTGATGAAAAGGAAAGATAACCATGCACTGACAGCTTCACCTCCCCCAACAAATGTCTTCCTAGTGCTAATAGCAGGCAAGAAGGAATGTCTTGCCATACTGGAGACACTTGACTTGCAGAACACAAGATCCCTGACCCAAGGGCTCAAATCCCTGAGCACTAAAACTGACCATTTCATTGATTGATGGAACCCCAAATTCTTAAGTGTCCAGGATAATCTATATAAACTCACTCCCTTTCTTTGTTTGGTGGCTCATTTTCCACTGGGAAAGTGGGTCCATCCCTGTAGATGTAGTCCTGATCCTGAATAAAGCCTGAAATTTTTGTGAACTTTGCTTTCATCCTAGTCTTTTTGCACTAACGGGTTTATTAGTCTAGGAACATATGGCTTCTAGATAAAGATATTGATCAGAGTCCGTGCTGAACGGATGTTAAAAAGGTGTTGGGCTAATGGTTGGAATCCTTGTTGTATAGGTATTAGAGAGTACCAAGGCTATCGTCTTGGCCAATGGCTTATGACTTTCTAATTACTGTACCCCTGTAGTCTGAATTTTTCTGTGACCTCCATTTGGGTCCACTTCCATGTTGGCCCCCTCCCACCAGAATGTTTAACCTCATGGGATGGCCTTTATATTTGAAAAAGAAAAAAAGAAAACAACTTAATTGCGGCCCATTACCCTGACTTCCTGACAATTAACTATCCTATACTATTCAGTGTCTATGCGGCCAGTCACAAAGAACGTAACAATGGCTTCTAGCACTTTTAGATTATAACCTGGGGACAAAATGATCATCCCTTTTGAGATCTGACAGGATGCCCCATTGGCCAAGGGACACTTCTGATTACAGCCCTGCCTGTTGCCCATACAGCTAAAATACAAGGGCCTCCTGGACTCCCCTTGTATGCAGGCGCTTGTCTCTTAGCCCTGCTGATTTCTGCAGTGAGAGATCCCTAACAGTCTCTGTATGGTCAATGTGGACTTCATTAGAGAGAGTGCTCTAGATTAAAAAAAAAGGAAAAAAGGAAAAAGAGGCTCTGAGTACAATGTACAATTGACAGCAGGGAATTTGCTTATAAGTGAAGGCATTGTGACAATAAGGGAGACAAGTCAAGCTCAACATCTGTGCTCCAACCCCTTGAATGTAAACTGGGAAGAAAGAAAGATTAAGGCAGTTTTTGTATATGACAGGCTGTCTGTTCCTTCTCCTGGGATAAAATTTGTTGTGTAAATTAAATGTACAGATAACATTCTCACCCAAAAAGCAACAGCTTCATTTACAAGTGCTTCCCAGGAAAAGGAAACAAAGTCTACTCTGCTGGTGCTTCTCCTTTGCTACCAAAGCAATAAAACTTATTTCTATTTTTTCTCAAAACCATGTTCTTTTTATTGAATTGGCATAGGGGACAAGGACCAAGGTTTTGATAACAGTTTCAGAAAGAAGTTGGCCCTGCCAGTACCTTGATTTTTTTGGACTTTTAACTTCTGAAATAGCGAGACAATACGTTTCTGCCTTTTTAAGTCATATATTTCTGGTACTTGGATATAGCAGCCCTAAGAAGTGAATAAAGTTTCTAATGTAAGAGTTGCATTTGTCAAGAGAATATAGAAATTCTTATTTAATCAACAGCAAATAATGAGGCTTCAAAATAAACAAAGCAAAAAATATTTAACTTACAGAAATGAAAGAAAAAATGACATATCAAAAATTAAATTAGAAATTTCAAATTCTGTCATTCAATAAGTGAGCAAAAATATGTAGAAATAGAAAGCGTATTAAATACCTATACAATGCTACTAACAATTAGTCAGATTGTCATTTACACTCCCTTTAACATAATGTGTGGAATAAACTATAACATAAAATTGAATTTATTAGTCTTCTTAATTGTCATAAAAAGTTATTCAACAATGGGAATTTTTCTCATATATATTTTGTGTATAATTTTGTTTTAAATCCTGGCTTCTGTTACTATTGTCTGTTTCAAAGTGATAAAAATTCAAGTGTAACATATCTCCAGTAAATATTAATGAAAAAACTCATAATTTCATAGTTTATTTAAGTCATGTGCAACACTGAAGCCTATGACAAAAGAACTAGCCATATATATACACTGAAAAAGTAAATTCTGACATGTCACTTTTATATTTTGATATAAGTATAAATTTATATTATAATATAAAAATACACATTCAAAATTTCTGAGCAAAATATCTTCAATTATTTTTATAGATGGGTGTTTTGACTGAGTTCAACTGAACAGTTTATTTAAAAATTTAATGTTGAGCAAGAAGAGTCAATGAGGTATTTCTCTTCTTTTTAATAGAAATAACTGAATAAGACTTATTTTCAGAGAAGAATAATGTTGGCAATACATATGTTGAAGATGTATGTATTACTAACATTATTCTCCAACATTTTTTGGCCATGAAAAAAAAATTCATCATTATTATAAATCTCTTTATATAAATATCTATCTACCTACCCATCTATCTATACACATATGTGTACATGTATATGTATATATATATTTATACACACATATATATATATTTTTGAGAGTGAGCTAGAGTCACTTTGCAAGTTCCATGTTCTGTTAAAATTTTCATAGCAGGATAGGGTTCTCCATTTTCCATAAAAACTCCCTGCCCCTGACATACACTCATCCTTAACTATAGGCCATTTTGGTAAAATACAAAAAGATAGCTGCTGCTAAAATAGAAATGCAGTAGAATTAAAAAGTAAATCTTCACCTTTGGCCCCTATACCTGCCTCCAGAAGGCTGGATCACAGTCTGGGTGTCCCTTCATGACCCTGGAAAAATCTCAAATGCGGATCCCTTGAATGGACAGCATTCAAATGCCTCTGAGCCAAGGACCTTGGGCTGGAAGCTCTCCTAGTAAAACCCAAAGGAGACATGTGCTCATTACCCATGGTTCTTCTGAATAGGGGTACATCCCTTCTGAGCAGCAAAGTGAGGGAAATATTACTTAGAAGAGGAAGGCAGAGATGGATAAATAAGAAGCAAATATTGCCTAAGTCACAACTAAATTCATACCCTTCACAATGAATTCATTGTAAACTTTTCACATCTAAAAAGAAAGTTCTAAAACATCTATTCAAAAGCTTATTTTTCTCATGCCTGTAACTAAGAAATAGCATTAAGAAGTGGAGTTCTCTTAACAAAATCTTATTTTAAATTACAAAGCATTCTGGAATGTTCTCACAATTTCTATGGCTCTAACCATGAAAAAAGAAAAAAAAAAAGAAAGAAAGAAAACAAAATACACATGCACACAGAGACACACACACAAATAACTCATCCAAATGACAAGAGAAAGTTAAGATTTTAGCAAATACAGAATGAAACATTTCAGCAACCCAAATTATTTAAAATATTTTTTGATTGAATGTTTAATATTTCTATATAAGAAGAAATATCTGAAAGTGTGTTCAGTTCTCATGTTTGTTTTGTTCTAGGTTCCAGGGTCTACAGATGATGACTCTTCTATTCCAAAGTTGTAGATAAAAGAGAAGACTGTACATACTGCCTGAGAAAGGGAGTACATGCTTAAGGAATTGGAGAAGGCATGTAGATTCTGGGTTATGTTGAATCAAAGAGATAAAGAATGCTTAACCTCCCACTTTTATGATAAGTGTTCTACACAGCTTTTTGAGCCTATTCTATAAATGTAGTGGTAGATGAAGAGAAGATGAAGCAGGTCAGATGGCATGTGTGATTTGGAAAGGGGAGATGGTGATGTGGGAGTCAGGGGAAGTCATGGAGAACAGTCTTTGAAGCACACTCTACTTTTCTAAGGATCACCTTGGAAATCAGAGGCTTCTTTCTAAGCATTATACATCAGAGATGACTAAGTTCAGAGTTCACACAGTTACAAATGATTTGCTCCTATCATTTTATGTGTCCCATTCATTCATTCATCCACTTCACTATGACTTTCTACAGCCACACCTTCATTTCTTGTTCTATTTTTTTCATGGCTTGGTTTTGCACTTTGGCATTTGCACTCTCTCTTATGCTTCTATTCACGTCTTTAGTTCCTGTGCTGTACAACTCACCCCAAAATTCACATTTCTCCTGGCCTTTACCATTGTGGTTTTCTTATTTTTAGCTTTGTGCATTCAGAGTCCTCCATCAGGCCCAATCTCAGAGGTTGATCTCAGACCCAAGGAACCCAGGAGGCACCACATCTGCATTAAGAATGGGCTGTGGTTTGTTAATGAAGTGATCAAGGAGCCTGAGGAAGGTTCCTTGGCTGGATCTCAGAAGAGTGATGAAGCTGTCTGTGATTCTGCTTTGTTATAGGATGCCGTTTACATATGATGAAACTAAGGGAGACAAAGTACTTCAGTTAAATTGTTCTGACACATACAATTTACAGTTTATAGTCTTAACAAAGGCACACAGACACATCAGGAAAGATGAAAATCAGTGACATAAACTCAGGTTTTCCCACACAATTCTGCCCCCGAAATGAATTAGCCCAAAAGGGCTGGTTCCAGGCTTTGATCTCACATAGACCAGTGCTTTTCCATCTTGACTCTGTGACCCCTTCCCATTGATAAACTTGAGCTCAGAAGTGCCATTTATAAAATTATTTCTAGAAGTCTGAGTTTACTTAAAAATACCTCTTAGTTATTAAGTATAATGTGTACTCTATCTGTAACAATATTCATAAATACAAAAAAAATAATGTAGAAAAGCAATGGAGGGCTGGGGTTATGGCGCAGTGGTAGAGCGTGCTCGCCTAGCAAGCGTGAGACACTGGGTTCGATCCTCAGCACCACATAAAAGTAAAATAAAGATATTCTGTCTGCCTACAACTAAAAAATAAATATTTAAAAAAAATAAAAAGAAAAGCAATGGAGTGCTATGTATGCTAACAAAATATCTGAAATAACTTAAATATGAAAAATACTACTATGGTTAATTATCAGAGGTATTCTCAGCAATAACCATTAAGACAATGTTTCAAATGATTTGCAAAATGTAGTCTATTTCATAGAAGAAAAAAATAAATACAATAAAATATCCAAAAGTTTTACAGTCGAGCAAAATGTGCATAGAAAGAAATGAATGACAGAATAAATGACTTGATAGAATTATTGCTGACATTTTTATGTTACTTTATTTTCAGAATGTTTAACATAAAAATAGATTTTGTTTCTAAAGTGGAAATAATAAAATATTCAATTAGAAAGGGCATTGTACCAGGGACTTTGAGAGAATATTTGAGAGAATATATGAGAACTCTTGAATCCTTATTTTGGAGTATTTTATCAGCCTGATTAAGAGATGGCCTTAGCCAGGTGAGGAATGCACAACAGGGAGATCCTGTGGCCTCTGATGGAAGTGTGTAGTGCTCAGCTAGGCCTGGGTATCAGACATGTGTTCTCAGCTACAAAGGAGGGTGAGACAGGAGATCACTTGAGCCCAGGAGTTGGAGGCCAGCCTGGACAACATAGTGAGACACTGTCTCAAAAACAAGAAAAAAATAAGAGGTGGCCTTGCCCTGCTCAAGTCCTCCCAGCCCTTAAGTAGAATATTTTACTAGAACTGACTGGTCACCCATCTGCATATAGAGCTATGTGTGCTGGTAAGGATCACCATTTCCCAAAGCTTGCTTCTAGCACTGAGATGAGGTGGCTTTAGGTTAGGGTGGGAAGCCCATTGTGGAAAGGAAAGGTCAGGGGGACTGGTATCTTTTTAGCTCCAAGAAATCCTGAATTGTTGCTAAGTAAGCAACATGAACCTATGGAAGAGAGCTATTTCTCAGAGCTCTGGAAAAGCACAGGGCTTAGTGATTAAAAATCTACACTTTGGAGCCAGGCATGTAGATTTGTGTCCTACTGCTTGCTTTTTGTATAATCTTAAGCAAATTATTCTAGATCTTTCCTTTATCTGTAAAATGGGTTCATTTTAGTTGTTGGTGAAGGTTAACTGAGATAATGCAATATCTGGTATATTATAAATACTCCATAATGATATTAAAACAGCTATTGATGAGGACAGATAGTTTGGTATTTTGGGAATTGATTCATTTTTTTTCTTGTTTTGGTCCCTTCAAAGTTTCTGGAATAAAGACTTGCATGACAAGAGTCACAGTATTAAGCATTTAGCCTAATGATTTCTAGGCTGAAAAAATTGGTTGAGCAGGCTGGAAAACCTTTGAGCCAGGACTGAAGAACTCATCAAACAATTCACTGATGCATGCCTCTTTCCTCACTCTCTGCAAAGCATGGGCACTGAAGTCTAAATGAGGAGATTTGCCCCATCATCAGCCTTCCTGTGTCCCTCCCTGTGCTTGAACCAGGCAGGCCTCCCACCTTGCCCACATGGGGACTGAGGACTACACTCTTAAGAGCAAGAATAGAAGTAGGAATCTGGGTCCACTCACCAGCCATCTTGACCAGAGGCTTCTTGGACTGAGATTGAGGAGCAGTGTAGGGCGGTTGATGATGCCATAGTGTTGGGCTCAAAAATAACCCCACGAGACTGTGCATCAGTAAAGCAGTGGAAAGGAGGAGACCCAGTCTTGACTCCACAGAACAGCCATCCTAAAAGGGATAGAGAAAGAGAATCACAAAAGTTGTACCTATCGTACTCCCAGTCCCAGTGTGTGGGCTCCTGGAAGTGTGTGAGCTTCATTCTGCTAATGCCTAAACAGGTCCTAATATGAGAATAGCAAAAGACAATATGATTAGAGGTGGTTTCTGAATAAACCAGGATTTGTGTAGTAATACTCAGACTTACAGGGTATGAGTTCAGCATGACTGGCAGAGTGGCTGTGCTCTGGCTGGGAGTGCATTTGGAATCTGGGGTAGCATGGCTGGCAGGCAGCTCTTTGGAGGCACTTCCTGTGTAAATGCTGAAATGGGAGGACAGCTGGTATTTGGACAGAAAATTATGTATCTGGGTAGAGAGATGCTGAGCAGTTGAAAGCAAGAACATGTGGGTTCCTTGGGAGACTTCCTCCCAGTCTCATTTTCCTCAAACCCCCATTCCTCTACCCATCCAATCCTCTGATCAGGGAGAAAGTGTCATGAAGTGTGAAGGCTGCACACTGCAGGCACAGTGCCTGGATTCTCACTTCTAGTTAATGGCCTTCAGCAATCTTGCTAAGCTTCAGCATTTTCATCTGTGAAATGGAAATTCTGTAATGTTAGACACTTTCTCAGCATTATTGTGAGATAATTTATGTTAATGCCAAAGGATATCTGCCATATAATAAATGCTCACAAATATCGTGAGTTAGTATGTCATTAAAACAATCTAACCTGGGCACAGTGGTGCAACACGTGTAATCCAGTGACTCAGGAGGTTAAGGCAGGAGGAGACTGAGGCAAGAGATTGCAAGTTCAAGGTGAGCCATAGCAACTTAGCAAGACCCTGTCTTAAAAAAAAAAAAAATTAAGACTGGAAATGTAGAATGTAGCTTGGTGGTAAAGTGCCCCTGGGTTCAATCCCTGGTACCAAAAGAAGAAGAATGGTGCTGGAGGCTCTTTCAGTGTAGGTTTATGGGAAAAACTGTAGCTCAGAGCCTACTCTAGTGCAGGGGGCATCGCAGAATTCTAGAGATACTTCTCCAGATGAAGGACTGGTGGACAGCTTGGCTCTGGACCTGCAGAGTAACAGGCAAAGGATTGCTTTCTCACTCTGCAAGAGCTTCAAAGGTCAAAAAAAAGTTCCTTCTGGGAATTTCCACAGAAATAAACTGGATTTTTAGACACATTGCTATACTGAGGTTTTCAAATTTAATGACTAGCACTCTGTTAGACATTAATGCTCTGTTCACTGATGATAAACACTAGCATACCAAACTGATGGCTAAGACCAGAGATGCTGATGATTGATAAACATTTATAAGTTTTTTCAAAAAATCACACTGCAGCAGGAAAAGGGACCGAAAGAGAATTGGAATGAGTGCAGAAACCAAAGAAAGACATTTGAAAGAGAAAGGTAGATAAGTATTAAAATGAAAAAGGACATCAAAAGTAGACTATCTGTGTGCATGAGTTTCTTTTCCTTCTGAATATCCTTGGGATTTCAGACAACTTAGGTGGCAGGTAGCAGCTATGGCAGGGCCTTATACCATTGTTAGGTTTTGAAATTCTTTTCCTGCCAAAGGGTTGACTTTTCTGTACATTATTTGAAAAAAAAAGTTCTGTACATCTTTATGTAACCATTTAAGATGTCTTTTTTCCCCTAGCAGTAGACATAAAGTCACTTGATTTTTATATTACCTAAATATTTTTTATTTTGTTTTAATTTTAGAATTATTTGGCCTTGATAGATTTCCAAACTGAAGAATCATTGTTTTTAAAATGATATGCTAAAAGTTAAAAATAAATCTAATTAACATATGTTGATTCATTTCCTAATTTTATGAAATGACTTGCCCTTTTGGTGACACATCTGATTTTTGGTAATTGCCTTTTCCATTGCTTAAGAAGAAATGCAGGGCTGGGGGTATAGCTGAGTGGTGGAATACTTGCCTAGCAGGCAAGAAGGCCCAAGTTTAACTCCCAGGACCACATACACAAAAAAAGCAGTAACAACAACAACAAAAGAAGAAATTCAGTTGTCTAAGAGCATATGCCTTTGGAAGTGGGGTGGTATAATCCCTTGTGACTATCATTATGCAGAAGTTTAAGCACAGGAAATAACAGCATCTTTGACAGGAGAATTGAGCAAGATGGCAGGTAATTTCCAGTAACCACATACAATGTCTACTTCCTGGAGTCTAAAACCCCATGTTTCTTGTCAGTTCTTATATAGCCAGGGCTGTGCAGCAATCACATACTCCAAACCTGCTTTAATCTTTCCAAGACTTTGTAGTAGTCATCACACATCAAGATATAATTGTCAAGCAGATAACAGATCATTAATCCAGCTCTCCAACTGGAAAGTCTAATCACTAGTTGTGTCTGTTCTCTGATTTTGCTTCAAATGTAGTTACTTTCTTGTGCTTTTAAAAATTTCATAAAACAGAGCAATATGCCAGAGAAGTGGCATACACCTATAATCCCAGAGACTCAGGAGGCTAAGGCAAAGGATGGCAATTTCAAGGTCAGCCTGGGCAATGTAGGAGACCCTCAGCAATTTAATGAGACCCTATCACAAAAAATAAAAAATGGGGGGTGTAGCTCAATGGTAAAGCACTCTAGGGTCAATCTACAGTACCCCAAACCAGAATGATATATACCACAAATACTCATTTTGTACAGAATAACAAAGACATGACAGAATGAATCAAAGAACTTCAAAAAAGGAAAAAAAATAAAGCTTGCCATCTCTGTCTGTTTTGTATCTGTCTCCTATATTTTCTTAAACTGTGTGACCCTGCTCAGCTCTGTGTAGAGACATGTTAATCATTTAAGGCATGTTCACATAAAAACTAGTAATACAAGGTTTATTAACTCTAAATTTTCCTAACCTATCTCATCTCCTTTGAAGACTGAGGCAAGATTTGCAGCATCCTGTTTCAGACCCTGGAATGGTGCCTACAAGTCTCCAGTCCCTGCCCCCTTTCAAGATCACAGGTCTAAGAGACGAAAATCCTGAGCAGTATGTGGAAATTGCCTCCTAAGATGATAAAGACGTCTGCAGAGGTACCTTACAGAGCAAAGTTCAACTAAGACTGCTTAATCAGGCATACCGTTCCACCTGGCACCAATTCTTCCTCTATTTAAACCCAAAGCTCCTATGAGAGCCCTAAGAAGGGCTGGGATGCTGGAACTCACTTTGCTTTACCAATATTGGCCATATTGGCTGTTCTTCTCTTTTTCACCATTACTTTTTCTGCTTGATTTTTAGGAGCATATGGCCAGAGCTGGACCTGGTTACTTGGGTCCTCTAGGGACATATTTCTGGTCTAAGATGTCAGTAATAATGTGTTAAAAAATTAAAAAAAAGAATCTCCCTGAGGAAAAAAATAATTTCTGGTCTTTATCTTTTAATCTATAAAAAGATTGCTAAAGTAAAAAAAAAAATCTCTAATATTTAACACTACTGTGTTTGCATTACTTCCAAGCATCAGACTGGCATAATTATTAGTGTATGATTCTTTTCGCATTGATGCCTCTTTGAAAGGTATTCTATTCTTTTAGATATATCCATAATAAGATGGATAAAATATCTCTATATTTTTTGAAATAATCTCTATTTCATTTTGTGGGAGAGAAGAGTTACTGGGGATTAAATTTATAAGCACTTCACCACTGTACACATCCCAGCCCTTTTTATTTTGTCATTTTGAGACAGGGTGTCACTAAGTTGCTTACAGCCTCTCTAAATTGCTAACATTGGCCTTGAACTTGCAATCCGCCTGCCTCAGCCTTCGAAATTGCTGGAATTATAGGTATGCATTTTTGTGCCTGGCCTGTAGATTTCTTTAAAAAAAAAATAGAAATCATCTATAACAGAAATTATCTGAATAATTATAGAGTATAAAATTTAGCAATACAAAATATAACAACTAGCACATGACTTAAATATTATGTTTTATACATCCCAGTGACCTTTGATAAAGTTAGGAAGTCAGCCCAGGTCAATACTACTGGTAGGACTACAGGCAAATGAATACTCAATTTATTTTCTTGCCATTCTATGATCTCCTGAAAAAACAAAATAAAACAAAAAACTTACCTTGGCTGACTTTCTATGGATGTTAGAAGACTAAGAGGCAATGAGTTCAATCGATAAAATTAATGTACTCCATACTTGTAATATACTCCAAGATGATGTATAGAGAGTTGTTTTAAAGAGATAAATGGGGAGTTTCCTTCAAAATTACTAATACTCTTCTTTGGAATATTTTACACAATATGTTGCCCAAGGTTCCTGCAGCATTGCATTCCAAATTTGATTTACTCATTCACTATGCTGACTGAAGAGAAACATCTGGACAACCTCTTCTGAACTGGGGACTTCCTGTTGAGGAGCATCTTAATGTAAAGAAACATAGTTATGTGTTTCCCACAGGTGAAGAATGACAGTGCTCGGCTTCTTCTCCCAGAAACACCAATTATATGATACTTTCTTCCCTAAGGAAAAAGGGCAAGAAACAGACTAACTAAATCATGAATGATAATAGAGACATAAAAAGCCTGCATTCTGTAGGAATGTATAATCCTTAGGAATATCACATAATCTGTAGGTGATCTTCATATACCATACAAATATGCCATTTCATATCTTCCTTCACTTCATGGTTTTAACATACCTTGATGATCCTTGCCCTAAAGAAACATTTCCTTAAGGATGCCAAAATTTTACTATTCCACTGTTATCATTTGCTGCCTATACACTCACTAGCTTCCATTCTTATCAACTGATGCTACTCAGATTTTTCAGATAAAGAACTTTTTCCTCCCTTTAATTACCAACTTTCAGATTAAAGTGTTAGAATAATAGCCATTTTCAACAATAGCAAATTATTGCTTTTTGCTATCTATTTTTAAAATAACATTACTATTTGAATGCTTACTTCTTTGGGCAAAAGGTTAAAGAAACCCTTCCCCCATGTGCCTGAGAATTTGACCTTCAGTTAACTTCTTAGCTTTGTTTCTCTGGAAACAAAGAGGGTAAATTACTAAGCAACATTGCTTGTGGTACAAATTACTACTCATTAGTAAGTTGCATGTGGACTGAAAGAATAATACCTGACATGAAGTCATAGGTATTGTTTTCCCCTAGTATAATAACTCTGGGGACAGAATCCTTCAGGAGACATTAGAAGGGTGTACAAGAAGTTGTTCCAAGCGATGAGGTTTCTAAGACAGGGCATTTCTCACACCCTCCTGTGGTGACCTCCCTTCTTGCACTTAAGTTGCCTCATGTATGGTTCTAGGACTTGGATTGAAGAGGAACATCCCCTGGCAAGTTCTGATCCCTATCCTACATTCACCCACACAGACTTGTCTGTGCATGGCTTATCTTAACCTGCAGAGTCTGAATGTCTAGTTGAGCCTAAGAATGCCGTCCTTGATGGCATTGAAGAGCTTCCTTCAATTGTGATACAATAAGATTTTCAAGCACTACCTTCTGCTTTCCCTTTCTGGATGAGAATTGGATTTCTCTGAGAAGCTCTGTTTCTTTTTTTAATTTATTCCTTTTAGTTATATATGTCAGTGGCATGTATTTTGACATAGTATACGTATAAGCAGTATAACTTCCCCTTCCTGTAGTTGTACATGATGTGGAGTTACACTGGTCGTGTACACACATATGAACATAGGAAAATTATTTCCAATTAATTCTACTGTCTTTCCAATTCCCATTCCCCCTTCCCTTCCTTCCCTTCATTCCCCTTTGTCTAATCCAATGAACTTCTATTCTTCCCTGCCCGCCTTATTGTGTGTTAGCATCCGCATATAAGAGAGAACATACAGCCTTTGTTTTCTTGGGATTGCCTTATTTCACTTGGCATAATAGTCTCCAATTTCATCCATTTACCAGTAAATGCCATAACTTCATCTTTTATGGTTGAATAATAATAGTCCATTGTGTATATATACCACATTTTCTTCATCCTTTCATTTGTTGAAGGGCACCTAGGTTGGTTCCATAGTTTAGCTATTATGAGTTGAGGTACTATCAACATTGATGTGGCTGCATCACTATAGTATCCTGATTTTAAGTCCTTTGGGTATTTACTGAGGAGTGGGATAACTGGGTCAAATGGTTGTTCCATTCCAAGTTTTCTGAGGAATCCCTAGACTGTTTTCCAGAGGTTGTACCAATTCTTTCTGATGAAGAAATATGATCAAAAAATTAAAGATGAGCCTGTAAGAGCTTGTTACTATTTCAGGATCAGAGTTTCTAGGCGTTTTGTATAAGTAGAAATACATGACTTTAAAATAATATAATTCCAATTAAAATTTGTCATTGGGAAAAATTGACATAGCCCTTTAGTGTTATACAGTGTTATACTCCTCTCTTTTACTGATGACATTGGCAGGATGACTTATTTGCTGCATTCTCCTACACTATAAAAATAATTAATGATACCAATAATTCTATTGATACTACAGCTTACAGTGTAATTTCATGTTTTTCTATCCTCTGAATAGAGCCCACTAAGTTGTTGTGGACCTTATGCTATTTTCTAGATTACTAGAAACCATTCTTTTTTCTTGAAGTTATCACATTTATTTGATAGAGAATTGTTATTTTTTCCATTTATATTCAAGTTTTGTTTTCTCTGTTGATTAATTTGTGTTAAATAGTGAAAATACTTATGTGGTTCAAAATAAAAACTATGCTAAATATGTATACTCAGAAGCATGAACCACTCTTTCAGGAATATATCATTTTAACCCATTTTCATAGACAAGAGCAAATTAGGGTAATTAGGCATGTCAACTCTGAAATCAGGCTGACAGCCATTTGATTCTCAGCTGTTCTATATCCTGAGCGATTATTTAACAAGTCTATTTTATTTTCTTATTTGTTCAATTACATAGTAATGCTCGAAAACTACTGAGCACAATAATGTGCACTATATAATGTAGATATTATAAATAGTGTTATATAAATTATATTATACATTTATATGTAATGAAGATATCAAATAGTGTAGGCTGCATGTGAAAACATTCAAGAGATGATAGAAAATGTAAAGAAAAATTCCAATTTATTGATCATATCACTAGCCTAATTATTAAACCAATCAGCAAGTTGATGTAGTTGGTAAGTGAGTTTTGGTGCTGTGAAAGTTGCTCTTGAAAAAAATAGATATTATTCCTAGTAAATAACTGAAGTAAGGAGGTTCTGAGAAAAACGGACTTTCCACATAAGGGAGTAATGGAAAGCAAGGATTAAAATAGAGGAAACACAAAGCTTTTACCTCTTTCATGGTTTTGGTGAATGGCCATGGTAATTCTCTCCACACTCATTTTTAGTCTGTTGGTGTGCACTGGTTCAGCTGAGGTCCAGGAAGATTTCTGACCTCTCTGACAGCACTGGCAGCAGATACTTCTCTCCTCTTTCCCTGCAAATAAGAGAACTTGCCCTGTGAGGGAGTTTGGAGCTTCAATGTTATCCACACTGCAGATTTCATTGCTTAGTACTTTGACCCCAAAGCATTACTTTACCCCCAAACAAATGGCTAGAAGTGTCAGAATTCCCATGACTCTTAAGGATGGGAATGGAAGGAAATAAGAAAGATCTAGACTTTAAAAATTTAGACAAGGTTTTGCCATCAAGGCTTGAGTTTGTTTTTTGAGCAAAGGGTTGTGCGAAAGAGAGAACAAAGGCGAAACAGCCTGAGGGAGGGAGTGTTTTTCAGAGAAAGCAAAAATTAAATCAGAATTCTTCCAAACCCACCAGTGTTAGGGCACAATTAGAGAACAAGACACACACCTCCAGCTAGGGTCACATGTGTGTTATCAGAATTACAATTGCTCATGATTATGCATTTTGGGGATTTAAGCCTACTGTGTTCTCAGAGGGGCTCACCTTGGTCACTCTATAGTTACACCAATGTAAACATTCTCTGTGTATTTTTTTTTTTTTAGTTGTTGATGGACACAATGTCTTTATTTTATTGTTTTGTATGTGGTGCTGAGGATCGAACCCAGGGCCTCACGCATGCAAGGCAAGCGCTCTACCACTGAGCTACAATCCCAGCCCCTCTCTGTGTATTTTTAAGCTTTATTTTTGTACTGCACATTTTCCTCTAATACATTGTGTTTTCTAAACCAAACAACCTCCTATTTTTGCCCTACTTTAACCATATTAATATTCTTTTGTTGTGTATAACTAAAATGATAGAATTAATGAATCATCCAAGTTTAGAATCTAGACTCTGTAAAAGTACATGGCAACAAAAATAATATGAGATAGGGAAGAAAAAAAAGGAAGAAAGAAAGGACGGAGGAAAGAATGAATTGAGAGAGACAGAGATGGGAGGAAATCGGGCAGGACAGAAAGGAAGTGTCCCGAGCAGCACTATTAATAATTACTCGGAGGCAGATTCTCTTTAAATGCGAGTGTATATTCGATCACACCAATCATCAAACACAATTAATGCAGAAAGTGTTGGGTGTGCTGGAGCACCCCAACTAGCATGCGATGCACACTAATTAAACACTACAAGCAAATCACACAATTCCAGGGCAACCAGGAGCCCCAAAGTATCTCTGATGCCCTGCGACTTCTCTTAGCCAAAGAGCAGACATTGGTGGTGGTTCTCTCCAGCCTAGGGTTTGACGTCAGGGAATAGTGGAGTCCATCTGGGGATGGACAGCAAGGCAGCCAGTCTCACTGATGTCTACAGAGCAAAGCTCTCTAATGTGGCAGGACAAGCGGATTATATACAGTTCCAAGTTGGTGCTCTTGTTATGAAGCTCCAGCGTTGTTCTGTCTCTAGATGATGGTCCTTACCAATTGCCTCCAGGCATGACTAAGCATGCCTGTGGCTGCTGTATCCTTAAAGCCAGCAACTTAGTGAGTTCTAGCCTGTCCCAGCATGTCCCAGCTTGTCTATGGCAGATGCTCCTTACAGGAAGAAAAAGGTTTTTCCTTATTGGTTTTGTGTTCTACATTGCAGAGCAGGGTTAATAGAGTCCCCACTTGATGGTGTTATGTGAGGATTAAATGAGAGAGATAAGCTGTTTCATTGGTATTATCATGTTTGTAACTTAGAATTGTAGGAAGAAAAGATGGAAAGCTTTCAGACAGTGGATGTCTTGGAAACTTGAAGGAAAAAAGAAAGAAGTTCCTTAACAAAAAGAGAGAAGAATGCTTAAGTGGAGATCTGTACCCAAGCAAATTTACTCAGACAGGAAATCTTAGGTATAAAGCTATAATCTATTTTAAAAGAGTGCAGTGGGAAGAGGAGATGTAGACAAGTTTGCATCTTGACAAGTACAAGTGCATTCAATCTGTAAACCAGATGGGTAGGTCTTTACATAGAAGTCAAGTACAGGATAGCTGAGGGGCCATGGGATAAGAATGCTTGATTCATATATTATGTTAACAAAGAAGAGAACTTGTCAGTGCCCTACCTGTAGTCCTTTAATGCTTTCTTACATGTCAAATAGTTGTAGGGAGTGCCATTTCTGGAGCAACACTCAGAAGTGACATGTTGAAGGCAGAAATGGAAAAACAGTACAACCTTTTGCCTGCTCAGGGTCTCTTAGGCAATGCTCCGATGAAAAACAACCTGGAGTGACAGAATTTTTAGGTGGAATAAAGAATGGTCTATAAGGAAATGTTTTGCTTCCTCAGTTCAAAGTAACCATTCACAAATTACAAAATAAGACATGGTCACTTTTACCCCATTTTTTGTTAGCACTCAAGAGTCTCCTTGTTCCCACTCCCTCATTCAATTTTTGCGTCTTTGTCTCTCAAATGTTCCCCCTTTTTTGCACTTTGTGTTTGTTAGAAGAATCTCTTTCTTGTGGTCATAATTTTAAGAATCATTACATTTATCATTAATAAATTTCTTGCCTTGAAAAGAGAGCTTTTTAAAGTCATTCCCCCTTTTTTGCCAAAAAGTGATATGGTCAGATGTCAACACCATAATTCAAGTTCCTATTCACTGCCTATTCTTCACAATGTGGAAAATATAAGCACTGACTTTAAACTGCAAGGGCATGATTACTTGGAATTATATTCAGTTGTTGGCATTTGTAATAGAGTAGACCCTTGACATTTGCCGATTTAGTGTTCTAAGTTTTGTCTATTCATGAACCAATATGTCATGTTGTAATTTGTAATTTTGCTGAAGTTTGAATCTGAATTTCATACAAAGGGAAGTCTGGCAGTAACCTCTGAAGTGATAAAAACTTTGTTTCCTTGTGATAAATGATACCTGAAAATAGCTTACATTATTGTGATATTAAGGAAAATGGAGATATTTGTAATTCTCACAATGAGTTGTTCAAGACATTCAGATGAGCTCTCTTCCACAACTTAATAATTCTTGTGAATGAATTAACAATGGATTGCCCACCAAATAAAAATAAATAACTGTTTAGGATTAGATTATTCAGTATTGCTGAGATGCAGCAAACCTTTGGGAAAGGAGGCAGGTGCTACAAAGGAAGAGACTTATGAACCATATTAAGGAGATCACAATTTATCCAGAAGAAAAAGCAGCACTTAGATAAATGTTTGAAGATAATGAATGCCAGGGTTCCATGTCCTCCTAATGCATCACCACTTTATTCTTACAGATTTTCTTTTTCTTTTTGGTACTGGGGATTGATCTCAGGGGCACTCGACCACTGAGCCACATTCCCAGCCCTATTTTGTGTTTTATGTAGAGACAGGGTCTCACTGAGTTGCTTAGCACCTCGCCCTTGCTGAGGCTGGCTTTGAACTCGCGATTCTCCTGTCTCAGCCTCCCTAAGTGCTGGGATTACAAGCGTGAGCCACCGCGCCCGGCTGCATCACCACTTTATAATCTGATGCTTCAGTTTTCTTCCACCTTGGTACATGGTCTTATGTGACAAGCCAGTCATTTTCTTGTTTTAAACCAGAATTCTCAGTCTCCATATCTTAGTCTAATTGTCTGAAATTAAAAAATTAATTTTTTAAATATTAGATTTAATTGTCTATATGCCAATTGTGTAGATAATTCTTTCTGTTAAAAAAATAAACCTGAAAATCCTAAAATTGCACTTAGTCCTTCAAAATGATTTTAAAATAGAAGAAAAAGGAAAAACAACTCTCTTCATGCTTCTTTTGGAAGGGATTTTGTAAAACATCACAACTTTAGGCACTAAAATAAACCTTAGTTTTGTGTCACATAAAAGAATTTTTATCATTGCTTTAAAGTCTTTGATTGCATTTTGGAATCTAACCTCACTGACTATATATCTAGTTATCAAATCTCTGCCTTCACTAACCACAGTATCTTTATGTAAAATAGAAATGCTCATTTATGAAAAGGCTGTGCAGATTAATTGAGAATCTGTCAAAACAGTGTTTGATACATTGGAGGTTTTAGATTTCTTGCATTAAATCTGTGACAATAACTTCTTCAATGATATTATAAAATTAAAAATAGCAACAGTATCTGTCTATCATGGAATTCTATAGTGTATAGTACAGAGTATACTACAGCAGTGCCCAACAAATGTGTGTTGCTTGTCCAAGCTGCATTTCAAATATAAATGTCTCTGGATGAACTGGCTATTATCTTCCACAAGGCATTGTATAACTCTGGCCTCACTACAAATGTCTTCATTCAGATGCAATCTCCCATGAAATGTTCTTTATCAAGCAAAAGTATGAAGATTCTCCCAGAAATAGACTTTTGATGAGCTGTTGAGATTCACACAAAACGTAATGGTAAAATTTTGTATTTTTGAATCATAACTCTTGATAGTAAAATCACTACCATTATATACTGGTCCATTCAAAACACCATGGATAATTAGGTTCACACACCTGACAGATGGCTTTTCTCTGTTAAATTGATTAAGTGCAATTTAATTACTGACAAAAGAATTCACATCTAATTCAGAAAACATATGAAATTGATTCATCTGATGAAAGTACAGCTATACCTTGGCATCTGAATATAAATGGCATGTGGTACACTCTTTCTCCTTGCAAAACACTCATGCACGAAGAAAGTTGTCAACTGATTCACCAGGGCTTCTAATGTCTCAGAAATTAATTGCATATTTACAGAGCAAGACATCAAAATTGATCTTTTAAATGAGCTCTGCTGGTTTCAACCAATAATTAGTTAGTAGATATTTAGATTGAAATCCCGGTTCAGCCACTTGCTTGATATGAAACATCAAACAAGCATTTAAATATTCTAGTTTAATATCTGTAAAATGGAGCCAATAACAATTTCTTTCTCAATAATTGGAAGATTGAGTGAGGCAATGAATGCATGTAAGACACCTATAACTCTAAGCAGAAAACTGTAGAAATAGGTCAGCAATTATTGCTTTTGTATTTTATTAATTATTATTTCTATGACCAAGGTAGTATTCATGAACAGGTTTGATGACACAAGCTAAAATCATAAAAAAACTAATAAAAAATAAAATATTGGTAGGTGGTTCTGAAGTACATGCTAAGCATGAAAGCACCTTGATCTGTTTGTGTTCTCAATGAGCTAAAATTCTAGTGCAAAATGAAGAACAGACTGCCCATATGAATATACTGATCCTGATCTAGATTTGGAGTCTGGAAGGATGCAATAAGAAAACCAAACTGAAGCTGCTTATCCTGAGAACACAAGGAGAGTCCAACTGGAAGAGGTAGCAACTGACTCAGTGTTGAAGGGAAGGTGAGAATGAAGTCAGAAAATGGACTGTAGGAGATGGGTCTGCAGGGAGAGGAAAGGGCAGCTCAAAGGCACAGTATGAGTGAGAGTTTTGAACTTTTTCATGAACTGAATATAAGTTAATGTTGCCTGGGCATTATGCAGAAAGATGAAATATGATTAAAAATTTCTCTTCTAGGGAAGCTAAAATTTAAACATAGAAAGAAATAAAATCCAAATGCCGTGACTAGTGTGGATAGAAAACATGCATTATTAATCTAAAGCATAGATAAGATTAAAGTGATTAGAGCTCTGTGAATCTTGAATTTTGACAAAGCTTAAAGTAATACCACTTCAGCATATATGTGTAAGTATAGATGTGGCACTTGTAGATTTACTTGAAGAATCAGAAGAGAATGGAATGTTCCAGAACAGAGGGCAGGCTAGAAATACTATGAACTTCCTCTTCTGTCATTTCAGTCTCAGTCTGGGGCATCATCAGGCTGAGGACTAACATGTTTTAGGATCCACGCAAAATCCTGAACATCCCAGAACATATGGATTGAGAGCAGTCTGTCAGCTCTTTGTCCTCCAGGGAACTGGGAGATATTTCAGTCCCTTCACACAGGCAGAGCTGGCCAAGGGACATTGCCACACTGCTGTCACTAATCCCAACAGCAATCTTGGTCTGTTTTGATTGCCTTGAGGAATCACTTGCACGTCCAGGTTTTGGTAGATTTTATGACTTGGAAAATGTCATAGACAAAATCCTGTTCATCCTATGGGACTATGATCTGTGGGTTTCCTTTTCAGAGAACTAAGCAAGTATAATCCTGAAAATAAAATGCTAAACATGTATATATTGCAGTCAGACATTCCTATGTTTCCCAATGAAGATGGTTCTAGTTGAGATTATAATAGAGTCATGATAGGGCTTGAGAATCAAATGGTTCTTGAATTTACAATCCCAATATTGCCTAACAGTTGTGAAGGGGGCTATAATGTGGAATCAGCCCACTTGTGCAAAGGGTCCTTTCGACAAAGATTGAAAGGTTAAGATGAATGTCTCACCCAGTGATTGCTGCCCATCATCACATTTGTTTCTGGGCTTCAAGGGACTCTTGGGAGCAAGATCATTGGGAACAGGAAGTTCACTTTCACCATCATTGCTCTCTCTATATATATATGATCTCAAGCCATTCATTTATGAGTCACTGAGCAAATAAAATGAGATCATATTTGTAAAACATTAAATGCAGTGTCAAGAATATAGCAGAAAAGCAGCAATTGTTTTTATATTGGGCTAGAATGTAAGAATTTGCATAGAAAATGGGTCTCAAATAAGTCCTTAAAGGATCCTCCACATACAAGCACCATACAGTGAATTTCCATAGTTAGGAAGGATTTTGTCTTCAGCATCAAGCTCAGATCTTTGTCAAAATATGTAGCAAATACTGGGAGTCTAGAGAACAATGAGAAATATTTTGAACTTATTAGAAGAAATGATTTTTGTGAAAACAATGTGTATTTGATGGTGCAAATGTAGGATACAGAATAGGATTTTAGGATTATATTTGGTCTGAAACATTTATACAGTAGACCATCACACCTTAAGCTTTCCCAGTTTAGTAATTTCTTCATCATCTTAACAAATAACTTCATGCTGTACTAGCTAGCAAAGGTCTTTATCAACAGAACTACAGAATGGAACTTTGCATGGCAAGTTTTATCTCAGTCTTGTCATGTTTGGTGACAGGATTCCACAAAACCATCTTATTTTCCTGCATGTCACCTTGATGCACTATGGCACACTGCATCAGATGGTCAGCATTAAAAACCCTATTACGTTTAAAATGCTTTAATACAATTGCTCTGTGGAGCATTCTCACATCTTGTCAAAGTAGCCTGAAATTGATGAGAACAGGACAGGTTTTTCTGTATCTCAGAAGATGTAAGCTACAATCAAGACTTTACGATACAAGCCTTCTGAGCTATTATGGATAAGCTTTAAGATTCTCTAACACTCTTTCCTCTCAATCATGATGATATGATTTAGTTTTATGCAGCAAAGCCTGTTTCAGGTACTTCTGTTGTCTTTTTATGAAAAAAAAATCCTAAAGTTAATAATTTCCTAATACAATATGTTTTTAGTTTCTCCAAAATATATTTCTTTACCTGAAAAAATTGGCCCTGGTTTTAGGCAGTTTACTTTGCTCACTCTGTTCACCAAGAAAACCAGATACAGATGCTTTTTGACTTATAACAAAGTCATGTCCTGAAAACCCATCACAAATTGAAAATATCAAATATCAAAACTGCATTTCATATACCTAAACTATTGAACATTACAGTATAGCAATACAATACACTGTAGTGTGTGTTGCTTCAATTTCATTTAAAGTCTAAAGATTGGAAGTTGAATCATGGTAGACTAGGGAATGTCTTTCACATCTCTCTATCTCTAATCCAGTATGTTGCCAAACTAAATTAGTATTTAAAATGTCCCTATTCTTAAAAATAATCCTGTTTATCAAGATGAATTAAGGTGTGGTGCACAAGGAAGGAAATACTCCCTGTACTCATCCTGCAAATACCAGGACCCATGGCAGTTCACACTTCTAACCTTAGTCTCGTCCTTCATCCTGAATATCATTGACCTAGATACAAGTTGTAAGAGTGCTCTCATGAGGACAGCACTCACATTCAGGGACACTAATAAGTAGAGGAGTAGAGTTAAGTCCCTGACACATAGCTCAGTTTTAAACAGTCTCCCATCTCAATTTTCTTGTTTTTGTCATGTTTTCATGTCATTCCTCTCCAGCAATCCCTCCCACAGAAACAACATGCTCTTTTATAATTGTCTTTCTTTCTTCCAAAGACAAACTGTTTAGAAGTTGGTAAATTTTATGCATATGGACGAAAATACTTTACTTCTTAGAAAAAGTGATTATTATCTCTAATCTTATAATTTCACATACTATAGTTATAATTTTATTTCTTGTAGTATAATTTCACATTAAATCCAATATTCAAGATGACTTTTATTTTGTGTTTACTAAGATGACAACAATATTATTTAAGAAAAGTCCTGTTTATAAAGTAATATAATTATGAACCTCCAGATCCAACTGATAAACTCAATATCAACTTTCATTTTGTCCCTGTATTAGTCAGTTTTTTGTTACTATAATGAAATACATGGGACAGGCCAACTATACAAAGTAAAAAGGTTTATTTAGCTCATAGTGTTGAAGGCTGAAAATCCAAAAATCTTGGTGTAGACTATGATGAGGGTCCTATGACACGTGGCACAGTACATGCAGGATGAATCATCATGCCTCAAACCAGGAAGTAGAGGTTGCTTTGTGGGATCAGGCTTAGGTTTTTATAACAATTTTCTTTGAAATATACTAAGGGGTGCTATTAGAACTGCCTTAATCTCTTTTAAGTGCATACTCTCAATGACCAAAGTCCCTCCCACTAGGACCTACCATTTTAAGTTTCAACCCCTCTTCAATAGTGCTACCCTACAAATGGATATATTTTATTAATTTAAGAGTAAACAGAAAATTGAGATGATGAAAGGAGCATAAATCACAACAGAAACTTTAGGGAAAATGGTACCAATGGAAAAATAAGGTAAGACGTGGACCTAAGATATGTGGAGAACTTCTTTCGGACATTGCAGGCCAAGATCATAGGTTGGGTCCTGCACTGCACACAGCAGACCAGCACTCCCTCTATATGGAAATATATATGACTTTATTCAGAGCATAATCTGGCAGGTAATCCTGGTTTAAAAACTCAATGATCATGAAGTCTAATTACCACTATTTTTGTCATATACTTAATTGGTAAGCAAACAAACAGAAAAAGTCAATTGGTGAGAGGAGGCTTCTTACATGTGTGAAGTCCTAGGAGACCAGGGAAGACAGTTCTACAGAAAAGAGACTGAAAATATTTCCTTGTGGAAGTAAAAGCTCAGTATCACTTTGTGGGATTTGTTCTGTGGCATATGGGACTTACTGAAGGTGAACATAAGCTGGGTACCTGAAATTAACAACAGTATCCTCAGACTCCAGGAAATAGGGTGTCAATCAGCAGGAATACAACATGTGATCTGTTGAGCTAAAGGGAGATGGTACAGTTCTAGTCAATGACAGGCAAATGATTATGATCCAGGAATTTTTCCATAGATTGAATGAGCAAAAGTCAGAGTTAAAATTGTGAATGTAGAGAGTGATAATTAAGAGCATTAGCCGGGCGCAGTGGCACAAGCCTGTAATCCCAGCACTTAGGGAGGCTGAGACAGGAGAATCACGAGTTCAGGCCAGCCTCAGCAACCGCGAGGCACTAAACAACTCAGTGAGACACTGTCTCTACATAAAACACAAAATAGGGCTGGGGATGTGGCTCAGTGGTCAAGTGCCCCTGAGTTCAATCTCCAGTACCCCCCCCCCGCAAAAAAAAAGCACTAGACTAAAATTCTGACTCTACCATATACTAGCAATATGACTTAGAGGAAGCTACATATTTTGGCCACACCTCCATTTCCTCACCTCTCAAACAGACATGAAAATCAGATGTGCCTCACATGACTCAAGAGGAAATTAAATGGGCAATAGTTTAACAGTCTTAGCTTTATCTCTGGTATGCAGTAAAATCTCAACAATATTTTGAGAGCAATCATAGTGCTATAAAATAATAATAGAATCCTTTGTCTCATACAAAGGATTTCTTTTCTTCACCAGTATCAGCCTTGCCACACCATCATGCATGCTGCACTTCTATGTTGACACCATATTGGCCAGCTCACCATTCTTAAAGTCTATATTTCTTTTGATAGCACTAATTCCACTTGCTCTCCTTGAAAGGCTCTTCTCAAGTATCTTCTTCTGTTATCTCTTTATTCCAACATTTCTTCAAAGACATTTCCAACATTATCTACTCTTGGAAACTTTCCTTGATACATTAGGGACAATTCTTTGCTTTACAAATTACCTAGGACCTTACAAAGTACCCTGACTAACTACCATCAAGATAATTGATTTCCTGTTTCACTTAGCTTTTTTGCTTCCATTACTAAAAGATCTGATAAGAATAATTTTAGAAAATTAATGAAAATAATGATGCTTAATGAAAATAAAATATATACCCCAGAGACAGGCCCCCAGGGCCCCACCTCCTCCAGCCATAGCCCACCTACCTGCAGTTAACATCCAGTTAATCTCTCTCAGGGGATTACCACATTGATTGGGTTAATCATTTCACAACCTAATCATTTCACCTCTAAAAACTTTCTTGCATTGTCTCACACATGAGCTTTTGGGGACATATAATGTCTAAACCATAATATTTCCTTTATCACATTACTGAAAATCATGACTTATTGACACATAGAAAAGATCTCTGTTGGATAAAGGGTCCTCATTGTGATGTCCATTGATTACTTTTCTCTTATCCAATAAGCAACTAGAAATATCATTCCAATGAACAAGCACCATGATTTTTAAAAATTCAGTTAAAAATGATCCTCCATGTCTCAAGCACATTTGCAGATGCTTCTTATTTCCTAAGGAAATATTAACATTTCCTCTATATTAATAGTAGAAGAAGCTACTTTCCTAAGGTAAAAATATGTCTCTGGTAAATAGCATAGTTTATCCATTTACTCATTCTTTAGTCTATTAATTTCTTTGTTCAACTAATATTTAGTAATTCTTTTCCTATGAAAACACTAATGTAGTCATTGGTATACTAATGTGAATGCAACATAGTCATATCAAATAGCCAAACAATTAGTAGCAGAAACATAAAATAGCCCAGGCAATTGTAAGGGTTATGAAAGAGATATACCAAGTATGTTTGAGACACAAGAGATGAGTTTTAAAACAGCATTACAAAGAAAAGATCGTGTTTCAGCTGAGACTTAAAGGTGAATACAAACCAAAATATTAAAGAAGTAAAAAAAAAAATGTATTCTAGGTGAAGTAAACATCATGTATGGATCAAATGAGGGTATAAACCATTAAAATACTTGCAAGAAAGGTCAACATAAATGAAGCCCCAAGTTTAGGAGAAAGTGGAGAAAATCACCTTAGAAATTTGCATTGAAATAAAACTGCTTCCTCTGTCTCTCTCCTATTCCCTTTAGTGGGCCAAGTTACTAACATGTGAATATAAGAAAAAGGCAGATAAATAGTTTCTAGAGTTCAGAAAGCAGCCAGGTCATACAATAATTAGGAAATAATTCACATACAGGTGGCTGTTATGGACTTAGGAGTATATAAATTTGTTCAGGGTACTATGTAAATCAGATAGAAGAGTGAGGCTGAACAGAGGGAAAACACTAACATTTACAAGGCATTAGTAGGACAGTGGTCCTTAAAGAAGATGGGAAAAAGGAAGGAGGAGGTAGGAGGGAAATCAGCATCATACGATGTCACAAAAGCCAAGCTCTCAGCAGGTGCCAGAAAGAGGGACAGTCAAAAATGTCACCTGTCAGAATTCCACCCTTTACATATAAATCCCTGTGTAGAGTCACTTGTCCAGGGATGTGAGGACCCTTGGGACTCTCATGTCATGGTGATGTGACATTTATTATGCTCATAATTTATAAGAAATTTTATTAGAAATAAAATTATAAATTAAAATTTGAGTGATTTAACAGGGTCTGTATCAGATATGTATGTGTTCCTATATTATCATGCAGCACACAGGTAGTACTTCATGTCAGTATCTTTATAAGAGAATTCTTTGAGTTCAACTTTCAAGTCTAAGTGAAGACAGGTCAGTGAGTTCAGAATAATAACTGGCTTTTCTGTGTGAACTTTTATTATTCTATAAAGAATCTCCATCAGGAGCCAAATTCATGATTTAATACCACTTTGAAAGCCTGTCTTAAAATATAGGTATTAACACACACATATACACACCAAAGTGTTGATGTCAAAGTGCCTCTTTTTACCTCTCTTCAGAAAATTTTGTTAAAGATTTCTTCCAGTTTCTTCAATTTCTCAAAGAAACTCTTCCACAATTCATGGTTTAAATAAACTGTGACTTCCTCTTTCCTTATTTCATAAATTACCTAATCATGCATCTGGTGGAATGAGGACTCATATCTGAATTGGCAGCTGGAAATTTAGTTTTTATCTACTTCCTCTTGCTCCTGCCTAAGATGGATAGCACAGTAAGCCTAGAAAAGTATTAATTAGAAAAAAAAATCTGTGCTTAGAACATTTTAGTTTTACACAATATTATTTTTCTTGATGTTTTCCATCTCTTCATTTCTTTTAAAAGTACCATCATCTTTCCTAATCATTTTGCTATATCTTAAAATAAAAATGAAATACTTTGTAGACAATGGAAGTATTTTGGTTAATGTATATTACTGACTTTTTTTTATTGAAAGAAAATGAAAGAATTCTTAATTCAGATTTGAATTGTTTATGGGAACCATACATTTTTTTTCTAGATTACTAAGGAATCTTTCATTTCTGTCCCCCACCTCCACTCTTTCTCTCCCAGAGACCTAATTAAACTCTTTTTTGGCAATGGATTCAAAAGAATGAATTCTTACTCTTTATATCCCAAATATCATCTTAACACAAGTAAATTATATCATAATGTTTCACATCATCTTTTTAATCTGTTGGTCTCTATAATGTCCATAATGTATGTACCTACGTCTTAGTTTCATTTCAAAATTAGAAGAGAAAGTAAGGCTTTCCTGCATGTGAACTCTTTCCCGATGATGAAGTAATTGTCTCTGTACTATCTGACAGGGCCTCAAAGATCTAGAACAGGTTTCTTTGCACTACTTCTCCATGTAAATAGACTGAGACTTGGAGAAAACTGAGATGCCCGATGCAGATCAGGATGTGGTACAAACACATTCCCTCTGAATGAGACATTTGGATTCAAGATTACCGGTCCAAGTACTAAACCTGATGGGCTGGCGATTTTTAACCAGAAAACAATGAGATTTGAAAGCTGTTAGCTCCTGATCACAAGGCAGGTTTTATATGCACACACACACACACATACACGTGTACTTATTTCCTATTGAACTTGATTCACTAACTCTAAGTGTTCTTTCTTGTATAGGAACAATAACCCCTTTAGACCAGTGAGTGAGAATTACGTGAGATAAAATAATAAAATGAATGAAGAATGTTGGCACAATGTCTGTTATATAGAAAATGTGAAAATAAAAACCTATAAAAATGATTGTGTTCCTTATTTTCTTTTCACTACTCTAGAGAGTTCCAAAGATACAGATGCTGAGCAAGGGAAAAGATAGGAGCACCAGGGGGCAGGAACACCCACCAAGTTTATTTGCGAGGAAAGTCACTCAGAGCCCCAGATCTGTGCCAAGGGAACTCCCAGAGAAGGGAGGCTCACACGCTTAGGTGATATCACTTAATTCTGTCTGATATCATTCAGGAATGCCTAGACCAGAGAGCTCTGGAGGGCAGCAGTGGTTTAGGGTCTGTACAAACTTGGGTTCAATTAATCCCTGGCTAATAATAAATTTGGGCAAGTTTTGTAGGGTGTGTAAAATAAATGAACTGTAAATGACTGGGAACCTGTTTTTTTGTTTGTTTTGTCTTTTGGGTTTTGTTTTAAGCTACCTTTTAAAAACACTGGATGTATAAAATTTTGAGTTTAGTGCCAGCAGGTTCCTGATTCAACAGATATCAACATGCTGTGAAAAAGTAAATAAGGTAGCGCACATCCACAAAAGCCGTCTTTGACTCATTTGTGTAACAACCATCATCAAAAGAAAAAAATAAGACAGCAACAGCTTTTGTTTTCACTGCTATAAAATTCATATTTTGATTTATATGCATATGTAAACAGTTGTCTATATGTATGTGTTGTTTTCATCCACAAATGAGTTAAAACCTGATGGTGAAAACAATATAATAATGTGGGGAAAAAAAAGCAATGCACGAAACGAGGACAGTGAGTATTGTTCAAAGTTCTGAAACAAAAGCTAAAAATCTCATGTTAACTTTTATTTCTATTTAAATAAGAGAGTTCTATGTATTAAAACACAATACTACCATTTACATGGTTTTTGTAATACAAATATTTGGTTCACTCAATCTCTGATAAACAATTGAAGAGACTCATATTGAAATATTTATCCCCAAAGCCCCAGGGCTACCTCAGCAGACCCTGGTCACTGGACTGGAGTGGTGCTGCTCCAACTCCCCAGAAGTGCCACACTATGACTCTGAAAATCATTGTGTGGAGATTGAACTCAATATCACCCCACACACCAAAGCCCCTAATATAGTGGACAGTACATGGAAATCCCTGTGTATATAATAGCTTTTAGTATTAATATCAATAATAAAACAATCAAAAACACTTAAGCCAACCATCAACAGAAAATCATTTTATAAAATATAGAAGAAGAATTTGAAAACAACAGTCAAGAAGTAAGGATAATTTTTCCAAATTACAGAAATTTTTACACATGGTATTGTACGTTCTTTGTCCATGTGATGTTTGAGAGAATATTAAGGTTCTGTTTATATATTTAAAAATTTAGAGTTCTTGCAAGTATGTATCTCCCCCAACCACGTTGCTTTTGGTCCTATTTGAATAATGACTCAGTAAGATATGTCAAAAATATTACTTCTCTGAGAATATAATTTTTAAAATTCTTCCAATTTAATAACCCCTAAATTTGATATCATTAATTATCAGTCATTCTGCTTCTAAAATGTCAAGCATCTCTCCACTTAAATACTATTTTTTTCTGAAAGTTGCTTATTTTTCTTACTCTTCATGTTATTTTTTGGCATCTAACTTCATGCCCCGAGTACCTTTGAGACAAACTCAACCAAGCATAACTTTTCAATAATTTCAAGATGTTCTTACTTACTTTCAGATGTCTCTACTTATATTCCCTCTTGTCGAATAAAAATGATATCAGGATGGGCATAATATTTACTTTCTAAAAATAATCCAGTCCCTTCATTGGGACAGTAAGTCAATCTTCTTCTGGTTTCATAGTTTATCCACTTCAGATTCCACCAAATTGTTTTCATAGTGAAAAGAGAAACAGGTTTATAGTACAGTGCAATATAATAAAGTTTTATTTTTGGAAAGTCTGCAAAATGCTAGACAAGGTCAGTTGGTACTGAATGATCCTGAGCTATATTATAGAGGATAAAATATCCTTTTTAAATTTTTACCTTTGGACAATCAGTCTTTGTAAGGTTCTACAAGAGGATCAGAATAGTAAAACAAACAAAAAGAAAGAAAACCAAGCAAACAAAAAAACAAACAAATAATAATGGTTGGCTAACATGTTATAAATTTAGCTCAAGAATTTTGGATATGCAGAGGTAAAAAGACATTCTTAATAGCCATCACAGTGTAATTTCCTCCTTATCCTTGCATAATGTTATTGCTCTATAAACAGTGTGGCTGTCGTCTTATTTCTGAAACACTGATCACTTACTTGTTCCTTTGTGCTAATAAGCAAGGTTTCATTTGAGTTCATGCAAATAGAGTTTCCTGGCTGATTTTGAGTTTTCTCATGTTAATTTACGTGTTACTTGAGTTTGCATTTATGCTAATAATACTCTAAATCTAATAACCATGTGTTTGTAGAATAGCAAGGATGCATACAATGTGAGTTAATAACATAATACAATACTCTAGAAAATTGCTGACACAATGTAAAATAGCTTACTATAATTTCCCCAAACATCTTTTGACTATATTAAAAATCCAGGTGCTGACACGGGCAAAGTTAACTTAGAACTGCATCTGAAAGGTCATGTTATTATTCATTACTTCTTCGCGTCTTAGATTTTTACTTTTATCTTAAAACCTGTGATATTAACCTTCACATTAACCCTGACTGAAATTTTGAGTGAGATATTGGGTTTAAAATTGTTTTGAAAATATGCATTACATATGTTCAAACTTATTAATTTATCAAAATCTCCTTTCCAAAAATTTCATAGAATTTCCCAATGAAGTCACTGAAGCTCAGGAATCATAAATGTTTCTTTTCCTTATTTATTAATCATACTGTGAACCAAAGCCAAAGAAGAATTATTTATTATTATGGGCTAGAGTCCAAAAGACTAGTAAGTTTTAGTGTTAATCTACTTTCCATCACTGTGACAGAGTAAATGAGATAATCAACTTAAAAAGAGGAAAGGACTATTTTGACTCAGCTTCAGAGGTTTCAGTCTGTGGTCTCTTGGTGCTGTTTGTTGCCTTCAGCCTGTGGCAGCATAGTACATGATGTTAGGAGCATGTGGTTTAGGAGGCTTGTTCATATCATGGTGGCTTGAAAATGAAAACGGAGAGAGATTGGGGGCTTGATTCCAAAATCCTCTTCCAGGGCATGCCCCAAATGACCTAATTCCCTTCCCTAGACCCCACCTCCTAAAGGTCCCACCACCTCCAAATGTTGTCACAGGCTGCTGATGAAGCATTTCACCCATGGGCCTTTGGGGGACACTTTTCCAAACTATTACAATTGTGAAGGTCTTCACTGAGAACAAAACATGGTCTTTCTCCCCAAAAGTCCATAAAATGTGGGGAATCTAGAAGGTCAGCAATCATGTTATCAGCCAATTGTTCTGTAAGAATACCAAAATGAATCATGTGCAGAGTTTGAGAAACTTGTAGACTTGCTGGAAGAGTAAGGGATGCAAACGTTGACGGCTACATATCTAACTCATACTTAAATCTGGAGTTCATTATGAACTAAGCTGTACAACAGCAACCTTGCTCTCAGAGTGGATTATGAGCACTGTGGCTAGGTAGTTTAGATTCTGTTATTGAATGATGAATATGGGAATTCTGAGCTTAGGAAAGATATAAAGATCTATAATATCACTCTTATAAAAGCCAAAGATAATTATTGCTTATCAGAGAAGCGAAACAGGAAGGCGGAGAAGGGAGTAAATTAGAAACCTATTGCCCTAATTGGGATACCTAAGAAATAATTAGACCCATATTTAAGAATATGCATCACTTCAAAATGAATAATGTAGCTTGAACATAGAAATAGAGAATGAATTTATTTTAGAAATTATATAAAAATAAATTATATAAAATCAGTAATTTAGCACACACTGAAAATTACTTGTAAAATTGTACCAGGTATCTAGAGATACTTACCCTATTAACTTATACTATTTTTTTTAGTTGTGAAAATTCCAAATCATCTCTTTGAAGAGCTGCTAGCATGTATGTGCATGAATGCATGTGCACATATGGTTTGGAATGAAAATAATTGCTGAACAGCAGCTGGGTGAAATAAACCTTCTGAGACCATGTGTTTCATTGTGCAATGTAAAGTACAAATCAAATATGGTGTTGACATAGATATTTTATAATTTGGAAATCTTTCCATGGTAACATCTGGGCTGCTTAACCTAAAATTTTATAATCATGATATATTGGGCTTCCTAAGAGGTCACTGGACAAAGATTTATAAACTGCAACCAAATTTTTAGGTCTCTGAAATAACTTGTCTTAAAAAAAGGAAGGCATGTTAGCTTCTCCTGGTTTCATCTAAGAGGCTGTTGCTGATAACTGATTTTTCTCTCATCATTTCAGACTTAGGACAGATCTTGGCTGACTCCCAAGAGATAACCTTTGAGCTTTTGAAATATTCTGCCTATTAAGAGTTTATTTGTATACCTGAGTGGGGACCATACCACATCAGCATGACCAGGTAAGTCTACCTGAATAATTCTACTTGTGGTGAGTGTGAGTGTGTGTGCGTGTGTGTGTGTGTGTGTGTGTATGTGTGTATGTGTGTGTGTGTATGGTTGTTTTTACTTTGGAATGAATAATAGAGGTCACTCGTAGGATTTCTGCATGCCTACATGTGATTAACGTATGAAAACCCTGAACAGCAAGACTTAGTAGAGATTCTTTCATTGATAACACTTTGAATGTATTGTTGCACATCATTTCAGGAAAATT
Source organism: Geosciurus inauris (assembly GCA_004024805.1). Classification (NCBI taxonomy): domain Eukaryota; kingdom Metazoa; phylum Chordata; class Mammalia; order Rodentia; family Sciuridae; genus Geosciurus; species Geosciurus inauris. Next base: position 151,377 of record PVHX01000369.1, on the reverse strand, counting down.
AATTGCATCTCATGCAACTCCACTGGAGAAGGGACATTTGGAAGCTCACACCTGGTTTCTGTTGGATTTCTGCTTTCCCTTTGCTAATTTTCATACTTAACTTCCCACTCTCATTAGTTGTAATCAAATATAACCATTTTTTCCAAGTCCTGTGTGTCCTTCTAGTGAATCATCAAGTCTGAGGGCAATCTGAGGGATAAGCAACCCAGAGGTTAACCTAAAGACAATTAATGATAAGCTGCCTTTGGTTCTACCACCTAGTATCTCACTTGAAAGTACCCATTTTCATAGAACAATGACAGGTACTTTTAGACTCAGTTAATGTGTCAATCTAGGAATAACACACTGAAAATTTGGGGTATTGTCTTCCAAGGTGTGGAATTTGTATTAATATAACTTCCAATGCATACTGCAATGTCTTCTAAAGCGACAACACTTGAGTTTAGAAATTGAAGGAAGGCAAGTGGATGTGATCCATCTCATTGTAAGTACCTGTTCCCCAAGTATGCAATTAGTCATTCGATCCTTAGGATTCACCAAATAATGCATCTATTGTTGTTGTTGTTGTTTTAACCTTTATAATAATCTCAAGAATCCAGTAACATTTCAACTGAACCTCAACTATAGCTTCTACCTAATGATTTCGAGTTTCTTAAGGTAATGGTCTAGCAGGCAGAGATAGGTAAAAAGATAATAGCAGGAGCAATCAACCAAAATTGTTGTCAAGGACTTGCTAGATAATGGGGATTCACTATTGGTGATGTGGTTTAATTATTGTAGTAACCAATGCCTGACAAAGACAAGATATTAGGGCTCTAATAGCTTTTTCAGGAAAAATCAGGTTCATCCCACCAGAAAAACAATGTAGGCTAGCTAACTGAAATGCAGATTAACAATGATGCAAATGTAGAATGAAGGGTTAAAGAGGTATATAATAATTATTATCAGGAACCAAGGAGATTGTAGCTTAAATTTTTTAATCCTTATTGATAAGGTCTTGGTAGAGATCATCACTAGACAATGTCTGATATCCAGTTAATAGAGTGGGTTTGCATTATATCATGTGAAGATCTTATATCATATCATGTGAGGATCTCTACAATGCAAGAAATAGAGATATATAGCCCATGGCTTAAATTTCATCCTCCCACATTCACCTATGATGGCATCCATGGCTGGAGTAAAATTTCCAGGCAGCCTTCAACTTGCTTCCTGCTGAACAGCGTTGCATCAGGTATGCCCAATTCACCTTTAGTTCTTATCGATACATACTGAAGCTCAGGGGAAATGAGACACAGGACAAAAGAAGGGCAAACCTCTCTACAACAGAATCGAATGAAAATTCGATTATATAAATCAAAATTCGATTATATAAATTATAATTATAATTCATAACTATATGAATTATAATTATAATTCATAATAAATTTTCCATTGAACTGAATGAGTAAATAAGAGACAAGTGGAAGATTTTCAAGGGGATAGTTATAAAGATAGAGTGAAACTGGTTAAGGATGAAACTAAGGCATGAAGAAAAGGGCACTTCCAATGAACTTTCCTTCTCTTCCTTTCCTCCTCCTCTTTCTTCTCCTGTTCCTGCTTTTACTCCTTCTTTCTCCTCTCCTTCTGACTTGAAGATGGACAATTTCTTGATGTATTTACAGGGTCTTTCCTCTGGGTGGGGAAAGAGGGAGCAAGGGAGAGGGAGAGAAAGAGAGAGAGAGAGCAAGAGAGCAAGCTCTGTAGCATCTTTTTCTTTTCTTATGACACTAGTTTTATCTGAACAGGATCCCACTCTTATAATCATTTAATATTACTTACCTCCCTAAAGGACTTATCTCCAGGTAGAAGGGTTTTCCTTATATGCCTTATATCCATCCCACATATGTTTCATGAGGACAGGACTCTCATCTCTGTTATTACTCATTTTATCCCCAGAACTTAGCAGTGTTTGGTATATAGTTGAAAAATATATGTTTGCTGCACAAATTAATGAGGAAATATGTGAAAATTCAAGGTAGTGATATCTTGGCCCACTGAATTCACTTAGAAACTCTCAGAAATTTCCATAAGGAAACATGGACTATTTCAATATGATGTCAATTTTGGAGTCATTATTCATTCTCCTGTATCATTAGGTAAATCTGAAATAAAATTAAAGGAGTTATTAATGAAAGTGAAAGGAAATAATATGTCAGATATTTTAACAGTGTTCACATTATTACAAGTAAAATTCCAAAATGAATGAAGATCATAACAGTAGTTAACACTGGAAAAAATGGATAAATGGTTATGAGCTCAAATAGACTTGACTATAAGGCTTTGAGTCACTTGAGTGGGGGACATAAAAGAATTTCTCCAATATTGACTAATTCTTGCTAATAGTATTGATTTAAATAATATGACTTAAATAATATATAAAATTATGACATACATTGCTCACAAAGTATTTAATATGTATTAATTTATTGAAATGGGTATTTTTATTTTCCTCATTTTTGCTTATCAAAAAACTAAGTAACAGAATTATTAAAACACCATGCCTGAGCTCACACTGTTAGGAAGTGACAGCACTGAGATTCTAACCAAGGAAGTCTGACACCTGAGCTGGCTCCCTCAAATATAACACTCATCTTTACAGCACACACAGGAAATATACTTATGTCTTATCCCCAAATGACCTAGCTTATATGCTTGCTATTGGATTAATTTGGTAATGTGTTTTGAATTACTTGCCTACAATGTGCTTTAATATTGCTGATATTCTTTCAAACACCCACATATCTTTATTCTATTCCAAAATACTCAAGGCACAACCTGGAGGGGGAGAAAGAAAAGCAAACAAATAATTAGCACATTGCAAAATCTATTGTTTGAATACAACATGATACATGAGCCAAAATTTCAATTTGGGGAGCATTTTCAAGGAGATTTAGTTTCTTCTCTTTAAGTACTTCTTCTTGCTCTGCCAGATGTATTATCAGCATTATTTCAGGTCTTAATATTTGTTTATAAACATTTTTCATATAATGGAAAATTTAAATAGAGATTAGTTCTAATGCATTGTAAATCTAACCACCTAAAATTGCTTTGTAAAACTTGGTGATTTATCCAATTACTTAAAGAATATTCTTACAGCTGTGTGAAGATTTATTGACTTTTGCTACTTGAGATATTCATGCAAACAACCTTCAAAAATACCTATTTGTAAACATTTTAATCAAAACATCTATGCTATCACTCAGTGGTAGGCTGTGGGAAGAATATTAAGTTACTAGACTCTAAATCATCCTTAATAGCTAAACACCACATTTTGTTTTTATCTTCTGAACCAATTTCCTTCCATTACATTGGTAGAAAGAGTGCTGCGGAAGGAAATGCTAAGCAGCTAAGGCAAGAACTAACTTAACCTTGCAGAATTGATTTAATAATTCCATAGCCATAAGGGAACACCCTACAGAACATATGACAATTTAATTAATTACATATCGCTGGTATTCGAAAAATAATCCATTCCATAATTTTGGAGAGATCTTTCAATAATGTTGAAAAAGAGTTTTATGTAAAATGATGTAAAGGCCACAGACAATGATTTTTTTAAAGGACATATAATTGACTAATGTATCAAAATGAGAAAATTAAATGTGTGTTAAGTTGAATAACAGTGACATAGCTATATAGATATCAGTCAAAATAAAAATTATAAATATAATTAGTATATTGAAGCCAAATGCAAAAACATCCACAAGAACTGAAGATGAAAATATGTATTTATTTAGAGAAAAACAAAGGTTGTACTAATAAGGTGGATGTGTATCTTAGAAATAAATTAACTAGAGAAGAGTAGGATAAATAAAGTTTCACTAAAACATTTTGATGCTTAGAAAAGATTTAAAAAACTACAGATTTGTTCTTAATTTGGATAAGTAGGAAAATATCAAATTATGTATTCAACAAAATATTTTTTAAAACAAAGCTAAAGATAACTAGTTAATAGAAGATTTTTAAAAATCTACATATCAATTTAGCACAGAAAATAAGTAATTATATTTGTGTATTTAATGTCTACATAAAAAAATTATTTTGCTAGGGGAAAAGCATAAATGCTATAGAAGATGAATATGCAATTATTTTTTTCAGAAAATGTGGCCACTAAAATATTTGGGAATAGCATATTATTTTATGAAAAATGCTAATATTTTCACAAAAATATTACTGAATAGTTTCTATAAATTACTTTTAGGCTCTATAAATTACTGTATGCTTTGCAATTTTAAGTATATCTTTAATTATAAAAATGTAAATATCTTTTACTTGGTTTGGTCCCAGCAACTGGCCGACCTACCAAGTAAGAAGGATCCATGTCCAGAAAAAAGCATTAGAGTAAAAGGATGTTGGCATGTGGAAGGCATGTCTGGGGCTGTGAAGATGGACCTGAAGATTAAAAGATTATGTTTAGGGAGAATAAATACATAAACAAATGCATTGAATATAATGGAAACCAGATTGTAAAAGGAAGTTATAAATATAAAAATAAATAAGACCAGGTTTAACCATACAGTGCTTGATTAGAATCCAAGATCTATATTTAATATCAGAACTGTTGGTATGTACATAAAAGGTAAACAGAGAAATATAGAAATGTGCATGTGTGTGTGTGCATGTATGCATATATATGTAGTTGTTTCCTATCTTTGCTGAGAGGGCCTAGAAGAAGGATACCCATTTGCAAAGCCTCAGGGATTCTTGATATCAGGGCTGGGCCAGAGGAAGCACAGAATGAGCCTGTAGCATCTTGTTTCTGATGCAGAGAGAACAAATCATCATTGTTGTGGCACTTCTCTTCAAAATATATATACCATGTGGAAACATCAAACGAACTAAAATAAAGGAAGATTTTTCAAGGAAAATAGTCTGTATTAATCATAATTAGTCTTGTTGTATCAGAATGTGAGGAAGTGCTCAAAGAATAATGAGTCTTGTCAAGAGGATGGAGGAGGCACCTTGAAGGATTTCCCACTGGTCCCGTCTGGGAAATAATGAACTTTAAAGTAAATAATGATCTTAATGAATTGGGACATTAACAATCTTATTTAACATTGAATGGAATAGCAATCTAATTGTCCACACTGATATAAATCAATAGACAAGAGACTTAGGTAAACTTCACCTTAGAGTAGAGAAAACTAATAGACATAAATGGAGCAATCAGGTTAGAGCATCATCTTTGGCTACCACTATAGTAATGATTCAGGCAAAGAATTAGCAGCAGGTGCCAAATGAATGGGTGAAAGTTTACTGTGGAATGGGATATTTATATAGTGCCAAAAATTTATATTTAATTCATATTAATTAAAATGTAAATGTAATTATTAATTAACTTTCTAATATTTCCAGCATAAATACTCAGGCATCATTGTAGCAAAGTGAAAAACATATCATCTGTGATAAAACAAATCCATACTATGCTCTCTTGATGCAGGGAGATCAAACCATCATTTCTGTGGGACTTCTGTCCAAAATTCATATGCCACAAGGAAACAGAATACAGACCCAAATGGAGAATATCACACAAGGACAATATCAAAGTAAGGAAAAGCAAAAAATTTTAATTATTTCAGATTAAGCTAAAAAAAGTCAGAATAATGAAATAAAAGATATGGCCATGGCTGGGAACCTGAATCTAAAAAAGAAAACTAAAAAAAAAAAAAGAGAGAGAGAGAGAGAAGGTAAAATTTAAGTGGGATATGTAATATTAATTTCTTAATTTTTTGTATTGTTATGTATGTATGTAGGAGAGATATTTTACAAGCATTAAGGGGTAAAGAGCAATGTATGGACAACATGCTTTAAAATGGTTCAGAATAAAAGTGTGTGTGTGCTTCTGTGTTTGTGTGTGAGAGAAATGGAGGGGAGAGAGAATAAGAGGGGGAGAGAGAGAGAGAGAATGAAAGGGAGAGGGAGAGAGAAAGATTTGCAAACATACACAGAAGTAAAGAAATACTACAAGCCCATTACCCAGATTCAACAAATAACAATATTTTGAAACATGTTCATTGCTTCGTCAATCTATCCTATCTTGCAGAATTATTTTATACAAATTCTCAAACATTTTGTTATTTCACATGTTGTTATGGTTTCAATCTTAAGTGTCCCCCCAAAGCACAATATATTTAAGGTTTGGTCCCCGTGTGTGGCGCCACTGGGAAGTGGTAGACAATTTAAGAGTGGGGGCCTAAGGCAAAGAAGTTAGCCTTGCTTCTGATCTTTGAAGGAATGAAATCAGGCTTTCACAATCATGTGCTCTGTTAGCTATATGTTACATAGCTTTTGTAGATGAAGGTGAGTTTTTGTTTATGAGGGTAAGTTTTCTTTCAGTTCTAGTGTATAGATTGACAGAATTTTGAAAATGCTTTCTCTGTTTCAACTTTATATAACTTAACAAAAATATAATGTAATCTTTTTCTTTAGTAGCTTATTGACATGGAGAATGATTTTCCTTTTATAAATTTTTATTAATAGGTATTAATTGTACAAATTAATGGGCTTTATTATGGCATTTACATATGTATTAATCAGCTTTATATTGCTATAACCAAAATATCTGTCAAGAATAACTTGGAGGAGAAAAAGATTTATTTTGGTTCATGGTTTTGGAGGATTAAATTCATGGTCAGTGGCTCTCAGGCAGAAACATCAAGATGTAAAAGCATGGTGGAGGAAAGCTACTCAACTCCCGGCAGCCAGGAAGCAGAGAGAGGGACCAGGGAAAGATGAGTCGTGCTCCTGTGACTTACTTCCTCCAAATAGCTCCCACCTCCCATCAGTTTATTCAGCTATCATTAGAATAATCCATTTAATGAGGTTACTGGATTAATCCACTGATGAGGTAAGAACTTTCATGATCTAAATATTGCCTCAAAGTCCCACCTCTGAACCTTGCTGTATTGGGGACCATGTTTCAAAACATGGACTTTTGGGGGAACATTACATACTGGGACCATAACACCATACATGTGTGTATTGTATATTGGTCACATCCACTCTCCCTTCTACCCTTTCTTATCCTCCTGTCTCTCTCTTCCTCTGACCCCAGTTCCAGTCCCTAATAGTCACTCTTCTAATTTCAACTCAAAATGTTCCCCATTTTCTTATACATAGGGGAGAAAGCATGTGATGCCCGTGTTACTGTACCTGATTTATTTCACTTAGCAAGATGACCTTCTGTTCAATGATTGCTTTTCTAATGATGAAATAGATTTGCATAATTGAAAAAAAATCCCCTTATTTTTTTTAATTAATTTTACAATTGTGCTGTAATACTTTTGTTAAACATTGTTGGATTTAGCTTGCTAAAATAGTATAGAATTTTGAAATATATTGTTTCTACAGTTTTGTGTGTGTTCGTGTGTTTTTCTCATATCAGGCTTTGATATCAGAGTTATTTGGGTCTTATAAAATAAGTCGAAAGTGTTACTTCCTCTATTTTCTTAAAGGTGTTGTGTAAATAGTTGTTAATTCTTTGAATGTTCTATAAAATTTTCTGATGAATTTTAGTGAGCATGGAAATTTCTTTCTCATGATTTTTTAAATTATAGATTCAGTTTATTTAATAGTTCTAAGGCTATACAAATTAGATTCCTCAATATTTGTTAGTTGCAATAATTAGTGCTTTTAAAGGAATTGGTCTATTGGCTATAAAATCCATGTGTACAGAACCACGAATAGGAGAGCCTTATTATCATTTTGTTATCTCTGGGATCTGTAATGATATCCCATTTTGTTCCTGATATTAGTAATTTGTCAACTTTTTTATGCCGGCCTTACTGGAAACTTCATACTTCTATTGATTGTTCCAAGAAAAATCCCTTTGTTTCACTGATTTTTTTTTTAACTCTTGTTTTTCTGTTTACAGTTTTCTTGATTTTTGCTCTTCCCTTTATTATTTCCTTTGTCTCTTGGAATTTTTGTCTCCTCCTTTTCTAGTTTTGAAATGGGCGCTTGTATCATTGATTTTGAGATGGTTCTTATTTCTAGAGTTTACATTTAGTGCTATAAAATTTCCCCCTCCCCAGTACTGTTTTAGCTGGATCCTACCCATTTTATTTAAATGTGAGAAGGAAGTTTGAAAAGGTTTGAGGTCTTTCTTTGGGGTAAACTGGTGGCTATTTGCAGGCTTCAATGACTGAGCCTGTTTCTCTGAATTAAAGTGGTAAAGCTTGCACTTGGTGTTCCATTCACTAACTGCCAATCAACTGAGAAACCTGCTCCTGGGAGCTGATATTCCACTTAGGGAGAAGAATGAGGCTATTTGTAAAAGGAAAACATCAGGCAGTTTGCAGAGTTTAAATAAGGATATATTCAATAAACTCCCTGATAAGAAAACAAAGCTACACAGTTTTCTAACCAGGAATTTAATAAAACAATTTCAATTCATATTCAATATTATTATAATAGCTTTATATATGAAATTGTGGCACCTGGCACTTAGTCCATATTCTCTGTCTATACAGAGGTTTGTCGTGTGCATGACAGTAAGCTGAAGGTTTAATCTGAGTTGCAATTTTCTTAGTTTTCAATCGTGTGGTATGTGTTAGCTTTTCATCATTGTAATCAAAATACCTGACATAAACCACTTAGATATGATTAATTTGCACTCACAGTTTCAGAGGTTTCAGTGTATAATTTTTTGACTCCATTACTTTGGACCTGGTGAGACAAAATTTTATTGTGGAATTGCACGGAGGAGGAAAGCTGGCAGCAGGGAGGCAGATAGAGGAAGGGGCCAGGAACAAGATATAGCTCCCAGTGACCTACTTCCTCCAACCATGCTCCACCTGGTTACAGTTTTTACCATCTCCCAGTAGTCCATTCTGGTATCAATGCATTAATTTATTAGTGAGGTCAGAGGCCTCATGATCTAATCATTTCACTAAAGCCCCACCTGTGGAAATTTCTGCATTGGAAATTGTTATGGTTAATCTGAATTTTCAACTTCATTGGATTGAGAAATGCCTAAGTTTAAGAGAATGCTGGTTGTGTTGATGAGGGTTTCCAGAGATAACTGGCGTGTGAAAAATAAACTGAGTGGAAGACTCACCCTGAATGTGTGTGGCACAGTCCAGTGGTCTTGGGGACTGGATGAGAGTGGAAGAAGGAGAAGCCTGTGCAGATGTAAACTCCATTCTTCTTTAGCAGGTGCTTAGATTGCTGCTGTTATTGTTCAAAGACATGGTACTTCACTTTTCCAAAGTGGACTCTGACCTGCAATTCTCCAGGAAATTTTCAGATCTTCATTCTCGGACTGGGGCTGCATCTTCTGAGGATTCAGCTTGTTAAACTAAGCAGCTACCAGTTAGTCCAGTTCTCCAGCCTGCAGACAGCCACTGTGGGACTATCCAGCTTCTAGTAATGTAAGCCAATCTAATAAATCCTAATCAATTCCTTTTTATAATCACACATTCTCTCTCTCTCACACACACACACACAAACACCTTGTTGGTTCTGTTCCTCTAGTGAACCCTGATTAATACAGGAACACACTAGTCTTTGGTGGGGGCACATCATACTTCATATCCAAATGATAAAAGTATGTATTCTTTAATGTCTCTCAGTGATCGACAAACTGAAGTCATTGTTATAATAGACTCGAACCTACAGAGAATCATTTATTTGAAACATGAATACATTAATATATATTGATAGTTTTTACTTCTCATATTTAATAAAACACCTGTCTCTGAATTTTCTTCTTGATATAGTCAGAATATTTTAGAACTCCTGTTAAATAGCTTGCTGACAACAGAGAAGTTTTGCTTGTTGTTTTGTTTTTATCTTTGTATTATGACAGGAAGCTAATAATGGGATGCACAACAATTTATTGCAAAAAACCTTCCTCAGAAATAACCAATAAATGGAGGATGATATTGCTCTAATGAAATAAACTTACAAATGATTATTTCTAGACACTAGTTGAGGATCAGATGAAACAGATGGAAATAATCGATGGTGTCATGCCAGAACACTGAAGATGCTTCCTGCCAGATGTTGAACATAATGAATGTTTAACTCAGAGGCCAAACGTTTTACTTTATTTTCATATTAGATATAAGACTTGCCTGCTTTCTTGTAGGAAACTTACAGGTACAATGCTGGTTACTTTCTGCAAAGAAAATGTCTTTGAGACAAGTTGAAAGGCTATAAATAGTAATTTATTTAAAACAGACATCTAGGCAGGGGTGATACCAGCTTCACTCAAGAGCACATTTTCTGCTCTGAAAACTCAGTATACCAAAGAGAGGTAGGTAGCAGGGCTGTGCTACTAGCAAAAAACAAAACAAAACAAAACAATTTGTTTTGTTGATGGTGACACCCCAGGAAGAAAAACATGAGCCAAGGTGCTGCTATTACACTAGGATGGTCCCTGCTGGCAGGGTTCCCTGAACACACTGGCCTAGCAGACTCCCAGCGGTGCAGGTGAAACCCAGAAATCGCCTCAACACTTAGTGGTAACTACTTCTTCTCAAGGCATACAGAGTTGTCCTACTAAAATCTCTCTTCTGGATTGCCTTTGAGTGTTTTAAGAAACTGCAAACAAAACAAAACAAAACCCCTCAAACCCTCAATGTATCTATTTTAAGCTATACTGATCCACATATATACATATATACATATATATCTACATCTATCTCACACACACACATACATACACATACACATACATGGCATTTATTAAAAACAAAAAAAATAATATTTAGAGAAAAAAGTCAAAGAGAAAATGATGAAAATCACCTGAACTGATGGTCCTTATGATTGATATAAATAACTTGCTTAGGATTTCAAAATTTCTTTGTCAGTTCCATGGACTTGTTTGCTCTTGTCTGCATTTTGAGGGGTAAAATAGTTGCTGGTATTAAAGCTAGTTTACTTGAACTAGAAAGTTATTTAGGTTTTTAATCTTTAATTATCTAAAACACATAATCATTTCAGTGTAAACAAGAGCAAATAAGGAAGGAAAATATATCCTAATCCCATTATCCAGAAAAAAATATATTGTGTACATGATTCAAAGACTATCATCATAAATACATATAATGCGTGTATGTTTGTAAGCTATAACTATCTAAAATGAAATATCTGTTGCTCTACCATACACAGCTTTGACTAAACTTAAAATGCCTTTTTTCCACTCAAAGAGTATTCTTCCACTTCAAAATACACATAGATAAAAGTTCTGAATGACTAAAGAGTATATATATGTACATATATATATATATATGTACATATATATATATATTTAGATTTTATTTTTTATTTTTCAGGTAAAACACTTTAATAATTAATCTAGAAATACATTTCACCACTCCATTAATATAAACTACTGAATGCTCTGTTTTTGAGTCTAACTCTACATGTTTTTAGAAATATTATTATAGTAATTAAGTCATGTATGCATAAAAAGTATCTATAATGTGCCATTTAATCTTAGTTAATCCACTGGTAAATGTATGTTATTAAATTTTAATTTATAAAATATTCATATGAATATATTGATGTTAATATCAGTTATTATAATCAGTTATAATATCAGTTAGTATAATAATATTACTATTATGTATTTAAACTATTTAAAATTAATATATGGTTATAAATTAGTTACATTGAATTTCAGATTATTCTTTCATGAATCAATTGTTAATGTCCTTTGGTGATATCTTTCTATTGATGTGACTATTGTTTTTCAGATTCATAAAATCTCATTTATAGTCAATATTATAACATTTTCTTTTCCTTTCCATTTGACGTTTTTAATCATCTTATTTGATGTCTTTATATAGCTATTTTCTGTAGAGAATGCTAAAATATATATTTAGTCCAATTTGTCAACATGCTTGAAAAAAGCTTTCTTGTGTTCATTAGCCACATATTTTCAATTACATTTAAAATAGTTAGTCTTTAGAATCACCCTGAATTAGTTTTGGAATGAACAATTTGATAAGTGACCAAGGTCTTTCATTTTTCAATTGTGTCCATTGAATTTTAGAAAAGTTAATTGCTCTGCCTTCTATTTGAAATTTCATTTGGATAGCTGCCTCACACAAACTGAGTTCAACCGTTTGTCTGACTATTCCACAAGTAGTACATGATGTTTTAATTACTGTGACTTAGCCACTTCTAATCCTAGTTCAGTTTTTCATTGAAAAAATTTTACTTTAGAGACTTACAAATTATTCTCTCACATTTATTCATCAGGAAAACTTGCAATCATTTTGTTGGATTTCATTAAAAGGATGTTCAGAAAAAGAGTCACATATGTTAGATTAAGAACTGGAGTATATTGCTTCACTGGCATGTGATAACATTAATAGGAATACCAATAAGAATAAGAAGAATGGTACCTTTAAGTTTTTGGGATAAATAAATAATATGATGTTTGTGGAAATTTTAATATAATCATCAATAAATGTTGAACAAATTCAATAATAAAATGATACAGAGGGACATTTATAAATTTTGAGTCCTTGGATGCAAGAAAGTGACACATCTCTCATACAATAATCTTAATTCTGTTCCTAATTAAATATTGTCAGCATCATTCATTTTAATTATCTTACATTTGTATTTTTATAAACCATACAATATTTTTCTCATATTTTTGAACTAGTTATTTAGAATAGAAGAAAAGAACATTTTTGTTGTTAAAATGTCTGTTATGTTGGATCTAGAATGTCCCCCAAGGTCTCATGTTTTGAAGATTTGTTGCATGATGCAGAAATATTCAGGAATTTTTTGGGGGGGAAGTGATTAGATCATGAGTGCTCTGAACTCATCAGTGAATTAATCCACTGGCTGGATTAATAATTTCCACATATTTCTGTAAGGTAGAGGCAACTATAGGCAGGTAGATGTGAAGCATAGTTGGAAAAAGTACATCATTAGAGGTATGACCTTGGGGACTATATATCTTGTCCCTGAAACCAACCCCGCTTCTTTCTCTCTCTCTCTCTGCTTTGTGACTGCCATGAGCTGAGCAGCTTTCCTGTGCCAGATACTTCTGCCATGACATTTCTGCCTTGGAGCCAGCCAACCATGTACTGAAACTGTGAGCCAAAATAATTCTTTCCTCCTCTAAGTTGTTTGTTTCAGGTATTTTTGTCAAAATGATGAAAAGCTGACTAACACAAGATCCCAAATATTAACTCTCATATCATTTTTCATTTTCTCAATTTAATTATATCCTTCAGATTATTAGGTACCCTATTCTCTTTTCAAGTCTCAATATTAATTCTTCTCCCTTCTTTTAACATTTGATATTTTTTCTAACTAAATTGGATAAGAACTTCAGAAAAATGAAATAATTATGACATAAATTGCCAAAGTATAAATGAGGCATCAAACTAGACAATTCACATGGAAAACTATAGAACAGTGTAATACCTAGTTTGAGGAGCCTAGGTAAAACAGGGCTGGTAATGCACAGGTCATGGTAATGTGTAGAATATTTTTCTGAGTAATTTGGTAATGCTAAATATATATCTTGAACTCTATAACATAACTTTTTTTCACATTAAGCATTTCTACAATGAAGCTTATCTAGCAGTGGTATGTATAGTAACAATCACAATCAATCTGGGGTAATTGTGACTATAAAACCTATATAAATCCATGAATGACTTTATTTGACACAATCCAATAAAATCAGCAATGTTACAATCACAAAGTATCTTTAGTGTGATGTAATGCTATATACAATAGTTTTTAATAATATAAATACTAGAAACTTATACTTTTAAATATTATCATGTAGGCACAAAGATATGTGATCCATCATCTAAGAATGTTTATAATTCTAAAATTTAAACAACAAAAATCCATCATGGAAATAGGCTGTGTATATGTGTTTATTCCTAATAAAATGAGAGTGTCTTGCCCTTCCCTATTTAGACCCATTTTTGGCATAGTATCAAATTCAATACATTCCCACAATATGATTTTGGAAAACTTCTTTAAATAATGTAACCTTTCTCCTCACAGCATCAGCAACAATTCACATTATTCATCTCCATTGCTTCTGCAATTATGATAATGTTAAGAAAATATGTTGTTTTCAGTGACATTTATTTGAATATTTCTTATTTTGAGAGTTTTTTCACATATTGGTCAAGCATTTGGGATTTCTTTTCTTTGTTCCAGTTTTCCATTGGGTTATTTGTCCTGTATTTGGTGATCTGTGGATATTCTTGTTAATGATGAATGATTTAAAAAGCAATAATAGAAGTTTAGATCTCTCAACATATTTTAAAATTAAGACTACATTTCCCAATAGCCCAGGTGTCAAATATATAAAGCTGCGATTAAAATTAAGCTATATTTCAGTGAAATGATAAGAAAAATAGGGCCTATGTCCTAACCAACAAGACCCTCACTTTTTCTTAGTGAGAACCTATCTCAAAATAAAATATAAAAGGGCTAGGAATGTGCCTCAGTAGTTAAGCACCACTGGGTTCACTGGTACAAAATATATATATATATGTGTGTGTGTGTGCATTAGCTTATTTTTTAAAATCTAGCTATCAATTTCTAAAAGTTCAACATAATTCACTAAGCCAACAAAGTAGAACAAATATTAAAAATTATATGAGAAGAATATAATGAAATAAGAAACAATTACAAAAAAGAATTATTAAAACTCTGTAGTAGGCCGAATAATATTGCCCTTCTCTAAGATATCCATGCCTTGACCTCTCAAACTTGTGAATGTATTACTTTCCATGGCAAAAGGGACTTTGCAGATATAGTTGAGTACATTATGATTGAAAATTTCCCTGAGTTATTCTTGTGGAACCAGTGTGATTACAAAAGACTGTGTAGAGGAATGAAGGAAGCAAGAAGTCAGAGAAGATGTGGTGACAGAAGGAGAGATGGGAGTCATGGGATTACAGTATGGAAACCACAAATTTGTTACTGTGGCCAGCCTCTACAGACAAACTGGATTCTCCCTTAAAGGTTTCAGAAGGAGCACAGCCCCGTAAACACCTTGATTTAGACCCATAATTCCCATTTCAGACTTCTGACTGCTAGAATTCTAAGATAATAAATTTGTGGAATTTCTACCAAGTCACTGAGTCTGATAATTTTATAGAGCAGCAATATGAAGTGAATAAAACCACATTATTTTTTCATGAAGAAGACTAATAAAATGGATAATGGCTCTGCAGGATTTTACAAGTTAAAAAAAAAGAGACAGCAAAGTATAAATTTTCAATATCAAGAATAAAAATGCCAGATATAGATGAGAAAAATACTTATAGAAAATACTAAAATATTAACAAATTTCTACCAATCAACTTAACAAGATAGCCCTGTGAAACCCAACATACTAAAAGTGGCACAAAAGGGAATGATAAATAACATTTCTATTCCTAGTTAAAAAATCAATTTTCTTATCAAAACTATACTTACATTTTGAGGGGATGTCACTGATAGAGCAAGTGCTTCTGAAAATTTGCTCTTTCATAAAAGCAACCCAAAACTACCAGAATAAACTATTATACATCTCTGAAAATTAATCAAAGGCTTTCAGCAAATTGGAGAGCATTTAATCAGGACAAATGGCTGAATCTTGGTAAGAACATTGACCTTCGTGATGTTCCCATTCCCAGATCCTGAGCTTAGCCATAAGCCTAATAAATAATAACTCACATTGCCCATACCAGTGGGAGCAAGAGAGGAGCTGAAACTCTTTCAAAACCTCATTTCCAAGAAATTATTATTATTTGACCTGTCTGGTAGTTTCCGAGGACCCACTTGAAAAACTTATTTCAAATCACTCAAATCCTCCCAGGGCAAAGAACCTCTCCCTAGGGGCAGTTGTGAAATATTTTAATGCCACAATATCCTGAGATGATAGAGAGTAATTAAGGTAAGTAATCCTCTAACTAAAAATCTCAAAAGGAAAATCAGAGGAATGAGAAGTCTGTAGCAGCTTTGAACCAGTTCAACATTTTCCTGGGATTCTAGATGGCTATATACATGCACAGGGTCCTATTGTCTAATTTTTTAGTAGGCTGCTTGTGTGTTTGTTATCAAACCTAAGGATATACTGCCTAATCCAAGGCAAGGAAGACTTATACCTATGGTTTTGTTCTAAGAATGTATAGTTTTGGCTCCTACCTATTAGTTCTTTTACCCATTTTATTTATTTTTTTCTGTACATGGCATGAAGTATGTGAATTCAAGTTACTTACCTGTCATAGCACCCAATGTTGAAAATATATTCTTTCCCTGTTAGACTTTTTTCATTCTCTTATTGAAAAGCAATCAACTATAGAAATAGACCATATTTTTGCACTATTCCATCGATTGGTATATCCATTATTGTGCTGGTAACACACTCCACTAATAGCCTTCTTATGTTTTGAAATATAACCTAGCCAGTCCACCATTTTTTCTCTTTTCAAAATTGTTTTGGTTATTCAGGATCCCTTGTAGTTTCTGAAGAATTTTAGTATTTTCTTGTCCATTACTGCAAATGAAGAATTTGGAATTTTTGTAGAAATTGCATTAAATATGGATAGTATGCCATCTTAATGATATCAGAACTTCCAATCCATTAGCATAATTTATCTCTATTTAGGTCTTATTTAATTTCTTTGAAACATTTCATAATATTTCAGTGTACAAATTTGACTTTTGTTTATTTCTCAGTATTTTACTAATTATCATATCATTATAAGTGGAATGCCTTTCCTATTTTAGTTATGGGTGATTTCCTTGCTGGCATATAGAAATACAATTGAATTTTGTAGATCTAAAATGTAAGAGCTATAAATATACATTCCTAGAAAAAACATAGGTATATAACTTTCTTGCCTTGGATTAGGCAATGTATTCTTAGGTATGATAGTACAAGCACAAGCAACCAAATTAAAAAGAATTGATAATAGGACTTCAATATTTAAAACTGTAGTACATCAAAAGCATGGTAATGAGAGTAGAAATTTAACCTATAGAATGTGGGAAAATATTTGCAAGTTGTTAATCTAGTAAGTGTCTAGTATCCTGAATTGGGAAAGACTTCATACAGCTCAACAATACAAAAGACACCCCAAAATTTTTAAAAAAAGGTCAAATGATTTGAACAGACATTCTCCAAAAGAAGATATACAAATGAGCAATAAGCTCATGAAAAGATATTTAACATCCTTGGTCATCAGTGAGAAGTAAATAAAAATTACAGTGAAATAATGCTTTTTCCACAATAGGATGTCAAAAATAACTAAAAATAAGCATTTTTAAGATATAGAGCTTTCATTCACTGCTTAACAAGTATGTAAAACGCTATGTAAAGTGTCGTGGCCACTTTGGAGGTTTCAGTAGTCTTCAAGATGTTAGCTAAATAGGGTTACCCAGAAATATATGTAAATTTCATTCTTAGATATATACCAAAAAATATTGCAAACAAAAACTTGCACATGAATATTCATAGCAGTATCATTCATCATAGACGACAAATACATACCCAAATATTCATCATCGAAGAAACAGAAAAACAGATGTGAGATTCTCTCTCTCTCTCTTTCTGTGTGTGTGTGTGTGTGTGTGTGTGTGTGTGTGTGTGTGTATGTCTGTGATAAAATATTTTAACCATAAGAAAGAAATTATCATAGGTGAAACTCAGATTACATACCGTCTATGACTGGAGATGGAAACTTCTGCCTCAGCAGTACTGAACTAAAAATGTAAACCCAAACCTGACTTGAATGAAGTGTTCAAGTCACTGTGAAAATCTACAGTCATGATGTAATTGGAGTGTGGAACTCATGATTTTGAGGTTTGAGAAAGAGATACATAGTCTTCAAAAGTCTCCTCAGTCGATGCCCCTGTTGTCTCCAAAATAATTAGAAATGCCAACTGCTTCAATTCTTTCCTTTACTCTTCATAGACTCCATATACATTAGCTGAGAACTTTTTTCTATTTCCATAATTGTGTGTATCCTAGTTTACAGAAAGTTTAATAACTGTAACTCAAGATGTATTCCATAACCTGCATCGTCTTGTCCTCCATGACATAATCATACGTCAAAAACAATATAAAAAGTTGATGTCTAATTGTAGCTTGTTTGGATGGATAATTTGATTTTTGTTGGTAAAGGTAATTTTGTTTCAAAAATGTTAAATACTTCCATCTTTACCAGGGCCAGTTTTGATTTTAAGGACACATTTTCTTGCAGCCTTAAGGCTTGTTGGTATTCTAATACATATCTGAGATTTGTATTTTAGCAATTTATTCAGCATAAAATGCCAAAAGATCTTATTAGTTTGATTCTGGAAATAATTTTGCCTAGTCAAAGGTATGCAGCTAAATTATATGCTTTTGTCAGATAAATCTCAAATCTTATCTCATATAAGTTGTAAAGATGTTTTATGGTGTTGCAATAATAAGATTTTTATTATAAATTTCAGCTTTCTCAATTCTTCAGCTAACTATAGGAAAAAATGATGGAAAACATAGCTGAAGTAGGTAAATGAATGATACATAACATGAACAAAATTAATTCATTTTTAAAATTAATATTTAATGTTAAAATAGTAATAATTCTAATTGCATCATATGCAAGTAAAATTATGCCAACAATTAATTAACAATTATCTGACCTACCTAACAACATTTTTATTACACTAACATATCAGGCTTTTTTGACAAATCCTTTATACATTTTGATTCCAATAAAATTATTTTTACTCATGACACTTCCCATGTCCTAAAATAACCACTATAGCAATTAGAACTCTAAGATTAAATTGACCTAAGGGATAAAAAGCAAGTTCTGTCCCCAAAGAAACTCTTACCTGTAAATATAATTACATTTAACAAATTAAATAATATTTTGTATATTACATGTTACTAAATGTCTTAAAACTTATCCTTTCATTTTATGTTTTAAATGCTTTTAGAAAACAAGAACTATCACCTATAATACCTATTGGCCCAGAAGAGGAAGGCTCAGAATTTGAAGTGTTTACAAAGACATAATATATCTTAGACTCAGGAGATATGTGCGGTCTTTCTCACACACTTTTAAAAAATTAACATTAGAATTTGGTTCACTGTGTGCCAATCTGTTGATTTTTATGGATAAAACTGTAGAAACAGAACTTTCATTATTATTTTTAGTTGTATATGGACATAATATTTTTATTTTATTTATTTACTTTTATGTGGTGCTAAGGATCAAACCCAGTGCCTCACGCATGCAAGGCAAGCGTTCTACCACTGAGCTACAATCCCAGTACTAGAACTTTCATTATTAATTGTCCTTTTCTAAATTCCATTTGAGTACTTGAATTTGTCCAGGCTACTCTTCCACTTAATGATCTCCACTTTTTATGCTAAAATTTTGAATTCTTAAAAACACATTTATATTCCTAATAATATCAGAGCACACTATGTATTTTTTTAAGATAACCATTTGCCTTTGGATATATAATCATGCTTTTCCTTGTAACTTTTATAAATGGGGCCATAGGTATACTTCACTCCCAGTTTTTCCCCTTGTTTTCCTTTCACCAACACTAAATTATCCTACTTAGACATTTCTAGTAATAATTTTCAGGAAATTTAGTCAGTGTATGTGTGTCTGCAAGACTACTACAAATGGGTAAGAATTTCCCAAAGCAGAAGAAATTCTAGTCTCTGGTACATTAAGGCCATCATCAATATCTTTATTGTGATTACTCAGCAGGAGCAGGATGAAATCCTATAATCCTATCCCCCTGACAAATTTTTGTTTGGATCTAAAAACTGATCACACCACATAGCACATGACTGTATGGAAATGTTGATTACTCACACAATGAGGCTTTCTGGGAGAGCGGAGCAGGCTTTCAGGGCAAGACCAACAATGTTTGAACACATTAGGGGAAGGAGACTTGATTGAGGCTTCATGGTGGTTAAGGATGGATCTGGGGTAGGAATTCCCACCCATGGACCAAGGCATGAGCAGTTTAAATTTCTGAGTAGCACCAAAGGAGGGAACATACAGCTTCTCATCAGTTTGGCCTGGAATGCAACAAAAGGGGAAAGGGAATGGTGGGGCTTAAAGACTTTTACTCAAATACCAACAGTGGAGGCAGACTACTGAAATCCTCATTCCTGAAACCTATTGAACTTTGGTTACTCAGGACAAAGGGCTTCTAACTTAGGCTTTGAGCCTGGTGTTCTGTGGTCTTATGTTTAATGAAGAAAAATTCCCTCTTTGAGGTCTTTCTACCAAGACCCTTCCAAGGAGCTGGTTATGATCTCAGATATTCATGTGACCTGTGAACGCTAAACCAATTTCCCTTAGGGATTGTCCACTGTTACCTGCAGTGCTCCCAATTGCTTTGTCTTCTCCTTCCTTTGGAAAAATCTAATGCAATTTCCTCATTAATTTTAGCTTTCACAATAAGAAAGGAAGAGGGACTGTCTCCATGCCCTTCATGTCAAGCAAACCAACCTCCCCTGAGTCAAAGGAGTACAGTGTGCCTGCTTGGAGAAGGGAATGGACAGTACATCAATAGCTTAATTGATTTCACTTTCCCATAAGTTACGGAGTAAAAGCCCTTAGTATGCACTGGGGCACTGGGCCCACATTCAAATTCTGTGGATCCTGCTCTCTTCAGTATGGTATAGAATAAGTTTCTCCCTTCTTGGTCCTCAGGCTTCTCCTCTGTAGAAAATGAGAGAGGAATTTCCATAAGCATCTTTCTCTTGGCCATTCTTAGTCACAGAATCCCCTATATTCTCCAGATTTTATCTTTGGATAAAGGCCCCAAGAGATCAGCCCCCATTTCTCTTTCCGGGTTGTCATTCCCCACTTTTTCTGTGTGAACATGGAAGTTTTTTTTGCTATATTTGTACATAGAAGTTTCTTTTGCTATCTTTGTACCTGTCTTTGTACCTGAATCCCTTTTTTATTGCTATTACTATGGAGAGAACAACAGGTTTAGGAAAATAGATATAGGAAGAAGTCACCAAGATTATAATATTTTATGGTGGCAATTGTCATCTATAACTATTGAATCTCATGTTTGCAAATAAAAGTACTTGTAGGCATCTTGTGTTATTTCTCAGGTAGGGAGCTCACTAGTTGTTCTGTACTCCCTCATCACTTTAAGAATAAGTAGTTACTTATATCACTCAGTGTATTCCTAGTATCTGAAGATAGAATTTAGCTTTAAAAGTCAACAGGAAGAAAGAAGGAAGGAAGTAGAAGTAGGGAGGGAAGAAGCCAGTGGTCCCCTTTGCTGCACATAGGCAATCTGTAGCTCTTGGGTTGTATGATTTTATCACCCCTGGCAGGTTTGTATGAGTTCCTACATGCATATTCTCACAGGTAGTTTGGCTTCCACCATCCTGCTAGCTTTTGGAAATATATGATAAATGCATAAGAAATGCCATCATGCTAAAATTATCTGTAAGGATTATTTTGCAAATAAATAGAAAGTATAACTTTGTTCTCATAGTTCATGCCTGTCACTTTGTAGTGTTATTTTGATTGCTAAATTAATATTGTCTATATTTTCCAAGTAATAGACAAAAATATGTCTCTATAAATTACAGCAGTCAGAAAGTACGGGGGTTGCAATCCGTCCCAAGCCAGCGGGTCGAAGGGGCACCCCCACATTCACCTAGCAATGGAAGTTGGGAAGAGTTGGAGCCCACTGATTGCCTGTTCCCAGCCCTCTGCTGCTGCAGGACAATCAGACACACCAGGGAGTCAAGTCAAGGCAAGTACTCGGATATTTGCGGAACAAGCATTCAACTTATAGCGCCGTTCGGCCAATAAGAGACAATTCACCTAGGCAACAGCTGTCCATGTGGCTCGTAAGCCCCCTGAATTCCGTCCATGAGCTGATCATGTTCCTGGAACCAACAGTAAACCAATCACATAGTTCCTCCTTCCTCTGTGCCCTTCCTGTTTACACACAATGGCTAGTTGCCACCTTAAGGGCGTAGCGTGGAGCTAGCTCCCCACAAGAAAGCACTTTTTTTTGCTGATAGTTTAAGAAGTCACGTAAGTGCTATACAAGCTGTATCATATTTAAAAATATATCATGCTCCCCTACTTTTGGAAAATATTCTGAAACCATGGCCTCCAACTGTCAATCTTGCTGCTTCATGTCTGTTCACTTTCACTAGATTATTTGTTCCCTGAGAAGACTGAGAACAGTTTGGTTATAAAATGGAACAACTAAACGAATGTGTTTTATTTTTGAAAATACACCAATCTGCGTTGCTTTGTTCATGTGAAGCCATGAACATACTTTTCAACTATGCTCATGTATTTTTTAAACAAACGCTGGGATTGACCAGACTTAGACTTCAAGGAATGTGATGTCATTGTCAAGTTTAGAAATAATCGCATTTTAACTGGTTCAAGGTTAAGAGGGCCTGCTTCCACTAGAGGTAGGGTAGCTTCATGAAACCTTAGCAATACAAATATCCCTAAGCATCCATTCTTTTTCATAGTGTCAACCTACTATAAGGTTAACGTTTCATGATCATAATATGCTACATCTAAAAGAGATAGAGCCTAAGAAAACAAACTAATCAAGTAGGAAAGCAGAACTAAAGTTTCCAGTGCAGTAACAAGAACACTTTGATTGCTATATATTTATAACAGTCAAGGTACTTAAGGTTACGAATGTGAAGCCATGAACAGTATTAACCCATGCTTCTCATCCATGCTGCCATGGAAATATGAATCAAAATGTAAAAGAGAACGAAGTTTTTATGGCACAACTGACAGACAACTGAAGGAGTTTCTACCAAACGAGATTTTGTGGTACTCTTAGTCCAATGGTGAGGTCCTGTCAGCAAAGACAGAACTAAGCAGTTCTCTCTCAGGTAGCATGGGCTGGTTCACCAGCCCCACATCATCTGCCTATGAATAATTCTTCTGCAGCACTGGTGCAGCCTTCACAGTTTCCAGAAATACAATGGATCTGTTGGTGAGTCTGGGAAAGAAGTGGTATTTTGCTAAATTCCTGGGTTAAATGAAAATGAAATAGCAGATGCTGGAAAGATAAATTAATTGGGATGATTTAAAGTATACAGATGTGTTTGTGCATTTAATCCTTTGTTTTGAGCAAGAGATAAGATTACTTGTTAGTTTCACACTACATTATGCAGTAGTAAACCTCATTCCTCATGCTAAATTAACTCAATAGTAGGATTAAAAGGGATTGTTCTTCAGGCAATAATGTGTCTGTCTATAATGTGTCTGAGAGAATCAGACACAGTATAAGATTGTGAAACAGCTGATATTTATGCAGGTTCAACATCTGACCTTCCACTTTAACATCTAAGAATATAAAGAAATATAAGATAAACTATAGTTGAAATTTTGAATGTTTAGCAACCAGTATGAAACAGGTATAAACTTTTAGAATGATTCTCAAGCCCCATAGAAGAGATGCTGGCCATGGTCATGGCATAGATGAAAGGTCCTGTGTTTCTACCCATCTCCCAGCTGGTTGCCTTGATCAGAGCTCAGTGGACCAGACTCCTCCTAAGTAATGAATAAAGAGAAAACGGAAACAGATTACTCATTTAATGGGATAATAGTCTAAACTGAGAATACCCAAGAAATACATTTGAGGGAGAGGAGGGAAGAAATGACAACAGTAATAAGTGATTACAAGAAATAGAAGAAAGTAGAATTCCATGTGAGCCAACATTTAGGAGTATAAGTACTTGGATATGCTGGTATTGAATATTTGGTTTTTAGCCAACAGTAGATAGGTGATAAATGTCATTTAAATGAGATTAAAGTTCAGTTATTGTTTGATATCATGTAAACCAGTCTCGTTCTGTCATTTGTATTTGCTAAATCCAATGACTTCACAGCCCCTTCCACTTTAATACTCAGAGGACATCTGCATTTTTACTTTCACCTTCTTTTATTCTGGAAATTTTGGCTTTCAGGAGTTCACCTGGTACTACACGAATGTTGACTCATACCACATTTCTCTGACCTCCTTTGCTGGCATCACTATTTCTCTCAATTCCTAAATTTCAAGGTCCTGCTCACAAATCATCACTTTTGTGGGGCCTTGCTTGATTTCTGCAAGTGATGATTTCTACTGCATACTGCACCACTGAGCCCACAGCTTATTACATTTCCCCAGAAAATTACAGCATTCTGCTTCATAATGTAGTGATTTGTGCCTTTCTTATTTCATGGGCTAGAGAGTCGTTATTTAACAGCAAGAATTTGTTCATATTTCTGTGAATAGTCTCATATTAGAGAATAGAGAAATAACATATTTACATTCTATATAGTATTTTAAGAAAAGACATGCAAAATTGAACTAGGAAAAATTGAAACCTTTATCTCTTATCTATTACTTTGTGATCAAATACTAGTTGTTGGGAGTAATCATCTTCCCTCCTTTACTTCTTTTTTGCCCTTGCTTTCCACTCACAAACCTATGTTTCACACATCTGCTTAAACAAGCTGATGTTAAATGACAGCTTTTGCTAATTTCTCTTGTTTTCATGGTTGATTTCATCCCCAAGGCATTAAAATCAGGCACTTTTTTGAAAATAGTAATGCCTAATAACCTTTATATCTTGTGTTTTAGTTGTTACCTCAAAATTAATAAATAATATTAATTGCAATTTAAATATGTTTAGATCAGTTGATGAAGTAATATGATTTTTTATTCTCCAATTGCAAACTAAAATGATATGTGACTTAAATGTCAAACCAAATTTAAAGATTTTTCAAATTTCCAAGAATTTATGATGATCTATTAATAATTAGAAGCATTATTAACAATAGTTATTCATGTCAAATATTTTAATGACTTGTATACATTATATTTTAAAATGTTTTATCATTGTAAAGAACCATGAATAACGGACCTTTTCTTCAATTGCTTTTTCATGGAACTCTATACTCTGACATCTGCCAGCTAGCAAATTCTCCCTTGAAGGGAAAGAATTTTGCAGCTTTATATTTTTTAATAAAATTATTGTTTTTATCATATAGAAAAGCATTTATACAAATAAATTTGAAATTTTATAACAATTGCAACAACAAAATAATAGCATTAATTGGTTTATATTTAGAAAGTCCAAGTAGGTTCCACAGATTAAGAAATGTTTTGGTTTTAATTTAGCCAGAACTACAATATAGTATAAGCCAGATTTCAGTTATTATTTTAATGCACAGTTATTTTCTAATTTAACCATTTGTTAAATTATTAGCTGTTATTCAAAGGATTGATATGATCCTCCTTCTCAGTATTATGGCTATATATAAATTTATATTTCTACACACCTGACCATTGTGTGTGCTCAGATTGTTGAGTGATCAGGGTAGGTTTTAATGATAAGATCATACCACTTACCCCTTTTTCCTTTCTTTTGAAGACGTCTATTAAAAGGGAGTCAAACACATATAATTATCAATAGGCAAATTGATAAGGCAGTGTAGACAGTCTAGATGTGGAATCTTGTGTAAGGTCACAACTCCTTTCTCACTGGATAGAGAATGAACAAGTGTCTGCTTTTCTTTACTCATATGGCCTGTTAGGGAAGCAGAATTACACCAAATGATGAAAATGAATAACTGTTTGTTATTATTTTTGTTGTTTTGTTGTTGATCAGCGACCTGATCATGAAGATGGTAATAACAATGGTTAGGGGACACACACAAGGAATGGGGAGAAAGTCTTAAGACCTTATGTGAGTGATGGGTGAAATTTTGCAGAAAAGTAAATGGGAGCAGTCTATCTTCAGCTGTAATTTTAAAGAGATGTAGAGCTTGATAAGCGCATGTTTTTGTTAGGAGGGCAAATTAGCCTGGTCAGACCAGAAGCTGGGATGTCTTGGGGAAATTAGATGAAAGGAAGACCTGTGAAGAGATAGCTGGTGATGAGGGTTGAGGCTGGACTGCAGGAAGCACTGAGAAGGGCTTTGAATGCTGACAAAGGGACAACACCCTACATTATCTGCATTGTTAGAATAAGCCAATTTGCCCTGAAGTGCTGTGTTAGTCAGCTTTTTTATTGCTGCGACCAAAAGACCTGATAAGAATTTTAGAGAAGGAAAATTTATTTGGGGTTCAAAGTTTCTGAGGTCTCAGTGCACAGTCAGATCCATTGCTCTGGGCCTGAGGTATGGCAGAACATCACCGTGGAAGAGTGTAGTAGAGGAAAGTGGCTCAGGAAATGACAATTAGGAAGCAGACAGAGAGACTCTTCACAAAGGACAAACTATGTACCCTAAGGGCACTCTCCTCAATGATTCACTGCCTTCCGCCAAACCCTACCTGCCTACAGTTAACACCCAGTTAATTCTTATCAGAGGATTAAGATTCTCATAACCCAATCATTTCACCACTAAACATTTTTTGTATTTTGTCACATGGGAGCTTTTGGGAGACACCCCATATCTAAACCATAAAAAGTGCTAATTATCAGATTTTAAAAGATTCCCACTTGTTCTTTCTAAAATACACAGGTAAATCATAAAGGAGTTAGATTAGCCTAAAATGAAAGAAAAACCAACCTAAGAAGAAGTGTCTTAGAAAGTCACTTCCTTTAAAAAATATGAAATTAGAAGGAACATATTCACACTGAAGATTGTTCTATGAAGATTTCCATCATGTCTAATTTGAAAAGATTATTAGTTATTAGTTATAACTAGTTTTCTACCACATTTGTAAGGTTAAATAATGAATAAACTCCTAAGTACTATTTTTTACATGACAGAAATTAGCATGACTTTTATCCCTATTCCCTTTTGCTTTAGTTTTTGGCCCAAACTTAGTCTCTTTCATTCCTATTTGCTGATTTCCTCTGGTTTTCTTGGTGATGAATGACAGTAACTTGAGTCTCTCAGCTATCATTTGCACAACTAAAATCTGACACAGCTTTCATAAGACAATGTCAATACTATATAAATTTTTTCTCAACATAGGCTCACACAGCTGCAGTAACCAAGAAAGACAAAAACTGCCTTCAAGCATAATTTATACAATCCTAAATGGAGCAAAATGTTCCCTTGATGAACAGCCTGGATCTCCTATAAACAAGATGATAGGTCACCAACTTTGTCATTGTTTGCTTCATTTCTCTTTTCTGAAGTCCCTAGAAAGTTCTGTTCTTTTGTTACTTATTGACTTTTTAACCCGACTTCTGGTTAGGTTGTTCTATAAAGGTAATACATTATTTGTTATACATGATCTTAAAAGCATATGACCAGATGGAAGTTGATAAATATTTGGGAAAAATGTGTTTATTTTCCAGTAATTAGGAAAAATATTTTGTGTCAAAGCCAGCCTCAGCAATGGCAAGGTGCTAAGCAACTCAGTGAGATCCTGCCTTTAAATAAAATAAAAAATAGGGCTGGGAATGTGGTTCAGTGGTTGAGTGCCCCTGAGTTCAATCCCTGGTAAACACCCATCCCCCCCAAAAAAAAGAAAAAGAAAAAATTCTGTAAATATTTTATTAACATTTCAGATTAAAAAAGACTATAATTTATAGTTTATAATGTTCAAATAACATGAAGAGAAAATAATAAATAAGGATAATCTGGTGAAGAACCTCAAAGGAAATTACGCAGCCCACTATTCAAAAGTGGGGTTTGTGCACTGAGGGAAAGAGGATATAACAAGGTGAGATTAGTTCCTTTTACTTTTTTTTTTTTGATGGAGATTATTTGTGAGTCTAAGGCCATTTAGCAAACAAAATAAGCAGCTCTGAACCTCTCATTCTTCTGAAAGTTGAGGAGGAGTTTATCAGCATGAACAAAGCAAACTAATAAAAGAGCTATGTCTTCAAGATTAGAACTTATAAGTACAAAAGGAAGAAGGAGGCAGAAAAGAGGCTTGCAATCCATTTTTCTTCACAGTCAAGGACATTGATGAATTCCAACACCTTCTACAAATGTGGCAACATGATTAGAAAAAAATACATGCGTGCAGGTTGAATGTAAAAGAATAAAAATGAAGGTAGAGGGTAAGGGGAATAGGATGTAGAAAAGTTTAAACCTGTTCGTGAATCAGAATTTGCCATAGAATGGTAGAAGTCAAAAGTGGTAAGCTCAAGAAGTGTCTTAGAAAGTCACTTCCTAAATATTTTATAGACTAATTTTCTTCTTCTAATAGTTTCTGGAATACAAAAGTATTGCAAATATAAATTTAGAAAATGTTGGTTTTTAAACAAGTTAAATATGTTTTGCTTCTGCAAGACAAAACAATGTATTTAATGTGCTAATAGGAATTGTGAGTTTTCCAAAAAATCAATAGCATGAAAACTTTCATAGTCCTATTTGACTACAGGGCCACTTTTTATAAATGTCTATGAAAATCCTCCAGTATTAGTCTACTAAATACAATTTGGGGAAAATCTGGCTTATAGAAATTATCATAGGTCCCAACTAATGTTTGGTTTAGCCAGAAGTCATTAAAAATTTGGAAGAAAATTCAGATAGAATTTTTCAAGACAGAACTTAACAAAATCTCACAAAGATCCCTAAATAAAAGCCTTGGTATCCTTAACCTAGTAGAAGTACATTTTTTTCTCAGGGGACACGATTCCTCCAAAGGGAAAGTGCGTTGCTGAAGAAGGATCACAAACCCTAATTACAGAAGTAAATTAAAAGCAAGGTGATTATTTTGTACAGGATCTCAAGAATTGAATAGAGGGCTGGGGTTGTGGCGCAGTGGTAGCGTGCTCGCCTAGCATGCGTGAGGCACTGGGTTCGATCCTCAGCACCACGTAAAAATAAAATAAAGATATTCTGTCTGCCTACAACTAAAAAATAAATATTTAAAAAAAAAAAGAATTGAATAGAATTCTGGGAAGACTGCAGTTCTGACTGATAGGCTTCTGACTTCCTTAAATAATAGGTTGAGGGATAAAAGAGAAAGTTCTTCTCTGGATGTCCCCAAGGCTATTGGGGGTCCGTGGATTCAGTTATGGAATGTTCTTTCTGGTTGGACCACATAGAGAATTGAGGAATTGAGGTTTTGAGTCTTCTCCCAGACTGACTCTTGATCTGGCTGCTAAGAGACTTCAAAGGGAGAGGAGTCAGTTTTTCAACCCTGGCCAACTGAGGTTACAATAAATGGAGGGAGATGACAGACATCATAGCATGAATATTATTAAGTTCAGAAAAAAATTGTTGTAATAAAGATTACTGGATAGTCAAGCAATGGTGCACCACCCCATACAGCTTCTCCCTCAATGGAAATACTCCCACCTAGGGAGCTGCTCTGCCCAGGACAACATAAACAATGTCCTTCCTTGAGGCAAAAATAGGTTTACAAGGTCCTCTAATGGGTATAAGCTCTATAGTGAGTCCTCATAATCTTTGGAAGTAATAACATGTACCTTCCTCTATACCTACTTCATACAGGACATTATGAACACAGGTAGAATTTTTTTTAAAAGCCTCATTATAAATGACTAAATTTTTAAGTCCAGTAGAAAAATAGCATTACCTCATTGTTTCTGGAATAACTAACGAATATAAATACCATGGTTGTAATTTGTGTGCTAATTCACATAAGGTTTATGGTAGCTCCCATTCATTTAACCTCTCTGTGTGTGTGTGTGTGTGTGTGTGTGTGTGTGTGTGTGTGGTTACACTTCGTTAAACAATCTCCTCATTCTTCTTGGCAGGATATGGATGCTGAATCCCACTGTACACTCATCTATTAAGAACCTGAGTTTTTTGATAAAATGCCCTAGCATTGTATTCAAAGAAAGCTTTCTTATTAATTGGATTTGAAATAGTATTAATAATAATACTATCGTTAATTCCGAAATGTTATAAAAATAGGAAGAAATTAATGATGGCAATGAATACCAGTATTTGGATTTACTAATATTAGAGTTTAGATACTGTCAAGCAGAAAAATGCTACTATAGTTAGTTGTTTTGGCTTTTATTCTCAACTCATAGGTCTGTCAAAGGAGAAGAATGTAAGAAAATATGAAGAGTGTTCCTGAAAATGATTCCATTTAATGCCCAATCTTGCAAAATGTAGTCAGAAGTTTATGTTTAGTTTAGGATCCTTTCTCTGTTGTGTTCACATAACACAAATTCCTTTAAGTAGAAGCACTATTTAAAAAAATCACAACAAATATAGTTTTGGCTTTAATTGTTATTCTAGAATCCAGTATCTATCTGGACCAACAATGGTGCAGAATGCTCCCTCCACTGCCTGAGCAGGTAATATTTATGTAGCATGCAGAAAACAGAAGTGATTGGGAGGCTAAGATAGGAGAATTGCAAGTTCAAAGCCAGCCTCAGCAACAGCAAGGCACTAAGCAACTCAGTGAGACCCAGTCTCTAAATAAAACACAAAATAGGGCTGGGGATGTGGTTTAGTGGTCAAGCACCCTTGAGTTCAATCCTTGGTACCAAACAAAAAAGAAAAGAAAAGAAAGAAAGAAAGAAAGAAAGAAAGAAAGAAAGAAAGAAAGAAAGAAGAAAGAAAAGGAAAGAAAACAGAAGTGAAATGCAGAGACAGCCTGGTCATGGCTCAAATCTTGTTCAAACTTGGAAAAGCTGGTCTCTTGTGATTGGCTGAGAATGAGCTACTTGTTACAAGAATAGGTTACAGTCTGTTTGCATATAGGTTACAGTTCACTATGCAAAGAGAAACCTTTGAATCAAACTTAAAATGTAGGAAGGCAGTTATAGGAAAAACTTAACAGAAGTCTCTCTTTTTTCAAACATTCCTTATGAACATGATTTTGAAGAAAAAGAAATTAAGAGTCAACTAGGCACTACTTCCAAGTCAAAGTCCTGTGGAAGTTTTGAAATGAGCAATAGTTTCACAAACACAATGTTAACAAGAGAGTACTTAAACTGTGTTTGCCCCTTAATAGGAAGGTTTGATAATAGGCTGCCTTTAGGTATCAAAGGCACTGTACTGACTTTGACAGCAATGCCATGATAGTATCTCCAAACAATAGTGTCTTTATATTGTGAACAGGACCCAAGAGAACATCTCCCTCTGTGCTTGAGACAGCATGTTGTGATAGACTGTGGAGATCACACAGATTCTCAATTGTTGAAAATGTCCTCAGACCACTATTTTAGATGAGAAAATGGAAATGAAAGTAGGGCAATTACCAAAATTAACTGAGAAGGCACACATAAAAGAAAAACTTACATTCTTGTAATTTTCTTCCCCGTAAAGAATTAGGTGAAATGTTTATATGTATTCTTTCCTTCATGCATCACATGACACATTTGTTGATTACAATTATAAGGATGTAACTAGGAGTATCCCTCTATTATCTGAGTTGCAAGTACCTTTCTCAGTCAATTCCTGGAGGCCCTGTACTATGATGAAACAAAAAGTGCAGAAGTTCAATATAACTTTCTCTCCAAATCAGAGAAATATCCAGTTGTCTTCAGTCCTACATCAGTTTTCTGGCTACAGCTGAGTACAGATAGGCTGGCATGCAGAATCCAGTACTCTATCACTTGTAATAGCAGTTCACATGCTTTAAATGCTTACTACATACTAGAATCAGGCAAGCTTGTACATGTATTAACTCACTGAATCCTCACTGCAATCCCATAAAATAGATTATTTTATGACTCCTATTTACAATTGAAGAAACTGAGGGATATAGAAAATAAGAAAATTGTAAGTTGTTTTAAAATTTAATGAGAGCCATGATTCAAACCCAAGGCAATGGACTTTAGAGTCATTGCTTGATTATTAATTCATTATTAATTATTAAGTTCTGTGGCTTTTTTAGTGCCATTGATGAATATGTTGGTTGCAACTTGCCCAGTAGTCCTCGAGCTTCAAATCCTGCTAATTCTTCAGTCTTGTTTTCAGGAAGGAGGGATTTCCGATAAAATGGATCGGAGCTCCTTATTGTAAAGCTTTTTTGATGTCTCATCTCAGTTGCTTCCCTGAAATGCCAGGCTGTTCTGGGTTAGATGGGGCTGTAGCAGTGGATGAAGGAGCAGCAGCAGCTATAATTTGCTCTGAAGTAAGACTGAACCCCAATACCCCTTCCACAAAATGGGGCAGTTTAGCTATTGCCCTAGCGCTGACGGCTCATGTATAAGTTCTCAGAAGTAGATTAGTATAGATTTCTGAGGTGATTGTATAGCCGGTGAAGTGAAGTCAGGGGCTGAGAAGCAGGATCAGATCTCTGTGGCAGAGCACTGCATGCTGGTAAGAAAAATAGGGCATTTTATGCTCTTGGTGGGAGGCTCCAGAGAGGCCCATATAATGACACAATGTTAGGGGCTGAGTTTTCCGTACCAGTTGCTCTCCAGGGAGGTGGTCAGGAGCCCTAGTCACCTGTAACTGCAGAGGAAACCAGCTGTTTTGGTTTAGATGTGAGGTATCCCCCAAAAGCTCATGTGTGAGACGATACAAGAAAGTTCAGAAGAGAAATCATTGGGTTGTGAGAGTCTGAACCCAGTCAGTAAATTAATCCCTTGATAGGGATTAACTGAGTGGTAACTGAAGTGGTAGGGTGTGGTTGGAGGAGGTAGGAATTGGGGGCGTGGCTTTAGGGTTTATATTTTGTATCTGGAAAGTGGAGATTCCTCTCTCTGC
Organism: Geosciurus inauris; assembly: GCA_004024805.1. Classification (NCBI taxonomy): domain Eukaryota; kingdom Metazoa; phylum Chordata; class Mammalia; order Rodentia; family Sciuridae; genus Geosciurus; species Geosciurus inauris. The sequence continues at coordinate 118,778 of PVHX01000369.1, read as the reverse complement.
TTCCTGATCTTCATATGAGTTATCTCCCTCTGCTGTACTCTGCTGCCACGATGTTCTGCCTCACTTTGAGCCCTAAGGAATGGAGTCAGACTTCTATGAACTAAGACCTCTGAAACCGTGAGCCCTCAAATAAACTTTTTCTCCTCTACAATTGTTCTGGTGAGGTCTTTAGTCACAGCAGTGAAAAAGCTGACTAAAACAGTGGCTCAAAGGACACTGGTGCAGGGATTCTCTTGATCCAGGGAGTTCTTCCTCTGGTCCAGTCTGGACTCTCACATGGATGTAATTATTCATACTGTAGTTTCTCCCAAGGCAGTGCTATCATAGGCTGAGTCTCAAATCTCAGATACTTATCAAGTCCCTGCCTACAGAGAATTTGTTGATTTCCCTTAGGCAATAGTGTGCCAGGTGGCCAAGATCAGGCAGGAAGGGAAGGGATGGCCTGTCTCTTGGGTGGCCCATTTACCACACCTGTGATTCCTTTGTATATATTTTTACAAAGAAGACAACCAGCAAAGAAGCAATGGCTTGAAATCTGGTGTTCTAGCCTTTATGATATCTTTTCCACAGGTCAGACTGCCCTGCCTGTAATGACTCTGACCTAGTCAAGTATACTCCACATCAGGGACCCCAGAGGAGCCTCACTGGTCTCACAACCTGGCCATGAGAGCTGGCCTGCTTTCTCAGCCTCAGTCCAGCCATGTGCTCACTCAATTGCAGTTTAAATGTCAACATCACACAATAGCAAAACAAAAATGAAACCAAATCCACAAAAATAATGTGAAAATATGTTTGATTACCTTTGGCAGGTGATTTTTCTAGCATCTGACGCGCTTCTCTCTTTTTGTGGTTTGCCTGGACCTCTGGAGGTGTTTGGCTCCCTATCTGCTGGAGAATGACTTTATGCACGGGAGTTTTAGGTGGGCTATAGGCCGTGGTCCTACTATAGGCAGTTGCAATGGTCTGGGCCATTACAAAGGGGCCAATGAATGGGCACAAAGATCTGTTTATCCTTTCTCCAGAGGCACAAGTTGCCCATGCAGAAAAGTACCTGGGGTGCAGACATCAGGGCTATACAACACCTTCATTTTTATAGTATCTTTCTCTGAGATCTTGCTGAAAGTTTCTCTCACTGACTGTACATAATCTTTAATTCAATTATTTTATTTATTACATTCCTGTCAAAAATACCAAAATATTCTAAATATTCAAACTGTACATGATCATCATAAATAAAGCCTTTTTACTTTACAATTTTTAGATTTTCTTTCTAACAAATTTTAGCAATCACTTTGCTCTTTTGAACTATGCCACAGATGTAGTTCTAAGTAGGTTATATTATATATTATAAGAAAGGAATACAATAAGTTATGTGATTGATAGGACTGTATGAAGAAAATATGGTAAATATGGTAAATATGGAGATATCCATAATTTTTGGTTCTGGGACCCCAGTGAGATTTCTCCTTGTGTAATAATGGGAGCACAGACTAAATTATAAAAAAAAATAAGGAAAGAAAGAAAGCTTTCTCAAAAATAATATTTTATTTGCACATGTACATCTCAGTGTTCAAAGAATTTATAAATGTTCTTGCTCTAAAAGTTTTAAGTAATACCAAAATGCATGAGATAAAATTCCAAGCCTGTTTCTTACCTTAGCCATCTCCCTACATTCCCTTCTCTGCCTTCATGCTATATACATTCTGTAGTGGGTGAGCACAGTGTCTGCCTTACTCATGTATACATATGGATTCTTAATATGCTTTATTCTTATCTATACATATCTTTTATCTCTAACTAATAAATGTGTCAAAATATATTTCCTTCTTGTATCCCTTTAATTTTTTTTTTCATCTAATTGCTCTGTCTAGAGTTTCAAGATCTATGTTAAATAGAAGCTGTGAAAGAGGGCATCCCTATCTTGTTCTAGTTTTTGAGGGAATGTGTTCAACTTTTCTTTCTTTAGAATGATATTGGCCTTGGGCTTATCATACATAGCTTTTACAAAGTTGAGGTATGTTCCTATTATCCCTAGTTTTTCCAATGTTTTGAATATGAAGGGGTGCTGTATTTTGTCAGAGGCTTTTTCCTGCATCTATTGAGATGATCATATGATTTTTATCTTTAAGTGTATTGATGTGATGAATTACATTTATTGATTTCCATATGTTGAACCAAACTTCCATCCCTAGGATGAACCCCACTTGATCATGGTGCACTATTTTTTTTAAGATGTTTTTTATTTGATTTGCCAGAATTTTATTGAGAATTTTTGCATCTATATTCACTAAAGATATTGGTCTGAAGTTTCCTTTCTTTGATGTGTCTTTGTCTAGTTTTGGAATTAGGGTGAAACTGGTCTTATAGAGTGAGTTCGAAAGTGTTCCCTCTTTTTCTACTTCATGAAATATTTGGGAGTATTGGTCTTCATTCATATTTGAAGGTCTTAGAGAACTCAGCTGTGAATCCATCTGATCCTGGGTTTTTTCTTCATCAGTAGACTTTTGATGGTGTCTTCTATTTCATTGCTTGAAATTGATCTGCTTAGCTTGTGTATGACCTGCTGATTCAGTTTGGGGAGATCATATGACCAAAAATTTGTCCATATCTTCGATATTTTCTATTTTATTGGAGTATAAATTTTCAGAACAGTTTCTAATTATCTTCTGTATTCCAGTAGCATCCATTGTAATATTTCCTTTTTCATCACAAATTTTAGTGATTTGAGTTTTCTCTCTCCTTTATTTTTGTTTCATTCGTGATTATCAATTTTATTTATTTTTTCAAAGAACCAACTTTTTGTTTTGTCAATTTTTTCAATTGTTTCTTTTGTTTCAGTTTCATTGATTTCAGCTCTGATTTTAATTATTTCCTTCTACTACTTTTGGTTTTGATTTGTTCTTCTTTTTCTAGGGCTTTGAGATGTTATGTTAGGTCATTTATTTGCTGACTTTTTAGTCTTTTAAGGAATGAACTCAATGCAATGAACTTTCCTCTTAGTACTGCCTTCATAGTGTCCCAGAGATTTTGATATGTTGTATCAGTGTTCTCAAATACCTCTAAGAATTTTTTAATCTCCTCTTTGATGTCTTTTGCTATCCATTTTTCATTCAATAGCATATTATTTAGTCTCCAGGTATTGGAGTACCTTCTAGTTTTTATTTCATCATTGATTCCATATTTCATTCCATTATGATCTGATAGAATTTAGGGTAGTATCTCTATTTTCTTGTATTTGCTAAGAGTTGCTTTGTGGCATAATATGTGATCTATTTTAGAGAAGGATCCATGTGCTGCTGAGAAGAAAGTGTATTCATTTGTTGATGAATGAAATATTCTATATATGTCTGTTAGTCTAAATTATTGAATGTATTATTGAGTTCTATAGTTTCTTTGTTTAGTTTTTGTTTAGAAGACCTACCCAATAGTGAACGAGGTGTGTTAAAGTCACCCAGTATTATTGTGTTTGGTCTATTTGATTATTGAAGTTGAGAAGAGTGTGTTTGGTGAACATAGATGCTCTATTGTTTGGGGCATATATATTTATAATTTTTATGTCTTGTTGATGTATGTTTCCCTTAGCAGTATGAAATGTCCTTCTTTATCCCTCTGACTAACTTTGGCTTGAAATCTACATTACCTGATATAAGAATGGAAACTCTTGCTTATTTATTCAGTCCATGTGAGTGATATGTTTTTTCCCATTCTTTCACCTTCAGTCTGTGGATATCTTTTCCTATGAGATGAGTCTCTAGAAGGCAGCATATATTTGGGTCATATTTTAAAAAATCCAATCTGCCTATTTCTTTTGATTGATCAGTTAGGCTATTGACATTCATGATTATTATTGAGACATGGTTTGTATTCCTGGTCATTTTGGTTTATTTTTGGTTTTTCACTTGACTTGGTTTCTCCTTTGATTGGCATTTCCTTTAGTGTAGTTCCTTCCTTGGCTGATTTTCATTGTTATTTTTCATTTCTTCCTCATGGAATATTTTGCTGAGGATGTTCTGTAGTGCAGACTTTCTAGTTGTAAGTTATTTTAACTTTTGTTTATCATAAAAGACTTTTATTTCATCATTAAATCTAAATCTTAATTTTTCTGGATATAAGATTCTTGGTTGACATCCATTTTTTTCAGAGCTTGGTATACGTTGTTCCAGGATCTCCTAACTTTGAGGGCCTGAGTTGAGAAATATGCAGATCCTAATTGTATATGTAATCTGATTTATATATGTAATCTGATTCCTTTCTCTTGGGGCCTTTAAAATTCTATCCTTATTCTGTATTTAGGCATTTTCATTATAATGTGTTTGGTGTAGATCAAGATCTGTTGTGATTTTGTACATTTGGTATTTTGTAAGCCTCTTGTATTTGATTTTCCAATTTATTCTTCATGTTTGGAAAAATTTCTGATATTATTTCATTGAGTAGATTGCTCATTCCTTTGATTTGTATCTCTGTGCTTCCTCTATTTCAATAATTCTTAAATTTAGTCTTTTTATGCCATCTCATAATTCTTGAATGTTCTGATCATGGTTTCTTACCATCTTCACTATGTGGTAAACTTTACTTTCAGAATTATATATTTTGTATTCATTATCTGAGGTGCTGTCTTCCACATGGTCTAGTTTGTTGGTGATGCTTTCTATTGTGTTTTTAATTTGATTTGTTGTTTCCTTCATTTCAAGGATTTCTTTTTGTTTGTTTTTCCCCCAGAATCTCTTTTTATTGAAGTAATCTTTTGCTTTCTATATTTGCTTATGTAGCTTTTTATTGAAGTGATCTTTTGTTGCCTGTGTTTGCTTTCTTATATCATCCTTTACTTCGCAGAACATTTTAATTATGTACATCCTGAACTCCTCTTCTGACATTTCTTCTGCTGTGCTGTCCATGTATTCTAATAAAGTAGTATCTTGATTTGTTTGGGGCATTTTCTTCCCTTGTTTTTTCATGTTCTTTGTATGTCTCCCCCTCTAGCAGTACAGATCAGAGATATTAGAGTTTTCACCCTATAGGCTTATAGTGTCCCTGCAGGTTTCCAATACTCCTCTTTGAAGGAGATCAATATTAACAGATCCCAATGCAAACAATATTCAGCCTTAAACCAAATATCTACTATTAAGATGTTTACAGTTTGTTGCAATGGACCAAAATGGTGTGTTCTATTATTATCTACAATATAAATAGGAGGTTTGCAAAAGGGTCTACAATTTCTAATGGTGGACAAAGAGAAAACCTGTGGGGGGGGGTGTAGGAAGAGATGTTAAGAAGGTAGGAGGTGAGGATTATAGAGTTATTAAATCTTAGGAAGAGTGAAAGAAGAATCAAAAGAAGTTGCCTGGTAGCAGGAGAAAAGAGAAAAAGGAGACTCTGGGGAGACAGGTAAGTGGGAAGAAAATAGAGAAAGAGTATAACCAAAAACAATAAACAAAAAATTATTAAGAAAAAGAAAAAATATACAAAGAAAAGATAAAAGAATATACAACAAAACTGTAATATACTATTCACATTTCTCAGTCCTCAGTAGCCTAATGCATGAAAAGTACTTGATTTCAAAATTGATTGGGATGTGAGGACAAGAAAAGATAGATAGATAGATAGATAGATAGATAGATAGATAGATACATAGATAGATACATAGATAGATAGATATAGAGACAGATCTTTAAGGAAAATTGAATGAGTATTTCTGTTGGAGTTCAGTATCTCTCCTGCTTCCCTTCTCGTTCGACAGGTGGGGTTGTCTGGTGTTTGCTGGCATCTCCACCCTCAGGATGGTGAAGGTTATTAGGGCGGAAGGGTTGGTCTTGGAGGCAGAATTCCTGGAGGTGGGATATAGCACTTTCTGGTGCCTGTTGTAAGACTCCACCTCAAAGATCACTTTTGGGGCCTGCTCATGTGATATGGACCCCTGGTCTTAGCCTCTTATATTGCCTGTAGACCTCATAATTCCTGGTCTCTAATTTAGTCTCTAAACTGTATCTCACTCAGGGTCTCCATTTCTACTTCCCAGTCAGGAATCTCTCTCTCTGGAGGTCCTGTGGGCAGAGCTCTGGGGCCTGTGCACCTGTTGTGGAGAGCTATTCTGTATCGGGCAGGTCAGGATTAGACTTTGAGAGCTACAGGCCATCCACATAGCTACAAGCACTGTGCCATGTTAGTGGCTGGGGGTGGGGTTGGGGGATTATAGTTACCTTGATATTATTTCAAGGCCCTAGCAATTTCCCAAGATGGGAGTTGCCTCAACTAAACACAGCAATGGTGATAGCGGGGATAACCCAAGATGGTGCCTGCTTTCAAAGATGGGACAACAAAGGCAGGCTGAGTGGTGGTGTTGGGCAGTGTGTTGGGAGATGCAGCTCCATCTTCCAACATGCAGTGCCGCAGCAGGCAGCTGTTTCCAGACCCTGTCTGGTGTCCCCAGGTGCACACTACCACATGGAGGGGACTATGGCAGCAGTTGCAGTGTCTCAAGTTGGAGGTGACCTGGGGAGTCCCACGTTGGTAGATGGGGGTCTGTGAGGGTGCAGTAGCTGGAGGTCCTATGCAGGTGCAGCAGCCAGCCAGGGATCTTTACATTCTTTATTTTAAATTTTAACTTTGGATATTTTGTTTCTGAAACTACATATCATAGAGAGATTAAGCATTTCAGCATAAAGTCACTGAAAAAATAGCCTCTCAGAAATATTGTGAAATAAATGTAAATTTTCTGACCCACTAGGAAAAACAATACAAAACTAATATGTCCTATGATGGTATTCTAGATGTAAAATATTATGTGACAGAATCCAACAGTAGTCTAGCATAAAACTCTTAGCAAACTCAATGAGAAGTTACTTTTTTTATTCTGGTAACTAGATCCACTGTAAAACTCCACAGCTGCTTCATGGTAGAATGGTTACAGCTATCTCTGAGACTGTCAAGGACCATATAGCATGCTATCTCTGTCACCACTGGATTTGCAAGAGCCCTCAAAGCCCCACTCAAGGGCCAGAGGTAAGAGAAAGAAAGAAAAGGTATAAAGATCATATAAAGAGAAACAACATATTTATTATTCATGGATGATGTGGTTATTTAGAAAGACAAATCAAAAAGAGCCCACAAAATAATAAACATGAAAACATAACAAGGTAAATTCAATACAGTGTCCATACAGCAAAATAAGCTTATTTCTATTTATTAGTAATGAATAGGAAATGCAATTTATAAAACATTTTAACATAGTTTAGAAAATATTAAATACATGGGGATAAATCAAAATAGATGTGCAGAAATCTTATACATTAAACAACATAAAACAGTAGGAAAATTACAAATAGATAAGTAAATGGATTTATACTGCATTTAAGTTTTGATAGATTTCATATTATCAACATAATTATTCTTCCTGAAATGAACTACAGATACAATGTAATTCCAATCCTACACAGTGTTCTTAAATATGAAAGTATAAAAAAATCTAAAGTTTTATGAAAATTAAGTTAAATAATACATTTAGAACAATCCTGTACAAGGTTAAACAGAATAAGGAGGAGGAGGACCAGATGGAAAGGGGGATAGTAACAGAACAATAATACCAGAAGACTCACAAAATCAGAAATTAAATCTTATTTATGACTCTATAGTTATTAAGAAAGTGTGGTATTAGTTGTATATTAACAAATTAATTAGTAAACACAACAGAATTGAGAAACAGTCCCAAATTCATATAACCACCAGATTAGTGACAGCAAAAATACAGAAATGCTATTGAGAAAAAATAGTAATTTCAATAAACTGTGCTGGGTTACCCAGATATCCAAATAGAGGAAATGACCCTTAAAATTCTATCTTGTACCACATATAAAAATCAGCCTGAGTGACTATGTATGTACATTTAAAAAAAAATTGAAACTTTTATACTAAAACATAAGAGAATATGTACATGTCCTTCATATAGGCAAAGACTAAACAGTTCACAAAAACACCAACCACAAAGTCAGTTCCAGGAGTTGTTTACATGACTATGTTATATGAAAATTCAGCAATATGTGTCTCTATGCTTCACGCATGTTTGTGTATACATGTATTGATGTATGTATAATATGTCAATAACATTTACAATAAGAAAGCATGATTTGTTCTTCAGGGAGATTACATTTCTCTTTTAAATATTTCATCAAATTTCTTATTAAAAATTGGAATTATCCTAACCACACAAAAAGCATACAACTCAATGACAGAAAAATAAACTTTAATATACATTCAGTTCCCAGAAAGCATTCTTTGAAAAGAGATATTTTAATGGGCATCTTTGTGTCTTAACTTTACCTAAACGTTTAAAGAAATAATGTAATGCAAGGCTAAAACATTCAGTTGAAATAAAACCATTTAAACATAGAAAAATGGGGCCTGTCTTTGAGGAAAGATTAAGGCAGTGACAATAGATGAAAAACTTCTCCTGGATTTTATACACATATTTTTAATTAAAAGGTTTTGAACAAATTCAGTGATTTAACTATAACTATCAGTAACTTATTCTTCTGCCTCTCTCAGCACAATATATGAATAATTATAATGTCACTGAAAAATATCATTTCTTTAAAGGAAAGCTAGAGGAAATAGAAATAAAATTTATGAGCAAAGATTAAGTAATTTGGACTTTTTGAAAAATAGAAAAGTAAATGGAATATTTAATAACCATCTTCAACTTCAAATTGGTAATTACATGTGAAATAACCTATGAATATTTCTGTAATTTACAAAGAACTATTAGGAGAATTTGATTTATTTCAATGTTGGAGATTGAACACTGTCAGTGGAGTGGGAGGTGGCCTCATATATAGCAATTTTGAGAGTTCCAGTATTAGGTCAAGAAATCAGAAGTATCCAGCCAGGCGCGGTGGCACAAGCCTGTAATCCCAGCACTTAGGGAGGCTGAGACAGGAGAATCGCGAGTTCAAAGCCAGCCTCAGCAGCAGCGAGGCACTAAGCAACTCAGTGAGACCCTGTCTCTACATAAAACAAAAAATAGGGCTGGGGATGTGGCTCAGTAGTTGAGTGCCCCTGAGTTCAATCTCTAGCACCAAAAAAAAAAAAAAAAAAAAAAAAGAAGAAATCAGAAGGATCTGACTCTTCAAATCCACCCTACATAGAGGTCCACAGAGAAAGCCATGAATTTTCACCTTTTGTCTAATACTCTGCAATTTTATGTCCTATTCACAATATATTTTAAGTAATTTTATTTGGGGATTTTTTTAAATTAAAAAATATATATAATTAAAATAATGTGCCATTTTGTATAAATTCATAAAAATTCCCAGTTTAACAAGCATTGGCTGGGGTGATGTTCATTTTGGAAAGAAAAGACTATACACATATGATTTTATGTATTTTTATGGTGCTGAGGATCAAACCCAGGGCCCTAAACAAGCTATAGTATTGCTCTACCACTGAGTGTTATTCCCAGCCCCTGTAAAAATTTCTAAAGATAGTTTATTCTACTGTGCAACACCTCTAGTTAACAACACTGTACTCTGCACTTCAAACGTTATTAATGGATAGATTTCATGTTTAATGTTCTCACAATAGTAAAATAAAACAAAACAAAAGGGACAGGAGGAAACAAGGAGGTGTTGGATGTGTATATTACCTTAACTGTGGTGGTGGCATCATGGGGATTTATGGCTAAACTCATCAAACTGGTCATGTCAAACATGTATAGCTCTTTGAAAAGTTGCTAAAACAAAACAAAACTAACCACTGGTGCCTCAGAATGTGACCTTATATGGAAAAAGAATAATACAGATGTAATTAGCTAAAATGAGGCCATAGTAGAGTAGGACAAATACTTAACTCAGTGTGACTGGTCTTTGTTATAAGGAAGAGTGACACAGATGTGTGAGGGAAGAGTGTTGTGCCCTGACAGAGGCAATAGGGATGAGCTCAGATGGAAGGCAGGGACAGCAAGAATTTTGGGCAAATGATCAAAAGCTAGGAGGAAGCTAAGGGGACTCTCCCCTATAGGAACCAGAGCAAACCCAATGCTTGCTGTTGATGCCCTGATCTTCCAACCTCAAACTAGGATAAACCATTTCTATTGTTGATGACAATAAAAAAATAAAATAAAACAAAGTTTTTTATAAAGTTGTTATTTGTGAACAATCATAGCAATGTAGCTAGAATTTATTTTAAGTGAAAACAGTAAGAGCTTCACCCACAAATACCTATAAAAAGATATAAGCTATTGGAAAGTTTTAGGTGCAGAGGCAAATACTATAAATTTCTGTGACCTTGATCCTGGGTAGATTTTTTTCTAGCAAAACTCCCCAAGGGTGAAATGCCAAGTATAGCTCATTTGTTATCCATGTCCACATGTTCTCAAGTCAACAATTGCTGCATCAAAGAGAGAACCAGCTTACTGAATGAGCACAAATTTGTTAAATCCATCTAAAAATAATTAATTTTTTTCCTTAAAACTACAATCTTAGATCTGCTCTATGAAATTCTAAGAGAAAAGTTTATACCAATAAACACATACATTATAACAGACAAAAGATCTCAAACAAATGATATAATATTATATCTCAAGGAGCTAGAAAAATAAAAACAATCTAAACCCCATATTAGAACAAAATAGAGTAATAAAGATTAGAACAGGAAAATACACAAAATAGAGACTAAAAATAAAGTAAAACACATCAACCAAATAGTTGCTGTTTCAAAAAAATAAAGTCAGCAAACTTTTTGTTAGACCAATTATGAAAAAATAGGGAAGGTTCAATTCAATAAAATTAAGAAATATAAAGAAAGCATCACAGTTGTTACCACAAAATACAAATGATCATGTAGAATTATTATGAATGATTATATTTCAAGGCAATTATAAAATCTAGACAAAAACATATAAATCCTTGGCCACCTACAACTTAGCAAGATTGAAGTAAGAAACAGGAATCTACACAAACCAATAAAAAGGAAACAGATTGAAAGGACTACTCTAAGATTTCATCTCACCCCAGTCAGAATGGCAGCTATCCAAAATACACGCAACAGTAAGTGCTGGCAAGGATGTAGTGAAAAAGGCACACTCAGACATTGCTGATGGGACTGTAAACTGGTGCAACCTATCTAGACAGCACTATGGAGATTCCTTAAAAAACTTGTAATGGAATCACCATTTGACCCAGCTATCCCACTCCTTGGCCTCTACGCTAAAGACTTAAAAACAGCATACTACAATAATGTAGCCACTTCAATGTTTATAGCAGCACAATTCACAACAGCTAAACTGTAGAATCAACCTAGATGCCCTTCAATAGATGAATGGATAAAGAAACTGTGGTATATATACACAATGGAATATTACTCAGCAATAAAAGAGAATAAAATTATGGCATTTGCAGGTAAATGGATGGAATTGGAGAACATCATACTAAGTGTAGTAAGCCAAGCCCAAAAAACCAAATGCCGAATGTTCTCTTTGATTAGTGGATGCTGATACATAAGTGGGGTAGGAGTGGGGAGCATGGGATAAATGGAGGAAATTTGTATGGAGCAGGGGGTGGTGGGGGAGGGGAGGAGAAGTGGGAGTAGCAAAAACGGTTTAATGAAATGGACATACTACCGTAGATGCATGTATGAAGACACAAATGGTGTGACTCTATCTTGTTTGCAACCAGAGAGATGGAAAACTGAGCTCTATATATGTACTATGACTTGAAATGCATTTAAATACATAAATAAATTTTTTAAAAAAGAAAAGTATAAAACAGGAGTAAAACATTTCCCACCAAACAAAAACCCAGTATTTGACTCCTCTGCTGAACTTTGCCTAACATTTAAATAAGAACTAATAAATTTTTTTCTCAAACTATTCCAGAAAAAAATTGAACATGAAGAGATTCTTCCAAACTTACCATATAAGTTTCTAGCTCCTTGAGATATAATATTAGACAGCTTTCCACTGCTGCAACCAAAAGACATGACAAGAACAATTTTAAAGATAGAAAAGTTTGTTTGGAGCTCATGGTTTCAGAGTTCTCAGTCCATAGACAGCTGACTCTCTTGCTGTGGGCCACAGGTAAGGCTGAACATCATGTCAGAGGAGTATGGAGGAGCAAAATAGTTCAAAACAAAGGCCACCACAAAGCAGAGAGAGGGCTCCACTCACCAGGGACAAAATATAGAGCCCAAATTTACCCACCTACCAGCAACTATTTCCTCCAGCCATACTCTATGTCTATAGTTAGTACCCAGTTAATCCTTATCAGGAAATTAATTCACTGATTGGGTTAAGGCTGTCATAACCCAATCATTTCACTACTAAGATTTCTTTTACTGTCTCACACATGAGCTTTTGGGGGATGCCTCACATGTAAACCGTAACAGTATATATTACCCTGATTTCAAAACCAGAAAAGCCCACAGCAACAATATTCCTGATGAACACAGAGGCACAATATTCAACCTAATTCTAGCCAACTGAAGTTAATAGCATGCTAAAAAAAATAATTCACCATAATCAAGTAGGGTTTATTCAAGGGATATAAGAGTGGTTTAGCACAAATAAGTCACTTAATTATAATATGTGATGCATCTGTTAATATGTGATGCATCATATTAACAGGATGGGCAAAAAACATGTGATAGATGCAGAAAATTCCTTTAACATAGTTTAACACTCCTTCATGATAAACTCTCAACAAGTTAGGTATAGAAGATATACACCTCAACACCTTGAAGGGCATGTGAAGAAAACACACAGTTAACATGAGACTGAACAGGCAAAAGTCAAAAGCTTTTCATCAAAGATATGAAAAAGCCAAAACAAGGATTCCCACTTATTTCTATTCAACACTTTACTGAAAGTCCTAGCCAGAGAAAGAAGGCAGGACAAAGAAATAAAATGTATCCAAACTAGAAAGGAAAAAGATAGAACTGTCCCTCTTTGCAGATGGTATGAATGTACATATGTAAAATCCTAGTGTCATCACCAAAAGACTCTTTTTTTAAAAAAAAAATTTTATTTTATTTATTTATTTTTATGTGGTGCTGAGGATCGAACCCAGTGCCTCATGCATGCAAGGCAAGCGCTCTACCACTGAGCTACAATCCCAGCCCCAATGAGGTTACTTAATCTTTTTTTTTTGGTGGTGCTGGGAATTGAACCTAGGGCCTTGTGCATGCAAGGCAAGCACTCTACCAACTGCGCTATATCCCCAGCCTAACCAAAAGACTCTTAAGACTGTGAATAAATTCAGTAAAGTTGTAGGATATAAAATCAACATAGATATAAGTAACATGTCTATATGCTAAAAGTAAGATGCTTTGGAAGTTAAAATGGAAAAAAGACTGAAATATAAAACCCAAACATGTGAGATCAGTAGAGGAATATAGAGGAAATGCTTCAGCACATCAGTATGTGCAAGGATTTTGTTGGACAAGACCTCGAAAGTACAAGAAAAACAAAATAAAACAAAACAAATGTAGACAAAAGAGATTCATCAAACCAAAAAGATTTTGCACAGAACAAAAGACAAAAAACATGGTGAAAATGAAAAAGGTAGCCTACAGAATTGGAGAAAATACTTATAATCTATAATATTTAACCAGGAATTAATATTCAGATTATAAAAGGGGCTGTATAACTCTGCAGCAAATCATCATCATCCTTATCCCAGTCCTTGTCATCATCTGATTAAAGATGGGAAATGACCTGAACAGACATTTCTAAAACAATAAAGCTAGTAAAAAAAAGAAAAGGGAATTTTTAAAACACTGTTGATGTGAACATAAGTTAGTACAACCATTATGGGAAGTCATGTAGAGATAACTAAAAAAGAAAAAGAAAAAAAGAAAACTAGAACTATAACTACCATATGATCCAGTAATTCCACCACTGGGTATATAAACAAAGGGAATAAAATCAATACGTCCAGGAGTTATCTGTATTCTCATGCTTATTGCAACACTACTCACAGTAACATATGGAATCAATTGTCCATGAGTAGGTGAATGGATAAAGACATTGCTGTATGTGTATACAATGGAATACTTTTTATTCATAAAAAGAATGAAATCCTGTCATTTGTGAGAACACAAATGAACCTATAGGATGTTATGTTAATTGAAATAAGCCAGACACAGAAAGACAAAGACCAAATGATCTCCCTCATATGGAATCTAAAAAGTGTGTATTGTTTAAGTAGAGAGTAGGAAAGTCTGGTGTCCTTAGGGGGAGGGAGAGGAAGGAATTTTTTTTGACAAAGTCTAAATGATTACAGTCATATAGGAGGAATAAATTCCAAAATCTTCTGTACAGTATGATAACTTAGTTTAAAAAGTGATATTGTATTCTGAAAAAAATGTATGTACAGAGAGAGGATGCTTTATGTATCACCATGAAAACCACAGCTATGTTATAGAATACATTTACTTGTTAGATATTGTTTACCTTTTCAACAATGAATATATACTTCAGAATATCATGGTGTATGAGATAAAGATATACAATATTATCAGTAAAATTTAAAAGTAAATGTACAAAAATTAAAAAAAATATTCAGTTGTCATGACCATGGATAGTTTTTACTAGTAAATCTCCCCAGAAGTCAAATGCCAAGTGTATCTAGCTTATCACTCTTATCCATATGTATCAATTAACAATAGCTCCATGAGAGAAAGAAATGGCTGGCTGAGTGAGAGTAAGTCCAATAGCTCTATTTGTTTTCTTTCAAAACTACTACCTTGCAAAGCAGGTTTATTGGTTCAAGTTTTTCTGACTGGTCAGATCTTAGCTCTTGGGACACTTCAAAATACTAACCAACAATCTCACCATCATATAGCAAAAATTCCAGTCCAAGTACCACTGATCCTTCAGTGCCTCATTTGTTTCAAAGCTCTGTGTGCCTGCTACCTGAGCGCAGGTTGCCCTCAGTCTTGCAAATTCTGGTTGAAAGAGGCACCATTCACCTCCCTTATTCCTTCACTATCTCACATTGCGGTGTTTATGACTTTTTAATTTGTGGTTAACAGTTTGAGAACCACAATCTTTCAGGAAAATAAATGTGTGCTTTTAACTTTGGCAATGAACCATCAAAGGTAACCATTGACACATACAGACAAAGACAAAAACAGCAAAATCTGAAACAAACACTTGAATCAGAGGTGGAATGGGAACATCCACCCATCCACAGCCCCCACTAGGATGCACTTGATCACTTAGGTGCTGTGGAAAGTGGCAATGTGCAGAATCAGAAGCAGAAAGTATGTAACCTGAGAGATATTTGTTACATACATTGGAACATATTAGAAAATGTTTCCAGTCTATTCAGATATAAATGAAAGTGGCATCAATTAGATAGGAACATAACTATTAATTTAACATGTCAACAAATAGAAGTTGCAACACAACAAAGGACTGACTACCGACAAAAGACGATGCAAAACATAAACAAAGACAATTGATGATAAATTTGGTAAATTTACTCAGATATGGAAGTAACAGAGAAAGAATGAAGACAAAATGAAAATCCATGGAGAACAGATGACTATTTCATTTTAATTAATTAATAATAATATATGATCTTTCAAAGTATGATAAATAGAGGGTACCTTAAAAAGTGAAAACAACAATATTAACCAAGTTAAAATTCACATATTTTTCCCACCAACAACTACTATCAAAATAAATTGTATTAACTAATATTCAATTGATCGTTGACACCTTCTAGATCAAGAAAGGAGTTGAACTCTTCTTTAAAAATTTCTTTCAAGTTAGTTGGTTAATGATTCAAACTTCAATTATCCGTAGGGAAACAAATAGTTTATTCTCAGATATTTGAAGAGCAGACAATGTATGAGCTGCCAATCATCTATTGTGAATCATACTTAAATATAAAATGAACTCACTTCAATTTTTCAGTTTTAAAGTTACTCTATCACTTTTAACATTAATTCCCTCACTTTTATCAGCATAACCTTTAAGGAAAATACTATAAAGATTATCACAAAAAAGTCACGAGATTATTATATATAGACAGGGTAACATACTGTAGGGACAAAATAACTGATTATTGCATTGTTAATTAGTGTTATTATTACCACTGTATTTACTTGCATTTTCTGGGAAATTATTCCAAGGTCTGACATTTTTAAACAGTTATGTTAATTTGGTGTTAGCACTGAAGCACATATTTTATCTTCTTCTCTAGAATATGTAGGGCTATGTCTTGTCCATTAATGTTACAAATAATTATATGGCACTTTTGTATCTAGTATTCTGTTAGAAAATGTTTATTTAATTTGAGCTTTTGGAGATAATGTTTGTACACTTCAATACTTGACAAAGTGGCATTTTATCTTAAATGTGCAGATCAAAGATGTCTTCAGAAATCCAGGACTATATTCATTAATTTTAAGTAAAAGCATAAAAACATCAGAAACTTTAATTAAAAAACTAATTAGAAGCAGACATTTTGTAAATAAAAAAGGAATAAAATATTTCTTGAGACAAACATGAAGAATTATCATTAGGATACAAATAAAATAACATTGAACAATTATTTGCATTAAAATAAAAGATGAATCTTACTATGTATCAAGTACTGTACCAAATATTAGATATCAAATATTAGTCTCAGCTTTTTAGCTAGGGCATAGGCATTTGCCAAACTATGAACAATGTATTTGTAGATCCAAATATCACTCAAAATTTTATTACATTAGTAACTTTGTTCAAGCTCTTTTTCCTTGATATTTACATGCATAATTTAATTATCTCTTGTAGACTTTCTGGACACTCTATCACTAGACTATTCATTGCCTTAAATTCTATTGTATAATATTATCTTAAATTATCATTATGATTATTAGAAAGATAATAAATGATGATAGTGTTACAAATTAATAGCAAAATTTTTGGAGCATCTCCTTTTTGATGGTCCTTGTGCTAACATATCTCTTTTGCCTAAACCAGCCTCCATTCTTGAATATTGGATTTGGCCTAAAGAGGCTAGTGTACATAGTGAACTGTAATTTAGCTTTATATGCAAACAAATTGTAACCTAACATAAGAATACACCAATGCAACTACGTAATTGAATCTCAGGCAATAGAGCAACTGAAACTTCAGCAGATCATAGACTGAAAGCTGCAAATATATGACAACATAAAGCAAATGCCAACCCCGCCAATCAAATTATTTCTGTATGTCATTTCCTTTTTCCTGCTATTAGTATAACATGTATATGTGGCAGAGTGAAGCATTTCAAACCATCTTTAGTCTGGAATCTGTAGAATTCTAGAAACTTTTTCTTGCTTAAATAAATGGTAAAATTTAACTGTTATAACTTTTTCTTTAAAGACATCACATTTTGTCATCATTGTATGTCTGATTTTCCCTTGTTTACTTTAATTAGCAAACTTGTTTAGAAATCGATGAATACTTAGATTTTAACAGAATGGTTCATCTGACACACTGTTGATTTTGGCTTGTAATACATTAATATTAGCTATACTTTTCCTTTTGTTTCTCAAAATATCAGTAACAAATGTGTGCTTTTCAAGAACAGTGTCAATGAGATTAATTTTACAATAACACCTTGAAGAACTAATAAAATACCCTGTCCTGTTACTATGTTAATTATGGACTCACTTCCCAGGCAGCTTTCTTCTTCATTCAGTTTCCAACTGACAGTTCTGAGGAACAGAACTCACCATACTTCTCTGGGGAAAAGAGCTATGAAGTTTTCAAGTTGAAAGTGAAGGAGTTATATTTTTTTTCATGTGTATAATTCCAGAAAACTATTTTAAGAATAAATTGAAGAAAAGCACTCAGGATAATATTGCAGCCATGATAAATGGCATTGTAAACTGTATTGTCAATGCAGGCATTTCTTGTAAAGCAAAAATATTTTTAAAGGGATTTATCAGAACCACAATTGATGTATGCACACCATCACTGGTTCTGTGGCAATATGAAAACAGCTCTTCTTTACACCACCCAGAGGAAGAGTCTTTTATAAATATAGAGAAATATTTTGTTTGAAAGGTTGACTCTTCCTCCTTCGTTAGTACTCTTATTTTCAAGACCTCTGTTTTATTGCTTATTTTTTATATTTATGACTGATGTTTTTTACATTTTAAATGTTTGATTTAATTTATTATAGCTATATTTCACACATACAGAATTAATATGCCACATTTCAGCTCCCAGTACTTCTTCTTTCCTTCCCTTTCTCCCTGCCCTTGTTTTCTTTCCTTTACACTGTCAGTCTTCCTTCAATTTGTTTACTTTTTCTAAATTGGTGCTTTATAGATAAACACAAATGTGGAATTAACTGGGACATATTCCTATATATACATAATCTCATTCTTCAGTTCTTCCTTTTCCCATCCCTCCTCCCTTAACTATCCCTCCTCCCTTTTCCTCGATCTCTTTTTTCTCCTCCATTGTTGTCCTTTCTATTTTCATGGGCATTCTCCTCATTTTTCCCTTTATTTCATTCTGCCTTCTACATATGAGAGAAACATTCAACTCTTAACTTTCTGAGTCTGGCTTGTTTCACTTAGTATAATGTACTTCAGTTCCATCTATTTACCAACAAATGTCATCATTTCATTTTTCTTTATGACCAAGTAATATTGCATTGTACATATATTATACATATAATATATTTACATATATAATATATAATATGTTATATTATATATTATACATTATACATATACACACACACTATCTTTATCTATTCATCTTTTGAAAAGCTTTGAGAGAAAACATTCAACTCTTAACTTTGAGTCTGGCTTGTTTCACTTAGTATGATGTATTCCAGTTCCATCTATTTACCAACAAATGTCATAGTTTCATTTTTATTTATGACCAAGTAATATTCCATTGTATATATATTATATAATTATATTATATTATATTATATATTATCTTTATCCATTCATCCATATATCCATTCATATGTTTTATATATATATGTATATTATCTTTATCTTTTGAAAAGCTCTTTGGCTGGTTCCATAACTTGGCTATTGTGAATTGCACTGCTATAAACATCAATGTGCCTGAATCATGATAGTATGCAGGTATTAGTTCTTTCAGACAAATACCAAGGAGTGGGACACTGGGGTCACATGGTGACTCCATTCCTAATCTTTTGTGGAATATTGTACTGCTTTCCAAAGTGGTTGTACTAATTTGCAGTCCCAACAACAATGTACGAGTATGCCTTTCTCCTCATATTTTCACCTGCATTTGTTATTATATGTATTCTTGGTGATTGCCATGTTAATTGAAGTGAGATGAAATCTCAATGTAGTTTTAATTTTCACTTTCCATTTTGCTAGAAATTTTTGCAATATATTTTTGGGCATTAGTATTTCTCCTTTTGAGAAATACCTTTGCAGTTCTTTTGCTTATTTATTGATTGAATTGTTTGACCTTTTTAGTGTTTTTTTTTTTTTTCTTTATATACTGGATACTATCCTCTCTGTTGGAGGAGTAGCTGGTAAATATTTTCTCCAATTCTGTAAATTCTTTATTCATGGTTTTGATATTGTGATGCCTCCAGCTTTGCTCATTTTGCTGTGTATGGCTTTGGCTATTTGGGGTCGTTTTTTTCTTCCAAATTAATTTCAGGACTGTTTTTTTTCCCCTAGTTCCGTGAAGAATGTCATTAGTTTTGATAGGGGTTGCATTGAATCTGCATAACACTTTTGAGAAAATGGCCATTTTGGCAACATTAATTCTGTCTACCCAAGAACATGGGAGGTTTTTCCCTTTTCTGAGGTTTTCGTTAAATTCTTTTTTCAGTGTTGAATAGTTTTTATTATGATATTCTCTTACATCTTGGTTAGACTTATTCAAAGGGATTCATTTTAAGGTTATTGTGAATGGTGTAGTTTTCTCAATTTCTTTTTCAGCAAAGTCACTGTTAGAGTGTAGAAAAGATGTGATTTTTGTATGCTGATCCTGTATCCTGCTATTTTTAAAAATTTGTTTATCAGTTCTAGAATTATTCTGGTAGAGTGTTTTGGGTCTTCTTTACAAAGGATCATGTCACTAGCAAACAGAGATAGTTTGACTGCATTTCCTATTTGTACCCTTTTTAATTTCACTATCTTGCCTGATTGATCTGGCTAGAATTTCCATAACTGTATTGACTATGAGTGGTAAGACAGTGGATTTTATTTTTTTGAAGCTTGCTTGTATTTTTTTTCAGACATTGCTTCATGCTCTGTTTCCCTTTGTTGGTTTGTTCTGTATGCGTTTGCTGTAATAAATCATAGCCACAAATATGACAATATAGTTAAGTGTTTTTTGTATTTGAAAAGTTTTTTTTGTGTGTCCTAAAATATAGTCTATTTTAGAGAAGGATCCATGTGCCCTGAGAAGAAAATGAATTCACTTTTGATGAACAAAATATTCTACAGATGTCTATTAGGCATATTTGATCAACAGTTTTGTTTTTGTTTTTTTTTTTAGTTCTGAAGAGTTCTTACTTAGTTTATGTCTGGATGACCTATCTTGGTGAAAGAGGTGTGTCAAAATTAACCAATATTATTATACTGTGGTCTATTTGATTCTTCATATGAGTATTGTTTGTTTTATGTATATAGGTACACTGTATAATGATGTATACTTACATTCATTATATCTTGTTTATGGATAATTTCTTTAACCCATATGAAGTGGACTTCTTCCTCTCTTCTGATTTATTTTGGCTTGAAGTCTACTTTTTCTGATATGAGAGTAGTTATCCCCACCACTTTCATACAAATGGCATAGATTTTTTCCTATCATTTCACCTTCAACCTGCAGATGTCTTTGCCTGTGAGTATCTTGTACACAATATATGATTGTGTCTTGTTTTTTAGTCCATTTTACCAATCTATGTGTTTTTACTGCAAGTTTAATTAAATATATTCAATGTGATCATAGAGAGATGGTTTTATATCCTGCCATTTTAATTCATTTCTAATGCTTAACTCAAATCTGCTTCTCCTTAAATTTATTATTCTTCTAGTGTGATTCATCTAATGCATTGGCTCCAATATTTATTTTTTATTTTCTGTATGTGAAATATTTCATTGAATATGTTTTATAGTGCTGGTTTATTGGTTATAAATTTCTTTAGTTTCTGCTTATCATAGAAAGCTTTTATTTCATCTTTAATTCTTAAGGATAGATTTTCTGGATATAGTAATCTTGATTGGCACCAGTTATTCAGGACTTTCATATAATATTTGAAGTCTTCCTGGCTTGTAGTCTGGGATAACAAATAAGAGAAAGTCTAATAGCCTTACTTTTAAATGTGACCTGCAGTTTTTATCTTGTGCATGCCCATATTTTTTTCTTTTTACTTTAGATTATATTATTTTTTCTTTCTTTTCTTTTTATGCCATTTTTCTTTTCTTCCCCTTTTAGTCCCTCTACAGTGTAATTGTAATTTTACTAACTTTAATAACTAATTTTTCAGTTTATTCAAGAACATTACTAAAATTTTATACTTGGATTAGAGGAATTATGAAGAACATTTTCAATAACATTTTTTTACCCTAAAGTTCATCAGTATATGGCTTTGCTCTGGAGTGATTGCAGTTACTATAGTTTAGTATCTTCTCTAAATGTGGTGTTGATCCTGGGTATATCAGAGGATACACACTTTCCTCTGAGCTAGTACAGCTGACAGTTGTGAATCACTGCCTGCTCCCCATTCTTGGGGCTTATTGTAGTGGACCTATTTAAGCACATGGTGACTGTCTACAACCCAGGGGCCTGGGAATGCAGGCTATCAGTGAGTGGTCTGTATCACAGAGGGCTCCAACCTGTCTGCTTCATCCTCCTGGGGTTTTACTTGTCACTCCCACAGGAGTGTGTTGTTCATCTGAGCTCCTGCAGAAACTGTTAGTACTCCTCAGGAGTGATTTGCTCTCAGGTTGACTCCACCTTACTCCTCTTGTTCAATGCCAGTAGGAAGGCTTCCCACAATATTCAGCTACCAGTGATCCCTCTACAATTTCCTAATAGATGGATTACTGAAACAACCCATTTCAGAAGCATTCCTCTGGTTTTGTTTGTTAATATGAGTAAGTGGGAAAAGGCTGTATTGATTTAATTTATTCCAGGGAGCCTGGCTAGCTGTGGATTCTATAAAATGGCTACCTTGCCCATCATTGTCTATGGTGTTCCTGTCCTTTTAACTTGGCCTGCTTTTCTTTCAGATGTAGTCAAGGATGTAAGCTTAGGGGCTTTTCTTCTCCCTCTTTTTCTATCACTCTCCCACCTGATTCCACTCTGGTCCTGGGTTGGGGTCAAATAATTCTTTCCTTATTTTTTGCCCTGCTAACCAAATTCCAAGTCTCTCCAGGTCTCAAGCTGTTCAATATTGAGTTTTAATGTATTTACTTTGTCATCCACCTCTCTGGTCAGCTGTTAATTTACTGCTCTTTGTTTGGGTAGAGGGGTGCAGAGGGGGAGTCCAGAGTTGCTGCCTAGATCCATTCCATCATCTTCTGAGTATAGTTTGTTATTTATATTGGCTATTAAGAATTGTGCCATGAGCAAATTAAAAGGCCAAAAATAATGTGTTAGAGGAAACAAAGGCTATTGAAAGAATTTTTAATAGATTTATATCTTGATCTTGAAATTAAAACATAAAATAATATGAACATTTTAAAATCAACAACCTATTTTGTTATATTATAGAAAATATATCATTCCAAATCTAAAAATTATGTTCTCTATATCATTTAAATAGTTGTCTTTATAACTTGGCTTTGGGCTATTTTCAGGTTTTTGACTGTATAAATCCTTCATTATCTGAACCTGTACAGAAAATAAAAGCAATGACTTGTTCATAGTTACTAGTGGAAGCATCAGGTGAAATAAATTTGTCTTAAAGACTAATTATAAACTCTATAGTTTTTTTAAAAAATATTTTTTAGTTATGCATGGACACAGTGACTTTATTTTGTTTTGTTTATTTTTATGTGGTGCTGAGGATAGAACCCAGTGCCTCACACATGTGAGGCAAGCACTCTGCCACTGAGCCACAACCTCAGCCCCTATATTTTTTAATAGACTCTTTAAAATCTCTTTATATCAGTTTCTGATTCTATAAATCAATTTATAAAATTGTTTACCTAATGGATTAAGTGAAATCCCATGCATACCAACCAGCATATTTATAGTAGGCTTTCTGGAAACATGGGATCACTTCTCTCATTGTAGAAAATAAAACTCACAGAAAAAGATAAGAAATGTGACATTATCAGAAAATATTTATACTAGATAATTTATAGATAAGAAGGTCCCCCCATTTTAAAGATAAAACATAAATGCATATGCTATGTTGTAAATTTAATTAAACTACTGATTTTTCAAAAATTTTAATATGCTATTATTTATCTATGAAGTACTTTAGAAGTTACTAGGTCATGGATTGAACAAATCAAATATAGTAAGAATGTTGCATATAACCAACATTTATAAATGATATGTCCTGCAGAATAAAACCAATTGCTGTATATATTAAATATCAAAATACCTCATAATCAATTAAATAATAATTTTATAACAATTATGGGAAGAGTGCTGTTCAATCATGAAAGTATCTTATCTTGTATCAACTATATTCAAGTTATACAAGTCAGGTATGTTTGTGAGGCATAGAAAACATCTGTTCAACCCATAAATAAGGTTCAGCAAATGTGAACTTTAAACTTCCCATTTTATAGCAGGAAAAAATCCATGTGGGTAAAGAATTAAAGCAAGATGATAAGACCATGCATACTGTTCAGCTTGTCCATCTCAGCTTGAAGTATTATTTTCAACGTGAAGAAAATTTAACAGAAGCTCAAGATAGTGGAGAAATGTCTCCACCAGGAAGCACCTAACCTCCAGAGGGTAAGAATTATGTTCTAGATCTATCTCAGTATTATCCATTATGTCATGTCTTCAGCATAATGGCCCTTTCAGTTATTTTGGGTTTTTGTTTGCTCTATAATGGACTTAGTGTATGTGTTTAGGGTCCTTTGAAATACATGAGATGGGTATACAAACATGAAGGTTAGTGACAATAAGAGTCTGTCTCATTTATGACATTCATTCTGTGGAACTATTTTAAGATTAAATTCAAGAATCAATACCTAGATTGTGATGGATGAGAACAACCTAGTCTTAGATTATAAATGTTGCCACTGAATTTTATCATGTTCAACGAATAATAAATATTCTCCTAATCCCAGTGCTCAACTCTCTGACATTCCGGGTAGGTGGATTATTTAGAAAATGTACAATCTAAAGTGTGCAATTGATTGTGTCTCTTGTACCATTAACTGTGTACATGTTCTAATTATAGAGATTACTCCTGCTAGGACGGAGTGTGCCACAGCTAGGTATTATTAACATATTGCCAAATAATGTGCCTTTTTCATGTGGATTTTAGGTAGTTGTTTCATTATCCCTGTTGTATATAAGGGAAAAGAGGGAAAGTGAGAGACAAGGACAGATGTACAACTCTGGTAACTTCCAAAGGTTTTAGTGCTCTTTTTGGGCAATTACCTTGTATTTCAAAATTAGTGACCAGTGAAAATGAAATAAAGGTCTGATAAACAGCTTGATATTACAGTGAGAAACTTCTATGATACTTGGCTAAAGAATAGTTTTCAGCTTGAGTACAGTTGTTTTCTGGGTAAAAACTAAATGGATAAATAGAACATCTTATTGAATATTATTTTAAATTCAAATTTATTTACAAATCAGTGTCTGTCTAAACACTGTTTAGATGCCCATTT
Source organism: Geosciurus inauris (assembly GCA_004024805.1). Taxonomy (NCBI): domain Eukaryota; kingdom Metazoa; phylum Chordata; class Mammalia; order Rodentia; family Sciuridae; genus Geosciurus; species Geosciurus inauris. Next base: position 93,986 of record PVHX01000369.1, on the reverse strand, counting down.
CTGTTTGTGATGCCCATCCCACTATATGTGTACTTACGAGTGCTTATGTGTGAGGAGAAGTAAACGCTTTTGTAGGAAGGAGTGGGAGGCAGAGAGAACAGAAAACGTTGTTTTATATTCTTCTAAATTTCTATTATTTGAAGACATTGAAAAATATCACATCACACTTTCATAAATAGGTACATGTGTTACAAAAGCCATCAAAACCATAAGGTAGCTCTTATCATAGAATATAAACTGAAATAGATAATGGGATTTTAAAGAAAAATACCATGACATATTGTCCTGTCACAGACAGTCTTGCAATCTCTGTGAGAAAGTGAGAAATGATTATGCTAGCATACAATAGCACCTGAAACAGTAGCTATTTGTTCAGAAGCTGAGAAGTTCCAGCTCCAGTGCAAGTGAACTCAGTCTCTACATTATGGAGACTCTACATAAACACAAGTCAAAGAGGAGAAAAAATTGCAAGATTGAAAGCATAAAGTGAAATTTCTAGCAGAAACAATATAAGTTAGGTTAGAGTAGAATCAAATTATCCATTTAATTTTACTTTTACTGAAAGTAGTAATTATCCAAACTTAAAATACTTCCTTTTATTTTTACCAATTGTAATATTTATTAATATGTCAGTAAAAGCTGAAGTTTTTCCCTTTGTCCTAGATGCTGAGGCACTACTGCCTATGAGGTAAGGTGCTGCACATTCCAAGTGGCAGCACCCTCACTGCCAGTGTGGAATTGAGATCACTGTGAATTTTAGTCATGCTTCCTCTTTTGATCTGGATGGGAGATTTAAAAGCAATGAAAAGCTTGGGGTTGGCAAAGTTTTTTTTTTTTTTTTTTAAGAAATTACAAAAAAATATTCTAACTGTAAAGAGAGAAAGGAGTAAATTGGACTTCATCAAAATAAAAAATATCTGCTCTTTCCCAGGCACCATTAAGAAAATGAGAAACCCAGATGCACACTGGAAGAAAGTATTTGCAATACATGACATCTGACCAAGAATGTACATCCAGAATAAATAAACTTGCAAATTAAATAATAATAAGACCTATCATGTAGTAAAAAAAATAGGCAAAATTTTGCTAGGATGCTTCAGAAAGTAAGATATAAAAATGACCAATATGTACATGGAAAAATGCTCACAGCCATTGACTGTCAGATTAAATTAATTAGAATTGATCTACCAGTACATATTCACTAGAAGAGGTGAAGTTTAAAAGGCTGACTGTCAATTTTGATGAAGATGTAGGGCAAATCCAACTCTAACATATTACTCTTGGTAATATAAAATAATTCATTTTGATGAATGATTTGGAAGTTTCTTCAGCTAAGTCTATCCTTACCATATGAACAAATAATTCCTAGGTAGTTACCCCAAAGAAAGGACATGCCATGAAATGAATATTTTTTATATTTCAAAAAAAAAAAAGAGTTGTACATGGATCTTCAGAGCAGCTTACTCCTAATAGCCAAAAATAGGAAATAATTTCAATTTCCAAAATAATTGAATGGATAAAAGCATTAGAGTAAATTCATTCAGAATATTAATGAGAAGTTCAATAGGATTTAACTATTGATATGCACAAAAAACATAAATTAAAAAAAGACACAAAAGTCTTTTTCCTTTGGTATTTGATATTTATCAACAAGCCAAAAATAAAATATATCAACAGGATAAGCCTTGTGTCAAGAAGTGAAATTAAGTCGGGGTGGCGCACAGCTGTAATCCCAGCACTTTGGGAGGCTGAGGCAGGAGAATCACCAGTTCAAAGCCATCCTCAGCAACAGCAAGGCGCTAAGCAACTCGATGAGATCCTGTTTCTAAATAAAATACAAAATAGGGCTGGGGATGTGGCTCAGTGAGTACCTCTGAGTTCAATCCTCGGTATCAAAAAAATAAAAAAATTTTAAAAAAGAGGTAAAATTAAACAAAACAAAACAGTTGAGCTACTTTTATGCATTATTTCACCATTCTGATAAGAAAGGAATACATATGTATGCACAAGTTATGAAATAAAGATTGTGACACTTGGGTGATTCTTTTCTGCATACCATATGCATAGGCATGTGATCTATTTTCATTCAAAAGTATAAAGATGAATGTCAAAATATCTGCTACTAATTTAAAAATTTCCCATTTATTTATAACATCAACTAACGAAACAAATCAAAACAAAACAGTTATGACAAGTGAAGAAAGAGACTGTGTGGAAGGAAAAGAAAAATCTTTATATTTTACCATCGTCAAAAACACTTTTTAAAACAGAGTTCCTCATCATTTTATTTTGCACTGAGCCCTGAAGATCGTGTGTCCACTCTGTTTAAGAGCTGACACACCTTGATTCTTTTACCAAGTTCTCTTCTGAATACTGAGACTTCTGTGTGTGGTGTCTTTCCACCTCTAGGATCTAATGAAATCTTGCTTCTTCAGCAGTTGCTGAAGGAGTGGGACAGGGTAACTCTTAAATTTTAGGAGAATTTTTTATTCATACAGTGAACTGTAAACAACAGAAAACAGAGGAAGGGAGGGAGCAGAAGATATATTCCATGACTGACACTTTTTCTAGGAATTGAACTGATGTGCGGTTTCTCCTTTTAACCTGTCTGAAGACTTTCATGGGCCTTGTGGATTCCTCCACCAAGAGACTGGCCTATATCATTTCATAGCTCATCCCGAAAGAGTGACTGGCATAAAAAACATAACAGTTTGTATCAATTCCCCTTCTTCCCTTTCAAAAATTCCCCTCCCCTCATGGTCATTCAATGGGACTGTATCTCTGAAATAATCATTAGCTCATGATTTTAGCTGTTTCTTTGATAACCCAGCCAACAGAGGAGTAGTCACAAATCAGATCCTCAGGGAGGGATTCTGAATTTGGGTTGCAAATCTCTCCAAAAACAATCAGGAGTCCTTTTTTTTATAGTAAGTGAAATAGTAATGCACATCATATGTAGTGGACTTGCATTTATTCCAGTTTTAATCTGTGGTTAATCAGAATTCAGTGGAAGTGTAAGGCAATGGGGTGGGAGATTAGCAGCTATCTCATTTTTTATAAGGGTGCAGTGATAATATAAGCATTATGAAGAGATGACGCTCCTTACAGCATTACAATTTTAGAGATCTAAATGAATTAATAACCCAAGGTATGTTCAAAAAGCCCAAAAGCATCTAGGGCAACTATAAAGAAACTCATTATTTCTGTGTTGAAATCAGAGTGAATTTTTAAATGTGGTCTGACTACAAAAAAGGTAAATGGTCTTCTGTGTTGAAATTTGAGCTGTGGTTAAAAATAAGTGGTATGTCGATATTTGAATAGATGACACTGAACATCTGCAACCTTTATATTTTCATGTACTTTCTTGACCATCAGAAACTATCACTTTAACTTTGTCAGGAAAGAATGACTTCCCCTTACTTGGAGAATGACCTAACCTAAAATGGGTATCTTGTAAGACATTTTGTTCTCTATTGTTGCATGTTAGGCAATTAGCAGTCAAGACTCAGTAGACTTCAATATGGAAGTCAATTTTCCCCTAAAAGCCTACATGGAAAGAATTTTAGGACTTGTTGAATATGTACAGCCAAGTATGGGGCATTGCACTAGGAAATTGAGTAGGGGGGTATTAGATTAGGAAAGTGGAAAAATATTATTTAAGGTAAAAAATGAAGCCAAACACGTTGACATTGAGTATTTATACCATTGCTGTCATTTGATGCTTCAGCAAAAACACTTGGAACTAATTCAGATCATTTGCTGGGATGGGTCCTTTAAGATGTGGCCACAAAATGGACTGTTGAAAGCCAAATCATGAAGCCAAAATTTTCCCTTTACATACTACTGCGAAGAGAAGTAAAAAGATAAAGTAGATGGTAGGTGACCATGTTACAATTTCACACAATGTGTGTGTGTGTGTGTGTGTGTGTGTGTGTGTGTATTTCCAGTTGCAAGGTATGTGGTCAACTGACTGGGTCTTGCTTAATTTGTACACTAATAAGAATTTAAGAGAGATCATATAAAACATAAAGAGCTCAGCTGCCACAAAGTGTTGGTTCCTTGTGTAATTTCCAGATATAAATCAGACTGCTGCATTAATGAAAGATGCTGTTCATTGATTAAAGGGGAGTCTTGGTCCTCTTTAGTAAGAATCTAGCAACACCATCACAAATTTTTGCAGTGCCTATTCCTCTAGTCTTTCTCCAAAGGGACTTTTGACCATTTGTCAACTAAGTACTGAATACATCTGATTATACAAAGAGTATTATTTATGATGTTGGAGTTAAATTTTATATCAGATGATATAAAACTCCATTGTCATTCTCTTGCTAAATTGAGAACTAATAGAGGCCAGTTGATTAGTGATTTTTCTAAGTTTGTCCTGAATCTGTCTCACCGTGAATCCATTGGATCTCTTAATTAACCTTGTGGTTGTCTCTAGTGCTCAAATGTGTAATTGGGACAGATATTCTCTGCAGCAGATTTGCTCTAACCCATGGTCTATAGAGTAGGAACTACTGTACATAAGAACAGAAAGTAGAATTATGTGTACCTAGGTACCATCAAGACAGCAAATAAAAGCAATTTTGCACAGCTGGAGAAATTACTAAGTTTTCTACCACCATGGAACTTTTGAAAGCTGCATGATGGAGGACTTCCCCATATCCTCATTTATCTATTTGGCTTCTGCAAAAGCCAGATAAGAGTGGAATACTATAAATTTAATCAGGTGTAGCATAAGTGTATATATTGTGATGTTAGCACAAAGTTCTTCACATAGTATAGATTTTTAAAAATTTTTATTTTACAAATATTTTCTCCTTGATACCAATCAGTAGAGAAAATCAATAGCAGTTCAAACTTTAATGGTAAGGAGAATATTTCCCCTTCACTATCTTGCTCCAGGTCAAGGTAAACTCTTATTATTGCAAAATATACACAGACATTGTACATTTTTATATTTGATGGAATTACATATCTTCATAGTATGTTAAATGCTAGCTGATTGGAACTGATGAACACTAAGTGATAGGTATGTACATAATTTATATGAAATTAGAATACATGTAAATAATATTTGTTTTTAGTGCATATGTGTATGTAGCAAATTTTTTTAAATTTCATGAGAATGAGAAATTTCAGAAAGTTATCTTTTGGTGCGAGGAGATGTAGAGAAAAATTTTATGAAAATGAAAGCTAAATGTAGTGTTTTAAATTTCACCACCTACATACATAAAGACCAGGCTCATGATTGTCTATTCTATTTTTCCTTATTTTGCAAATATTTCACTTGAGAGGACAATAGTGGAATAAGTCTTTTTTGGAGTATCCAAAGAAGCTCTTTTCCTTGAATAATGGAAATAGGAAATACCCTAAAAGGGAGAGGATGCTTATAAGTTCAACAGAATTGCAAAAGCAAAGGGCAATTGTGGAAGATATCAGGGACACTCCAAGCACTGATGTGCCAGCTACTATTCTAAGAATTGCCCATATATTAATTAACTTAATATTCAAAATGGCTGTAACATTTTAATCAGAGATGTGATTATGGATGAATGAGGTTGTTAACTGTTCCTGGATCAAAGAGCTTAGAAGTGTCAGAGCTCCAGAGACTGTACCTAATCACCACAGACAAAATCTGGAATGTAAGGCTCACATGGAAGTAAGATATCATGTTAAGTTCATGTTTACCCTTTTGAAATTATATTTATATGCATATCATCTCAATATATATATATATATATATACAACATTATATATATACATATATAGGAAATAAATACATATATTTTATATACATAATTCATTTTCAAAATCATCTATCCTGATACTTATATTGTAGAAGGTTAACCATTATGGAGTCTTCCTGTTAATTCAGAGTATAAACTTGTCACAGACTCTCTTGGCCTATGTCCTTTATCAAGTGTACATTTTGGTCTTTTTTTTTTTTTTTCATAGGTGGGGGATGAAGGAGAGATTGTCACAAAGAATTAACAGTTTGAAAGGTTCTACAAAGCTAATTAAACATTTTTAAACTTCTTTTATTCCTTTTTTGGTTTTGTACTTGGTGTCTGGGCAATACTAGGGAACAAACCCAGGGCTTTTCACATGCTAAGCATGTGCTCCTCCGCTCCTTAGAACCCCAGGCCTGATATTTTCAGATTTCTGCCATTTTACCTTGTGCTTCTGCTTGATCCTCTTTTCATACTCTTGCTTTTCCTCCCATAGTTCACAAACACTATCTATTGAAATACGACAGATATACGGATAAATGTTTATCCTGTTTAAGTTTAACGAAATTCTACTCAGTCCAAAAAGAGAATAACTGCATTAAACCATGCCCCATCTCTAATATATTTTTCATTTGCAAAGATTTTATAGTAGTATCCTAATATTCAGCAACCATGGATAACTTCGGTCTATTTTGAAGATTATATAAATTCAATAGATAGTATTTAGTCTTTTTCACCTAGCTTTCACTTACTGGATAATATTTAAAGATATCTCCTTTTTTTTTTTACTTGTTGATATATAATTGATTCATTTTCATTTTATGACTATATTAAAAATTATATATACATCTATTATTGATACATTTGAGTTGCATCATAAAATGAATATGCTTGTTACCTGTTTTAGACTCTTATGAGTAATTCTGCTATGGATGTTCTTGTAAATGTTTTTGGTTTTATCAGTTCATACTTTTTATGCAAGAGGATAAACTTAAACTTATTTTCCTTCACCTTGTCTATAAACAAACATTTTCTTAGCTTAAGGAAAATCTGAACAGCTTTTAGTCTAGAGTTAGTTTTGACCCACTTTTAAAACAGGACCTTACTGAATACTCTACCCAGTGTTCCTTGAATTATGGTGATTATGGGCTGATTGGAGCACATATTATTTCTGGTTCTGTGTGATATCAATATGTTTTTCTTTATTTCTCTCCCTGGTGTCTGATAGTGTTTGCCAATGCATATGCTAATGATTGATTATATTAGTTGAATAATCAAAGGAGAGTTTCCTTAATCTCCAAAGCTCTCATGTTATAATCCATCTTTAAACTATAGCAGTCTTAGCCTCACTGGATTTCCAACTCTACCTGTTCATTCAAGGAGACCTCTGAGCTGCACCTTGTTTCCCTTGCCCTGCACTGCAGCCTGACATCCACTCTTCAGGCAGTGACTCGGGAGATGGTGGATCTCACTTTGTTTATCTCCTGCCTAAGAGCACTGTCCTACACTGGTTAATGAGAATAATAAAATAATTTTGTGTCTTTTGATTATCTAAAAAAGGAGGGCAAATCAGCAGTCCATGATGTTCTATTTTTTATATAATTGATGATTTGGGGTAGATGACATTTATTACCAAAAAACTTTCTGATGTTCCTGATTAGATTTTATAGTTTATCCATAAAACCCTTAAAATTTTCCTTTTTTTTCTTTTGAAAATAATGAAGTGTTGGTCTCTCTCTTTCATTTTAAACGTTTTACTTACATTCCTATAATACTAAGATTTAAAGAATACTGTTGAATATAAACAAGTGAAAATATATTGAAGTGTATACTTTATCTTTGGTTACTGAATCTTACATTTACTATAGATTATTCTACATCAATCCTTTATCAGGTTAAGTGAATACATTTATTCCCCATTTGATATTAATTTCTGTTAACGTTAATGTATATAGAAATAGTATTTAATACACCATGAATATGATGAATTATATTAATATATTTTGATTTTTTATATATAAATTTCTATGAGTTTTTGCAATTATAGTTTTTCAATACTTAAAAATATTGCTTTCTTCTTGTCTTTGTCTTTATTCCTTTTGTTTTAATACTGTTCCTTTTATGTAAACAGGATACTTTCAAGATTTCTCTTTGTCATTAATGTTATGCAGTTTCACTTAAATTCTTAAATCTAAGGGAACTCTTTAATCATTTATGTAAAATTCTCAGGCTATCTCTTTTGAATATAATTTTTACTCAGTTTACTTTAATATTTTCCTTCCAAAAACTTAATCAGGTATATTTTAGATATTCTCATCCTCTTTTATATCTATCTTTAAACTTTACATAAATATAAATAAATTAATATAAACTAAATGTGTGTGTGTGCATTGTATGTATTATATTAGTTGAATAATCAAAGGAGAGTTTCCTCAATCTATATATGCAACTACATATTTAGGGCAATTTTATTTTGTGATATCTTTTACAAAGAAGTCTCTTTTTAGATAACCTCTGACCTGGCAATCTTTGGAGGATGTAATTCCTGTTAGTTTTTTTCTGCTGAGTTTTGTTCACAATGAATTTTTTCTTTGACATTTCTTCTCTACGACTGTGTTTGTTGTTGCTTTTTGTGGACTGTCATTCCAGAGCTTTTTTTTTTTTTTTTTTAATGTGCCTGTGAGATGCCTTGGCCTGATTGTGGATGGTTCTTCTCAGGGAGATTTGTTTTCATCTCTTTCACACTAATCTATATCCCCATGTAATTTCACTTTTCCCAGGTCATTATGGCACCTAGTGAATAGTGTAAGTTTAGACTACTTCTATGTGCCTAAGATAATTTTAAAATTTTAATTTCTTATGTGACTTTTTTTTTCCTGTTCATAATTTTAAGCAGAGAGATTCTCTACAGCCACCTTCCCTGATTTGTAGGAATAGACTAGCTCCCTTTTCACTTATGGGAAAGTCCTTTGAGGACTCAACTTTCTGCCTAAGATTTGTATTTTTCCTCATGTTCCTGGGGTTTTCAGCTGCACACAAATAACAATGTGGTTTTTAATTTTTACTCCATTTCTGTGGCCTTGGGATGTCTTCTAATATTTCTGGATTCATGGCACTCAACAAGGAAGATATAAAGGACCCCATGAAACACAGAGACCTAGGATGGCCACATAGAGGAACAAGATGCACTGCAACCATGACCCTTGATTGGAGTAAATCCTGTTGTAGGGGAGTGGGCCAACAGAAAAGCACCACTGTCCCCAGCCTTTAGTGACACTGGCATACCTAGATACAGGGAGAGTACACAATCATCAAAGGGAAAGGTGCTCTATTAAGTGAAATAATATCTGAAAAATTCCTGAGTCTGGGAAAAGGTTTGGATATCCAGGGATAGAAGGTCCAATAGATATGACCAGAAAAGATCTTCCCAACGTATTATAAACAAACTGCCAAAACACAAAGAGAGAACTCTAAAAACTGCACATGAAAAATTCCAGTCGCATTTAAGTGACCCTCATTAGACTAACAGGGATTTTATAACAGAAACTCAGCAACAAGGAGGATAGTAATGATATTTTATAAGTCCTGAAAGAAAATAACTGTTAACCAGGAATACTGTATCCAGCAAAGCTATCTTTCAGAAACAAAGACTTTTAAAGAGAAATAAAAACTAAAGCTGGACACAGTAGTGTACCCCTGTAATCCCAGTAGCTCAGGCTGAGGCAGGAGGATTGTGAGTTCAAAGTCAGCTTCAGCAAATGCAAGATGCTAAGCAACTCTGTGAGATCCTGTTTCTAAACAAAATAAAAAGTATTTTATTAGTGGTCGAGTGCCCCTGAGTTCAATCCCTGGTACCAAAAAAAAAAAGAAAAATAGAAAACTGAAGAAATCTAGCCTCATCAGACCAGCCACATAAAACATATTTAAGGCAGTCATATATCCAGAAGCAAAAGAAATAACTACCATCATAAAGACACATGAAAATATGGTAAAGTAGGCATACAAAATAAAAATGAAAAAGATCAAAACTTATCAACATAATAAACTATTAAACAACAAAGATGAACAAGAAAGAAAGAACAAGATGAAAAATATTAAAAAGAAACAGGAAAAATTTAACAAAATAACAAGAGTAAATCCTTGCATATTAATAATAACCTTGACTATAAATGTACTAAATTCCCTAATTAAAAGATGCAGACCAGCTGAATAGATATAAATGCTGCCTACAAGAAACTTAACCAGTGAAGACACATATACACTAAAAGTGAAGGACTGGAAAAGAATATTTCACCCCAATGGAAACCAAAAGTATGCAGAAATAACTATACTTATATCAAGGATACTTAATAAGAAGAATGTAAAAAAATATAAAGAAGACCACCAGACAAAGATTAAAGGGATCAATTAAAAAGATGCAATACCTATAAGCATATATGCACCCAACAGTGGGTACAATTATTTTATTCAATTGCATAGGCAATGATTATTAGAGATTAAGAGTTGGATTTTAATATAAGTTAACTCACAAACTGAAACCATCAGTAAATCAAAAAGATTATATAGCATGATCGAACAGGAGATTATATATTGGGCAAGCAATGATGGTTAAATGTACACAAATCAATAAATATAATGCAAAACATTAACAGATTGGAGAGGAAAAAACCTATATGAATATCCAAATAGATACAGAAAAAAATCTTCAATAACATTCAACATGGATTCATCATACAAACTCAGCAAATTTGGTATTAGAAATATATCTGTTTTAAAAAAGGCTATCTAAATGGCAGACACACAGCTGATACCATACTAAATGGAGAAAAATTAAAATAAGTTTCTATGAGATCTGGGACAAAATAAGGATATACATAGCCACCACTCCTACTCAGTATAGTACTAGAAATCTTAGCCAGAGTAATTAGGCAAAGGAAAGAAACAAAGGATATCCAAAATAAAAAGAAAGAAATCAAATTACTCCTATTTGTAGTTGACATGAATATATATATATATATATATTTTTTTAGGGTATATATATATATATATATATATATATATATATATATATACCCTAAAAACCCCACCACAAAACTGTTGGAACTGATAAACAGATTTAGTAAAATTCAGGATCCATAACCAACATACAAAAACAGTACATTTTTATATTCCAATAATGAATCATCTGAAAAAGGAATTAAAAAGTAATACCATAGACAGTTCCTAAAAAAGATCCAGGAATAAATTTAACCAAGGAAGTACATGATCTCCACAATAAAAAATTTAAAATACTGATAAAAGGAATCATAGGGGACACACACACACACACACACACACACACAAATAGAAAGATGTCCCATGCTCATTGATTATAAGAATATTGCTAAGATGTCTATATTATAATGCATTAATAAAAACGTTTAAAAATATTCATGCTGTCCAAAAACGTCTATACTGTAAAAGTCTATACTGCCCATATTAATATGGGCATATTCATATAATATGAATCTACATATTCAACATGATCTCTAAAACAATGTCAATTATGTTCTTCACAGAACTATAAGAAATAATCACAAAATTCAATTGGAACTACAAAATATTCAGAATTCCCAAGTCGACCCTGAGCAACAGAACAAAATTAGAGGCATCAAAATACTGACTTCAAAACATACTACAAATATATTGTAATTGAAAGATTACAAAGATAAAGAGACAGAGAACTGTAGAACAAATTTTTTTTAAAAGGTAATTAATCCACATATTTACAACCAGCTGCTTTTTGACAAAGTCACCAAGAACACACATTGGAAAAGGGACAGTTTCTTTAACAAATGATGCCAAGAAATCTGGATATACACATGCAGAAGAATGAAACTAGAACCCTACCTCTCACAAAATAAAAAATAAAATCACAACGAATTAAGGATCTAAAAATATGACCTGAAAGTACAAAATGATTAGAAGGAAATGTAAGGAAATACATAAAGACTTTGGTATCAGCAAAGAATATTTATTTTGGATAAGAACTATAAATTTCAGACAAGAAAAGCTAAACTAAGAAAGTGGGATTATATGATAGTAGGAAGCTTCTGTTAAGCAAAGGAAACAATCAATGGAGTAAAGAAACAACCTACAAAATGGAAGAAAATGTTGGTAAGTTGTTCACTGAACAAGGAGTTAATGTCCAGAATATACAAGTTTCTCAACAACAATAAAAATAATTTGAGTAAAGAATGGTGAAATGGTCACAATAGACATGTCTCAAGTGAAGATTTGCAAATGTCCAATGAGTATGTGAAAAAATGCCCAGAATCAGTAATCATCAGGGAAATTCAAACCAAAACCATAATAAAATATAACCTTACTCCAATTAAAATGATTATTATATTTGATGCACATATATAGCAATACATGTATTATATGTATCACTATAGATATTATCATACACTGCTGGTGGAAATGTAAATGAGTACAATCATTACAGAAAATATTATGGGAGTTCCTCAAAAAATAACTGAAAATAGATCTACTATATCATTTGGAAATCTATTTACTGGGTATATATAAACCACTGGAAATATAATCATTTATTGTAGCACCGTTCACAATATCCACAACTAAGATGTCCGTTGGTGGATGAATGGATCAGAACATGTAGCACATGTACAAAATGGATATAAAAAGATGAAATTCTGCTATTAGCAACAACAAGTTTGCAACTGAGGGACTTTATGTTAAGTAAAATGAGTCAGGAACAGAAGGGCAAACACTACTTATTCTTGTTCATTTGTAGAAGACAAAATATTTGATCACATAGAAGTAGGAATAGAATAGAGGTCAATTAGGGAATAAGAAGGAAAGGAGAGCAGGGACAGAGAAAGGGTGGATAATGAACGCCAAAATACAGTTAATAAGAAGAAAGTATATCTAAAGTTATATAGAACAGAATGGTAAATATAGTCTAAAACAATTATTTACTCATTCAAAAACAACTAAAGGAGAAGAGTTGAAGTTTCCCAGTTCATTGAAATGATAACATTTGAGAAAAAGGAAAATTCCAGTTTCTCTGATTTCATTATTATATATACATTTATCATATTGTAATACTTGATTTTATAAAAAGTACAAGTAGCCTATGTAAATTAAAATTAATATCATGAGAAGATTGAAAATAAAACATGTGATCTGCAGGATAAGAAAATGACTTACCATATGACCCTATAATTTTATTCTTATAGGTATATATCCAAGAACTTTGAAGGCATAATGCTTAAAAAGAAAACACTTTTAAATTAATGTTCAAAGCTGCATTATTTATAAATGGTCAAAAATGGAAACAAAAAGTCCATCAAGTGATGAACAAACAGACAAATGTGGTAGATCCATACAATGGAATAATATTTTCTCATAAAAAATGTGAAGTACATACCAGAACACAGATGAATTTTGAAAATATCAGGTTACATGAACTAAGCCAAACACAAAAGGCCACGTATTTTATTAGTTCACTTAAATTAAATATCCAGCATGCAAATTGATACAGACAGAAAATAAGTTATTGGTTCCCTAGGATAAGAAGTTAATGAGAAGTGGTGAATGCATGGTTTCTTTCATGGGGTAAAGAACATTTTATAAAATATACTGTGGTAATGTTTGTATACCTTGGTGAATATACCAAATGTGTTAGTTGTTCTTTCACCACTGAAAAAAATACTCAAGAAAATCAACTTAGAGGAGACAAGAATCATTTTGGCCTATGAGGTTTATATCCATGGTTGACTTTTTCTATCCATGGCCCTTTTTGTCTGGGCCTGTGGTAAGGCAGTTATCATGGTGGGGAAGGAAATGTAAAACAATTTATAATTTTTCAGTTTGATAAAATTATGCTATATTACTATAGTATAATGAGTATATTGAGTTACCGTAAACTATTTGTAAAATAGCATATTAAAAGGCAAAGAGATTATTAAAAATTACTGATTGAGGCATAGCACATATTAAAAAATATGATTAAGATTCACTGCTTAGAACCATAACAAAATACCTATTAGTATAGGTTACATAATGTTTGATTTAACTAAGAATGATCCTACCAAGCCACTTCCCCTTGTACATAAAGATCCTGAATCACAGAAAATAGCTTGTTTCTATACAAGTCACATTATTGCTATTTCAAGATAACTGTAAGTCTATTTTAAGTAAATGAGAACATTCTGATATAAGGAAATGAGTGACACAAATTTCAGTTTTCCCCAATACTGTCATTGTGTATATGTTTGGCTCTGTATTCCATCAGATTTAAGTTATGAAATAAGACACCTCTAGTGTTCCATGACTTCCATCTGTAATCAAAACTGTTACAGAGAGTTGTATAAATTCTGCTCGTAAATGTAAAAGATTTTATTAACTGGTATTTGGTATGGGAATAAAGTGAAGTCTTCCTCATAAATATAATATGGTTAAAATGAATTCTCCTGACAAAATAGTAAATCAACTATTAATTATATTAATGCAGTGGGTGACACCATCTCATTATTAAAGGAGAAATTCAGTTTATGCAAAAATTTGTTTTCATAATTTATAAGTACAGATGTTGCTGAATTTTTACAAGTTTATCCTGTTTTAAACTATAAAGTAAATCTTTCATCCTTTGATCTTTAGCTATCGAAGCAATTATCTCATTCAGTCTTGAGACTAGAGGGCTCCCATACTATGCACCAGAAATCCTTTCTTTTGTTCAGTACTGATCTCTTTACTTTAGTGACATCAAATCCATGAAGGTGGTCTTCAAATTCAGGTGATTAGTGTGGCACAATGTGAGCAAATCAATTATTTCACATTTTTTTCAAAGATAGAGAATCCTAAATTACATTTTCTCAGTAAAACAGTGTAAGTTCAACTATCCCAATGCCAAACATTATTTGATATTTGATATTTGTTATTTGATATTTGGAGATATAATCATTTCTTTTTCTATTTAACCACCCCAAATTTTGGTATAAAATATCTTTCTAACATTAGTCTTCAGTTAGATTTCATTGGTTTTCACACTGGTAAATAGTTATCTGGTACCTGCTAAAAGGAGCAATTGTGTGCTCAACAGTGTAGACAAACCAAGGAAGCGTACACTATTTTATTCTTAGAAGGAAGCAGAGGAAATTTTATTCAATATATGATGACACAGGGTTTTTATTGAACTTGTGTCAAGGAATCCTGTGAATTCATGACATGGTTATATTTTGTTCGGTTTACTGAAAATGAAACAGATGCAGAGATGTTAGGTAATTAGCTCAGTTTACGTAGACAAACAACTGAGACTTAATTTGGTTCTGAACATAAAATGGATTATTTTCCCCTTCTAATATTATTTCCTGGAGACACAATAAATACAAAGAATAAATACAAAGGTATAAATTTCCATTCATTTCTTCTATTTCCCAAATAAAATATGGTGCATATGTCATTCACTAATTTTCTATTCAAAAATAACCATGAAACTTTTATCAATAAGATCTAAAATTTTATTGTTGTTCTTATTGTCTTTTGTTTTTAAATGTTCACTACGTGCCATTAACTCTTCTAATTGTTTTTGACCTATTAACTGATGTAATCAGTCATAAAGTACTGTGAGTTAGAGACTCATATTCTTTAAACAAATAAAGAATTTGAGGACATTGATAGGGCTGGGATACAGATAAAAACTCAGCAAGTCTGAGTTAGGTTTGGAGTTAGTGTTCTTATACACAACACTGTCTTTTCCCATATATAGGTTTACTTACATTATTTTATTTATAAAATATTCCATAAAGAGGTTTAAATTTTAAATTGGTTGTCACATGATCTCAAAAAATTAACTAAATGATTGCCAGCAAAATTGGTGATAAGCACAACCCAATGACACGGGTCCCAGTAGGGGATGTTTGTGTGTTTGACCTAATTATTGTACAAAAATTTATTCTACTAGTTGAACTACTCCTTTATGTAAAAGAGAGAGAGGAGGGGAGGGGAGGGGAGGAGAGGAGAGGAGAAAGAAAAAGAAAAGAGAAATGTTTTTCCAGTACTTGAGGCAACCTGGGAGCATGAAGTGGACAAACCAACATATACAGATGGAACAACTGAAACCAGAAGAAATCGAACTAAAGCAGGAAACAGAAGACAATTTCAAAATATTTCAAGAGCTCTCAGTAGGCATTGAATATATAAAATAGCTGACTGTGAAGTTTAAAGATGCAAACCAGAAAATAATAGAGTCCTGGAAAATGGAAACACAATTTCTACAAGAAAGCAAAAATTAATAACATAAATAAACAAAAGAAAAAATGGATACATATGAAATTAATGTGTTTTTAAAAATCCAGAAAACCAAGTTAATATGAGAAAAGACTGAAAAAAAATCAAGAAAATTTCAAGATGGGAAGAAAAGCTTGAGAAAGTCCAATATTGGATCACAAAAGAGAACAGGAAGGATTAGTGGAAGATAAAAACTTAACAAATACTATGAGAAAATTTTCTCAATCGAGAAAATATTTACCTTCATATTAAAAGTACTCATCCTTAACTAAAGGAAAAAAACCAAAAATTATAATGTGGCACATATGAATGTTCTATGATGGAAAGCCTGGTCTCTGAGGAAAAAGAAATCATTAAAAGTTTTAAAATGCCAAAAGAGCATCAATTTTTCTGCAAAGGCAGCATTCAGAATTGCACAGTAATCATACCAGAACTATTTACTTGTGATTATTAAAAGTATAAAATATTTTACATAAAATCAATCTATTTATCTGATTTTCATATTTAATAATCCTTTTATATGTACATAATTTTGCTACTATGCTGGTCTCCCTGAAATATGGGGTGAATGTTACGCATACTTTTTAATATCACACAGATAGGATCACTCACCATGTATTTCACTGAAATTTGCTCTTTTCACTCAAAATTGCTCTTATGTGAAGAATGAGTATTCTTTTTTTTTTCTTTTGCACGTAATTGCTTCTTGTGGGTATAACATAATTGAGTCATCATTCTCCTTATCAGTGAATTTTAATATAGCTACTCTGTCTCTCTTATAGTTATTGTTTGTATGATATATATATTCTACTTATTTTACTTTCAATGTATTTGTTTATTTTTATCTAAGGTCTGTCTCTTGCAGTAAACATGGTAATGGATTTTTCTTTTTAATACAGTCTAACCATCTCTGCCTTGGATGAAAATTTAATTTCATTTAATATAACTATTGATAAGTTTAAAGTTTTTCATTTGCTCTTTTTATCTATACATTAAATTTTTTTTGGTTTCTGTGGTTTACTTTTACTGTCTTCTTTTAAAAACATTTTAGGGAATCATTTTGCTACCTGTGCTGCTATCTTAGCTCTATTTTAAGTTACTTTTAGTAGTTCCTCTACAGTTTCATCTTTATCACAATCTACTTTTTTTCTTTGAAACAGTTTTGTACTCCACCATCTTATCATTGCCATGTATATTTCAGTATAAATGTCATAAACCCAACCACACAGAATCTACATTTTGCTTCACAATATGTATCTGTGTATATAAGAATATGCAAATATAGTTATTTTATGTGTGCCCACATACCATTTTCAAAGTTGTTCATTTATGCTGTGGATTTATTTTGGACATTAGGATTTTGCTTTAGAATTTCATTTAAATATCTCACCAAATTTGGAATATGCTCATCTTTTTTATTTTCAATCATTTATGTTACTCACTTTTATTTCTGCTTTTTAAAATTCTCATTTTATACATGTAGAAACAGTTGATATTTTCTCAAAGATCTCTGAGGTTCAATCTCTTTGTTGGTTCAGAACAAGTAAGTTCTATCAATATCTATTCAAGTTTGCTGGTTCTTTCTTCATGTGTGTAGATGCTGTTGTGGCACTTCTCAATTTCTGAATTTTCATTTAAAATGTTTTATCTTTATTTATTGACTCATTTCAGCATATTTTAATTAATTGCATAAATGTATTTTTTAATTTTAACATATTGGTAATAGCTATTTTGAAGTCTTTTGAATTCCAAACTTTGGGTGCAAATACAGTTTCTATCGAAGGCATGCTTTTTTTCTTTTTCTTTTTTTTTCACTAAATATAGCTTAAACTTTCCTGTTACTTTCTAGTTAAATATTTTGGTGTTGTTGAAAACTGTATTTTGGGATATATATTGTCACAACTACCAATTTTGTTTTAGTTTCCTGAGGGATATTGGTTATTTTTACCTATAAAAAATGTGCCTAGAATTAAGCTTCCATGCGTGTGTTTGTATCTTTTTAATTTAAATGTCAGTTTCTCTTCTTTGACAGGTCAACTACAAATTTGTACAGTTTGGTAACTAGCCATTTATTTGGGTATGCTACTATTATAGATGGAATTATGTCCCCTAAAATTCTTATGTTGAGTCCTACTTCTAGTAACTCAGAATATGACTGAATTTGGAGATAATGCCTTAGAAAGATAATTAAAGTAAAATGGGATCATTTGACTGGCCTCTATTCCAATGTCTGCTGTCCTCATAAGAAAAGATTAGGATACAGATACACACAGACAATTGATCCTGTGAATACACAAAAGAAGATGACCATTTACAAGCCACAGAGAGGGACCCCAGAATAAACTAAACCTTCCCAATTGGAGTTTGGACTGAGGCAACAGAAGTGGAAACAAATGAAACAAATTAAAGAAAGAAGAAATGAGATTCAATAGGGCAGGGTGATAGAGCTATCTGCCTGAGAATATCATTCTTTCTGCCTGAGAATATCAAGAGAAAGTATCATTCTTTCATAAAAGCAACTCTGAAAGTAGTTACAGAGGTCACAGGTCTGGGTTTGGAGGCTGTCTCTTCCTTGTTTATAGAAAGATCAGTTACTTTCCAGACCCAGTAGGTCAGAACATTCTTGTGGGCTAAAAAAATTGTGCTACTTCAATAGGTTAAGAAGACAGAGCATCTAAATAAATAATATTGTCCGGGAGGCTTACATCCAACAAAATTTGCTCAACTGGGTTGTCAACAGATGGAGAGACACTTCACCCCTTTGGTCTATCTAATTTTTCCCTTTTTGAATGGGAATGTTTATCTGATGTTTATTCCATCATTGTATTTGAAAAGCAGATAACTTACCTGGTTTTACACATTATTAGCTGGAAAGAAATTTTGCCTCAGGATAATTTATTCCTCAAGTTTCACCCATATTTGATTAGGATAATATTTAAATGAGATTGTGGATATATAGATTTGATGCTAGTTTAAGTCTTTTATGGTAGTCAGGGTTGAGTGAGTTCACTTTGCAAGTAAGATTTGGGGTGTACTCTAAGGCAGAGTAGTGCAAGTTGAAAAGTGTCCCTGAAAATGTTGTACATTGAAAACTTAACCTTATAACTCAGAATGTGACTGCATTTGGAGTCTTTGACAGAGTTATTAAGGTAAAATCAGCCCACATGGTGGGACCCTATTCCAATAGTACTGGTGTCCTTATAAGAAGGGATCAGGACACCGGTATACACAGAATAATGGCAAGGTGTAGACATAGAGGGAAGCTGATTTCAAGCCAAGAAGAGAGGGATCAGAATAAAACCAAGTCTGCCTGAATCTTGATCTCAGAATAACTCTGACTGCTATAACTGCAGTCAGAATTGTGAATTGTGAGAAAATCAATTTCTGTTATTTACGTCACCCATTCTGTGGTAATTTGTTATAGCAGCCTAGTACTAATTCAGGTACCTAGCACTTTTAGTATTGCTACCCTCTGCCAACTAAGCTATATGTAGACTGTATAGTGCATTCTAATTAGCAACCAGCTCCAGTCTCTCTTGGCTTTCACTTTTCCTTCTGTATCACAGGATTTCTCACTTTCAAGTTTGCACCATTTAGTGGTAAGTCATTCATTTATGGATAATCTCAGTTCATCCATAGCCTTTTCGCTTTGCATTAAAATTTCTGGCTTATCTAATGTTTATTCTGAATCAAGTCTGCAAACTTGAGTTAAGGAAGTTTTAGCTATTCCCCATCTCTTCTAAATTAAGCCTGTTCCTTTTAGCTGACAATGCTGTGGGTTTTTAATCATACTTTCCCCAATGAAGTCCAGTTCATCTCTTACTGCATGGCTGCTGGTTTCTGCTACAAGCCCCCAATTGGAAAGTATACAGTGTTTCTGCAAATTAAGTAGAGAGTCTGGGTAGGAGTAGGCCCTGGAAAGAAATCCACAGACTCCTGCTATTCTTATCCAATGAGAATCAACTCTTGTCAATCTGTCAACTTCTTTTGACCAAAATTCCTGTGTTACGGAATTATTGTTATTGTTGAGAAATTTGCCCAGGCGTTTCCTTATTTTCCATGGAAAGGAATTTCTCAACATTTTTATGTTATCTTTAATAGTAATTAGTCTTCATATAATTCTCTTCTTTGATGAGATACTCAGAGATACTACCATTTTCAGGGACATTTTACAGTATTAATTACAATTAATATCATGAATGCTCTTGGATTCAACAATTTCATAGTTGTCTATATAACCATTTATCTAGAAAATTTTGCATAGGTGCAAGGAACAAAGGCACTTATGGATCTTTATTATATGAATATAAAAAACAAATACTCTGAAAGTTGGATACAAGGCAGGTTAAATGATGAGTCACAAGTAATTTAATGTGGAGTTTTTATAATATTAATGCAAGTATTTAATCATACTCATGCTTGGAAGTAGTATATGTGTATATTTGTATTTATACACACATACCTGGAGATAAACATATTAAATAAGAAGGAAAAAAAAACTTATGGCCATGAGTACTTATCAGTTTTCAATCTAGGTATTTTTTTAAATGTTTAAAGATTTGAAATAGAATAGAATAAACTAATTTGTATCCTTTAAAAATGAAGGAAGTAAATGATGACAAACACAAGTGAGTTCCTACATTTTTCTACATTTGCAAGATGTGAGGGATTTCTGGGCCTGAAAAGCTCATTAGCTTACTTCCAATTTTATGTGCATCCTGTTAAGATTTTGCCTCCTAAAACAGCTGGCAGATATGTCCCTTTGATATCATACTTTAATGCTGAGAGTGTGTCTATGAAATTGCAAAATGAGAAGACTTTTCTGGTGAGGTTATAACCCAGACTTCTAAGTTCACCCTTATTGATTTTGTTTGGCCTTGTCTCCTCCATTCTCTCCCTACTGGGTTTCAAGTATGCTCTGCTTTCATCTTGGATCTTCACATTTACAGAATGTTTGGCCATAGGTGAACAGAACCTAGGAACTGAGGTGCCTTAGTGGTTGGATATCGATATTTTGTGGACTTGGTTCTCCTGGGAATGAAGTAAGTGTATGCTTTACCTAAAGGCAGCAGTCTCTGGATGTTTGGTTCATTTATGTTTTATTTTGTCCGATTATGTTTGATTTATGTGTCATTGAGTGCTTTTTAAATAAAGTCTCCCTTAGTAATCATCTAACTTATTCAAATATTGAAAAAACACTTTGTATTTAAAATTGGGAATGGATAAAAGCAGCCCATAAAAGTAACATGGACTATTTTATATATCAAATATAAATGGAAAGTTGTCTATACCCTAGACTCTTGAGATTTTTAATTAGGCCCTTTTGATAAACATCCTGACCTTAAACCTAGCCTTTGTCTAAAATATTACTAAGGATCATTTCTTGTAATAACTGATGTTAATTGCTAAGCCAGAGATTGCCTTTCTGTACCATTAGCATATGAAAAGAACACCCATATGCTAACTGGGTTAACTATGCTGCTGTGTAGATAGGAGAAATTCAGTTACTACTTTTAATAGAGAGATCAAGTTCTTATTTGAACTTCATGTTGAAAATAGACATCTATTTTTTAAAAAAGCATTGTTACTTAGTATACTTAAACAGCAAAATTGAGTATTGAGTATTGAGTTAACTAGTGACTTCCAAGCTTCCTCAGGTAGGTTCAATTCTATTGGTTACTAAACACCCAAATACAAGTGATGAGGACATGACTGGCCCATGTCTGTTATGATCAGCCTTTGAAATGGACCTGCTGGGCTAGATAAATGGTATCACTTCCTATGGCTGTCATCACATCCCTCCAGAACTCATACAAGAATGCATGGGCAAAGTCAGGATATTATCCAAGATGAGATGAACCTAGAAAATCTTTGATAATGTAGGCCCATTTAAGACAAACAATTTTGCTTTTTAAATCCAGTGGGATATAGTAATAATGTATCTGATTATCAGATACAGAGAGATCATAACCAGAAGGAAGTTTGTCCTATGACCTAGACAAATGTCTAGGTGACTGGGATATTAGCCACTCTGACACTCTGATGTATATCTTCACAAAGGTGAGAACATACCTCAGGGAGATAGATGACAAACAGTGGATTTCAGTCATTCAGATATTCAACACATTAAATCCTTTCATGTTTAAAGAGGAGAACAGACAAAGAGTTCCTTTACTAAATCAACTATAGTAAGTGACCTTAGGAAATGGAAAAAAGGAGTTGACAGTTATCCATTAAAATACTTATTTGGTGTAAAATGGAAGTGTTTTGTTTTCAATGTCTTCCTTTCACTATTTAAATGGATGACATCAGAAAATCATATTTAAGAAGTGAGGTAATTTTGCTTGGAGTTCTTGTGATTTGTGGCAAGACTACTGATTGAATAATGTTCACATAATCCTGCTCAAAATTAAATTTGCCAAGGAAGTGAAGTGGTTTATCTTACAGAAGGCATGGAGATTTAGCACTGTTTGTTTTCAGAACTGAGGAGGCATAGGTCACTGGTGTCTTGGTTTATGATGCTGAGAACTCGGACATCAGGCACAGTCTGGTAAACAGGACTAGCCTGTCTCTTGGCTCCATCATTGCTTAACTACTCTCTCTCCCCTCTGTTCTCACCCTTTCTCCTTACAAGGACAGATTCTATTATGTTTTTATATCCCCAAAATGCTTTGTAAAAATATGACTTATCTTTTGTTATCAGCTTTACCTTCTTTTCTCTTCTCTATCCCTAGTATACATTTTTATTTAACAACTCTTTGAGACTTAAAAACATAAGTGTTTTTAAAAATGTCTTTGCCCTGTTAGTTTTATACCTTTCATTAGATATTAATAAAACATACAAAATAAGATATGTGACTTTTATTGCAAAAAAATGTCTTATTTAACAAGACCTATAGCAGATACATAATTTTAAAACTGTAACATGAAACCCAGTTTAGGAACTCATCAAAAATTTCAACTTTGAATAGTCTTCTGTGAAACACCAGTACAAATTCAAAACAAGAATAATCTTATAAAAGAAAAAAGCCAGCTATTCTAATCTTTAATTTCTCATGATTCTTCAAGGTTTATTTCTACATAGTGTATACCAATAGAAAGCTACAAATCTAAATGGCATTTCCAAATTTTTTTTCTCAGAATTCAAAATTAAGAAGTTATGACTGTTCTGGAAAAATTTCCAAGTAGACAATGGACTCTTTACAATTTTTTTGTGTGCCAGGAAAGTATGTTTAGTTCCAATGTCTTTTCTTAGCACTGTTTTACAGTGCAATGATTCTTTTTCCATTTAATTATTTAAATATCTCAAATTTTTTAAAAAAAGATTCAAGAGATTTATTGCTTGCTGTCATTGTGATCATCATATCATTGTTCAGTGTCATCACCACTTCACTTAACACGACCCTTGCTTTTAATGAATTTTAATTTTACTTTATTATTTATTTATTTGGTACTGGGGATTGAACCCAGAAGCGCTTAGCCACTAAACCATATCCTCAGCCCTTGTTATTTTTTTTTTATTTTGAGACAGGGTTTCACTAAGCTATTCAGGGCCTCACTAAATTGCTGAGGCTAGCTTTGAACTCAAGATCCCCTTGCCTCAGACTCCCAGCTGTTGAGATTATAGGTGTGTGCCACTGTACTTGGCTACTGAATTTTTCTCATATTTGAGCCCATGTCATCTATATTTCAGGTCTCTGGAAATGTTTTGCCAGTCCAAAATATGTTCATGTTCTGAATATCCTTTGTTGTTGTTGTTGCTCTAGTAGGTGTTTTCTTGTGACCTAGTGCAGACTCTGCCATATTTATTTTCATAATAATTATTGGAAGTGCTTATTTCCTATAGCACTATTTATTATAGCACTATTTCTTATAGCTGTTGGAAAGAGGGACTTCAAGCTTTCAGTGAATGATATTACATCATCTATAATGACTTTTAAACATTGACATTCTTTGATCCATCTTTTACATGTTAAAAAATGTGACTTTGTGACATTCTAATTGGCAATGTTGTTCAAGATAACTTTATGCATTTTAATGAGATTTATGTCATTTTTTCCTTACATGTTTACATGTCTTCTAAGTCCTCTTTTAACTTTTTATTTATGAGTGTAAGTTTCCATCAGCGGGGTCTTATTTACATGTGATTTATAATATCTTTAAAGTCTAAAGTTCCACTATAGGTTTTCAAGTGATATACTTAAAACCCACAGCCTAGTTATCCAATTCCATTAATTTCTAATCCTTGAGCAAGAATCAATTAGGAAGTGGACTAATAGAGGGCATCACCATGGTCTTTTTCATCTTTGGGCTTGTTTAAATACACACAGCATATTTTTTGAATACTTGTTGAATATTTCTGATTTTAGTTTTTGATAATTTTATCTTAAATAAGTTTTTTCCACAGTTAAAATTGTATTATCTACAAAAACTACACCTACTACTAATAAAGTTGAAAACTAATTTATAAGTTATATTACAAAGGCATTAAAAAGCATCCAAAATCATTTCAATTAGAATGAGAGTTTCTGGTTTGTTTTATAAACCAAACTCAGAAGACAAGATATACATCTCATGAGCTAAAGATCCTTTTTCCCTTCAAACCTGGCCCTGAACTGCCATACTAACTAATGTTTTTTTAATACAGTATTGCTATTATAAAAAATGTAAGGAATTCATTACTTTTCTGTAACAATTTGTATGGATTTATTACTTAATTAGTTTTTTACCTTTATTTGACAGGGGTTATTGAGTGCAGCTTATACCTCCATAAAAACCAGAACAAAATCTAAGTAATCTTTTATAAGGTCTCACATTAAAATGCAATATAACTAGACAGTAAAATGTATTAACACACCTCAGAGAGTTTTCAATTTGTCATATCTTTCAAGCAACTGGGAACATATGTATTCAAGAAGTGATTTATTTCCTGTGAGGGAACAAAACCACTCAACAAAAAATGAAATTAATTATTTCTACTCAATTGGAAATGGTCAATACCTACACAACACCATGTTAAATTGTAATGAAGCTGGAGGAGCTTTATGAGAAAGTAGAAATGGAGACCAGATGATATTGAAGGAAGTAATGTTAACCATAACACAGTGAGTATTGAGATAATTTATAGAGAAGACTGGCTCCTAATTTGATGCATGTTAGAGCTCGGTAATGTAATTGGTACTCTTGTGATTATTGTTATCCTCATATTTATCTCTAACTGACTACCAGGATAAGAACCTGTTTTGCAGCCAAGGTAGTTGATGCAGACATAAAAACAGCCATAACCAAGATAAAGCCAAAGCTATTTATGCAAATGCAATCATAAATTTTAATATGAATATTTATTCACCATAAAATAGATACTATATATTCCACCAGACGCCAGACTTCCTTCAAGTCCCTGGAAATTACTCACTCCGTGTAGACTCAAGAATGTTTGATACTGTTTTCTGAATGACTCATTGAGTTTTACAAGAAACTTTTTGGTGATTTTAGGTTCTTTCTTTTTCTTTCTTTCTTTCTTTTTTCTTTTTTGGTGATTGAATTCAGGGGTATTGGAGATTGAATTCAGGGGTACTCGATCACTGAGCCACATCCCCAGCCCTATTTTGTGTTTTATGTAGAGACAGGGTCTCATTGAGTTGCTTAGCACCTCACTGTTGCTGAGGCTGGCTTTGAACTTGCGATTCTCCTGTCTCAACCTCCCAAAGTGCTGGGATTACAGGCGTGCATCACCGTGCCTGGCTTTTAGATTCTTTCTGTGGCTTGTCACAAATCCGTTTGAATCATATCCCAATTTTGATGTCATGTGCACCAACTGTTTGCTGTTGCCACATCTACATTTGCTCATGACTGGATTTCATAGAAACACACTGTGAGGTGGTTTTGTTGGAGTCAGTGTGTATGGATCTTTAATTTTGCTCCCTTTCTTGTTCTGTCTTGGTTTCTGAGGGATTTGAGAAATATAAAACAATTATCCCAAACAATCCTCAATAAATTTATATAAAATTGAAGTTACACAAAGCATGCTCTCTGACTTCAAAGAAATTAAATTAGAAATCATCATTAGAGAATTTGGGAAATCCTCAAATATGTGGAAATTAAAGAATACATTCCTTATGACCAAAAGGTCAAAGAAAAATTTATAAGAGGAATTAAGATATACTTAAAGTTGAATGAAAAAAAAAAAAAAAAAAAAGAACACTGCATACTGGATACAGTAAACACAGTGTTTAGGAAGGAGGGAGGGAAGCATTTACCAGTAAATATCTATATTTAAAAGGGAAAAAAAAAGCTCTAAATCAGTAACATAAATTTGTTCCTTAAGAAATTATAAGATTTATCTGGAAAGAGAAAAAAAAGAAAGAAAGAAAATAAAAAAGAACACTTAGCTGAGTGTGGTGATGTAAAGCTATAATCCCAGCAACTGGAGAGGCTGAAGCAGGAGGATTGCAAGTTCAAGGCCAGCGTCAGCAATTTAGCAAGACTCTGTCTCAAAATAGAAATAAAACAAAAAATAAATAAATAAAAAGGCTAATAGAAGAGTTCAATCCCAGGAACTGTAAAAGAAAAATGAAACTAGAAGAATTAAGAGGACAGATGCAAGGAACAAAAATTAGAAATGAATAAACAGAAAATAAAAATAAAGGAAGCACAGCCTAATTTAATTCTTTGAAATGATCAAGACATGGACAAATTTTAGGGAGATGGTACAGAGGGACCAGGGAAAGATGCAAATTATTAAAAGCAGTAACAATAGGTGTGACATTAGAAGTCTTACATAAACAAAAATCAGTACCGAGAAATTGTATGCCAATTAATTGGATCATGTAAATGAAATGAACAAATTCCTAGGAAAAAAAAACACCTAAAACTGAATCCAGAAGAAACAGAAAATCTGAATAGGACTATAGTAAGTAAAAAGATTAAATTATTAATTAAAAGTCTTCCAATAGAGAAAAGCCCAGGTCCAGATGGCCTCCCTGGTGAAATTTTTATTGCTTAATGAAGAATTGACACCAACTACAAATTCTTCCAAAAAATTGAATAGGAAAAAATACCTAAATACCTCTATCATGAGCTAGTATTACCATTATACACCAAAACTAAGAAAGAAATCACAAGAAAACTGCTTATTAATCTCCTTATGCATGCAGAACAAAAAAACCCTCACCAAATTAATACTAATGCTAACCCAAAAGCATATAACAAAGGCTTATTTGCAAAAACTAACTAGAATTTATCCCAGAAATGTAAGTTTTGTTTCATATACAAGAATCAGCCAAAAGAATGAAAGGCAAAATGCACGTGATCATTTCTGTAGACACAAGAGTGATTAGCTGGGCACAGTAGCACAGGTCTATAATTTCAGCAACTCAGGAGGCTGAGTTAGGAGAATCAGAAGTTCAAGGTCAGCCTGAGCAATGTAGTGAGGCCCTGAGCAACCTAGGGAGACCATGTATCAAAATAATAAATACATAAATAAAAAGGGATAAGGATATGACTCAGTGGTTAAGCACTCCCAGGTTAACTCCCCAGTATCAAAATTAAAAAAAAAAAAAGTACAATTATTTGGCAAACCCAACACATTTTGATTGTTAAAACACTCAACACACTAAACATTGAAATGGAACTTCTCCAGCTTAATGAAGGGCATACTAAAAATTCTAAGGCTAAAATCATGCTAAATGGTGAAAGATGATGTAACCTCTCTGTCCTAAGATCAGGAACAAATACAAGGATAAACACTCATATCACTCCTATTCAATACTCTTCTTAAGATTCTTTCCAGGTAAATCAGGCAAGAAAAGAAAACAAAAGACATCTAAATTGAAAAATAAGAAACAAAATATCCCTCTGCTGATAGCACAGTCATATATAGAACATTGCAAAGAACCAAGTAAACTAAAAACAAATAGAACCAATAGTAAACAAGTCAGAAAACTTGTAAGATACAAGATAAATATGCAAAGCTAATTGCAATTCTATGATTAGCAATAAATAATCTGGAAATTAAACTTTAAAATGGTTGCATTTAAAAGAGTATCAGAACAATGAAATAATTATGAATATTTTTAACAAAAAGTACAAAATATTATATATTGAAAACTACAAAATATTTTTGAGATGAATAAAATAGAACTAAAAGGAAAATATCCCTGTATAAATGTATTGAAACAATATTGTTAAGATAGCTATATTGCCCAATTGATCCAAAGATTAAATGGAAACCCCCTCAAAATTCCACTGCCTTCTTACAAATATTGGAGGCTAAAGCTAAAATGAATATGGAAATGCAAGTGACCCACAATAACAAAATACTTTTGAACAACAACAAAACTAGAGGACTTAAACTTCCAATTCAACATCTAACTACAAGTCACAGCAATCAAGACAGATATTAATATGAGGATCCAAAAACACACACAACAATTTTGATCATTTGTGTCCATATTTCAAATTCAGATATGCATGGCCAAAAACCCATTTACTTGTATACTTCCAAAGAAAGCATCTTAAAACTCCTGACCCTTGCCTGAACTGTGTATTATATTTTTAAATCTTCATTATTTCCAACAATTATACAAAGACAACCCAATAAGGAAAGAATATATTTTTTACCAAATGTTGCTTGGACAACTGGACATCCATTCAAAAAATGTTATTGGAACTCTTACACAAACCATTGGCAAAAAATAAATTTAAATTTAATCAAAACCATAATATAAGAGCTAAATCTATAAAACTCTTAAAACATAAATGTAGTGTTCATGATCTTGGATTAGACAATAGTTTCTTCTATATGCCAGACAAAACACCAGCAACAAAGGAAGTAAACAGATAACTTGGACTGCATCAAAATTTAAAATATCTGTGCTACAAAGGACACCATAAAGAAAATAACATGATGATTTACAGAATAGTAGAAATATTTTCAAATCATTTCTCAGATAAGGGTCTTATATCAATAACATATAAAGAATTCCTACAACCCAGTAAGAAAACAATCCAATTAAACAATAGATAAAGGATGGGAATAGACGATTCTCCTAAGAAGAATATATGAATGGCAAATAAATGAATAAATGCTTGACAAGATTTTTAATACCATTAGTTCATCAAGGAATCACAAAATTTCAGCGTGAAACCATTTCATATCCAATAGATATCTATAAACAAAAGATCAAACAATATCAACTATTGGTAAGGATGTGGAGAAATATGAATATTTGTACACTGCTAGTGAGAATATAGAATGGTACAGCCATTTTACAAAATTGTTTGGCAGTTCCACATATGATTAAATGAAAAGGTTCGTATGTATGAATTGTCATAAAAATGGAGTTGCCATATGTATCTCCATATTCATACTTGTTTTTCTCTTTCTCATGTGCATTGAGAGTCATAGAGGCAGAGAAAGAGATGTTTATATTAAAGAATTGGATCACTCCATTGTGATGGTGAAAGCTGACAAGTTTGAGATCTTTAGGGAAGCCTGTAGACTAGAAACTCAGACATGATGTCATGTTACAATCTTGAGGTGGCGTGTTTTCTTTTTTCAGGAAACCACCGTTTGGGCTCTTAAGGACTTTAACTAGTTGAATAAGGCCCACCCAAATTATCAATTATAATTTACTTAAAGTCAACTGAATGTAAAAAAAATCACACCTACGAAATACCTTCATAACAATATTGGGACTGACATTTGACCAAAAATGGCACTATGGGTACTGTGCCCTATCCAAGTTGATGCCTAAAATCTACTGGGTATATGACTGAGAGAATTGAAAACAAGACCATATCAAGACCATATGACAATGTTCATAGCAGCATCATTCATAATAGGTAAAAGCAAAAAGAACCTCAATATCTATTCCCTGATTTAAATATATATATATATATATATATACACACAAAATATGTTCTATAGAGAAAGCATACAATTATTTGGCAACAAAAAGAGATAAAATGTTACCTCATGCTTGAACAGAAATGGACCCTGAAAGCATTGTGCTAAATAAAAAAGCTTGTTTCAAAAGATCACATTTCATTCTATTTTTATGAAATGTCTAGAATAGGAAAATCTATAGAGACAGAAAATGGATTAATGATTTCCTAGGGATGATGAGAAAGTGCTAAGAAGGAGGGATGAAGAATAACTGAGTGTGAGCCCAAAGCTTATTGTGGTCATGCAGAATTCTATAAATACTAAAAGTATCAAATTGTACACTTTAAACAGATGAAATGATTTATATGTTATATCTCAACAAAGCTGTTTTTAAAAATGTGCTGTGTGCCACCTTTGTCCCATCTCCTTCCAAGTATTTTTCTTGTTATTATTAGGCAATGCCATTATAGTCCCATTAATATGCATAAAGTTAGTTTCCTAAGAACAGAGGTTTCAGTGATTCTCTCAATACCAGGATACCTTGATGAATGCCTTATATACAATAGGAGCTCAGTATGTGAATCCATAATCATGATATAAGTAAATACTTGAGTGATTCGTAACTCTTAAAATGAATTATATCATAAAATTCCTCACGTTATTAAAAAGTATCTAAGACCTAAAACATAATATACAAATAATGACTGTTTTAAACCTTTGAAACAGATGATTATAATTATTTTCTGGGGAACTAAGTTCTAAAACGGCTGTGATGTACAGAAGATCTGAAGGCATTTTTTATGGAAATAATTCCAAACATCTTTCTCAGTATGGAAAATGAACTGAGCATATTAAAAATATCTTTGGTGTAAATTTCCTACAATTCTGTATTATTTGGGTTTTATTTTGACAAGGAAGGCAAAGAAGTCATCCTTATTATAGAATAATTAGAAAATAAAGGAAAGTGTTAGGTATATCTGAACTATATTCCCTTAACTCAAACATGATTGCTATATTGCTATATTTGTCTTGTCTATTTTATTATGGTAACATATATATAATACACATTATGATCCTAACAATTTTTAGGAATATAATTTGGTGGCATTAGTGTCTTCACATTGTTAGATGTAAATGTCTGTGCAAAGGAAGAAAAATATTATGTGCTTCTGGATAGCAATGCTGAGAGAAATTTGTGGAAACCTTGGGCAAAAAAGCAGAGAAAGAACATTGAAATTAGGGAAACTTTGTTTATATGATATTATGTGCTATTTGTTAAAATTAGTTTTGTTTTAAGGAATCCTGATTGTTTTTGAGAAGTTCAGGCATGCCTACAGGCATGGAATAATAGAGACCACTCAACATCAGACTCTTAGTGATTTCTGATAAAATGAGACAAAAACAAAAGATAAATCTCACCGCCAGGTAAGGTCTTTTGTGGAGATGTGCTCTTGAGGACCATTTAGCACATTACAGATTCAGGGCCAAGTGCTTATAGCAACTGTATATGCACATCACATTCTGAGGAATGACAAGCTGACTATTCAAAATAAATTCTCCCCCTTCTGATGTGTGGAAGTTTTGACACCATGAAGGAAGTCCCACTTAGAAAATTCATGTGGGAACAGTAAATCTCTACTTTATATAAACAGATGAATTTTTTTAAAAAAAATAGGGGGAAGCCCAGTTCATTTTTCATGAGGCTAATATTATCTGGATTCTAACACCAAAGAAAAATACTACAAGAAAATAAAACCAATACCAATCCCATTTATTAATGTGTGTAAAACTTTTAATACAAAATAAAAGATTCTAACCGTCAATGTATAAAATAAACATTTTCTGTGCATATTTATTTTCAGTATCAAAAAATCAATTAATTGATTTTTCAAGATTCTTCATTAATAAATTAATGCACACAAATCATATGGACAAATAGATGCAGAAAATAATACAACAAAATTAATACACATATACTACAAAACATTTCACATATTGGGAATACAAAATCATCCTTTTGTGTAAGTGAATATGACTGTCAGAAAAATGGCAGGTTTATAAATGATGAGGATTATGTTGGAAAGGAAATGTAAGCTCCTGTAATTATTAGTCACAGTTATCATTGAGATTCCAATTTTTTTTAAAAAAATGAGACAAAGACAACAAATAAAGAATAACATTAAAAATGAAAAATACTGTCTTTTTTTCCAGATGGTATTATGTTATAGAGAGAAAAGCCACATGATTAAGTGAGCAAAATCTTTTTGGTACTGGGGAGTAAACTCAGGAGCCCTCGACCACTGAGCCACGTCCTCAGCCCTATTTTGTAGTTTATTTTGAGGCAGGGTCTTACTGAGTTGCTCAGTGCCTTGCTTTTGCTGGGGCTGGCTTTGAATTCCCAATGCTCCTACCTCAGCCTCCCAAGCCGCTGGGATTACAGGCATGTGTTACCAAGCTCGACTGCAAAATCTTGATCATAGTAACTCAGCAGACACATCAGAAAACAAATGAACCTCTAAAAGATTGACAAATACCTATATCTCAACACTAACCAAATAAAACACTTAATAGACTGAAGGATACTATTTACAATAAAAATATCATTTCAAGTTCTATTAAGTTTTAAATGGTAAGATAAAATATAGCATAAACAAAGAAGGTTGACCTCAGACTGCCAGGCGCTTACTTTTCAGAAGAGAAAATCAGAATTCTTAAGTCCAACAGTAGTGAGGAAACTACAAATTAATATGAACAAATCATTTTACATTAACATAAGTCTTAGAAGTGCTTGTCTGATAAAACCAAGTGTTCCCTAAGATGGAGAGAAACATAGATTCTCCAACACTTTTGGTGGGAATACAAATTGATGCAACTATTAAAAAAAAATAGAAGCAAAATTCTATGTCACTTAACTTCAGATATATTATAATGTGCAACTGGAGAAAGCTTCCTCTCTACACAACTGTCTGTTTTAAAACACTGTGTATTAAAAGAAAATGTGAGGTCTAGTAAGGCGAACA
This sequence comes from Geosciurus inauris, assembly GCA_004024805.1. Classification (NCBI taxonomy): domain Eukaryota; kingdom Metazoa; phylum Chordata; class Mammalia; order Rodentia; family Sciuridae; genus Geosciurus; species Geosciurus inauris. The sequence continues at coordinate 61,053 of PVHX01000369.1, read as the reverse complement.
AATAAGGAGATGTTTGCAGATCCTTTATTACCCACAGTTCCCAAGAGGAAAGGAAATGGTACACCATGCGGTAGGGCTATGGGGAAATCAGAAGGGTCAGTCAGAAGGCAGAAAGGAGACCTTCTTTGTGTGTGGGAAGGAAGAGCTGAGGCGGGGTAAGTAGGCTTAGCATTGGCTAGTTGGAATAATTTGAATGGACTCTGGAGAAGAAGAGCTCTTCCTAATTGTCTGATACAAGGCAGATGTATAGTGGCCTAAAGTATGACTCTGACACAGGATATATTTGGAGGTATGGACTCTTGCTTCATTGATTTGTATTTGAAAAGTACATAGAAGGGGACTGCGGGAACAGAAGGCCCAGGGGAGATGACTCAGGCATGTCACTGTGTTGTTCAGAACAATGTATGTCCAACATGTGCATTTGAAGTGGATGTGAAAGCATCTAGTTTACGGAAGAGGGCTTAGATACTCCCAAACTCAAACCACATCATCTCAGGGTAATGATGAATGTGGCATGCCATTAGGAAACAGGAAAGTGCATGGGCAAGGAGGGTGCATGAGGGCAAAGGGGCAACGACAACTTCTTGGGGAAACCTGGAGACAGACTGTGTCTTCAAGTCTCAGAATCCTCCCATTTCAGTCTCATTCAGAGCAACAAAATTCATCAGCTAAGCAGGAGGTTAATTGAATCATTTTGATGTACTAGAAGGACTTGGAATGGTTTTCAACAGAATCTAAGCCAGAGTAATCACTACTATGACAGCCAAGCCAATGCCGTCTCAGAGCTAGACTAAAATGAAACAACCAGTCCCCTAGAATTTGCTGCTAGTCAGCTAAGCAGTCCTGTCCCAGACATTTATTTAAACAATCTCAAGTAATACCACTTTAAACTTTACCCAGTTTAGATTTATAGACTTTACCCATTAGTAAGTTATGATCATTGTGTTTCTAATTAAGTGGAATTGTTCATTTTCTATGTCCTGATAGTTTAACTTCCAAGAATCTGAAATAGAGAAATTCTGGCACAAGTTAGCAAGTAAGCCTATAAAGTTGTGTTCATTCAAATGAATATGATAGTGAAAAATTGGGAATTACGTAAGTTTTCATGTAAAAATGGATCATTGAAACACTAAATATTAATGTAGTAGAATTCCACATAGAAGTTAAAATAAATGCCTTAGACCTACACATATCAAATGGAGAGTTCTCGATTAAAATGTAATTGCAGAATAATATATATTACATTTTAAAAATTGAGTATATATAATATGTATTCGTTTATGTAAGTACAATAAAATTATAAAAGGTATAATAACAGAAACATCTCTAGAAAGTTTATTTCAGAGATGGTACTTGAAATATTTAACAGTACAGTAGGAACATTAATCAACAAGAAACAGATGCTGGCAATACATTAGGGCATGATTTTTAAGGCTTATTACTGGATCAGATGTAACCATTCTAGCTGTAACTTCCCTGGGAAATGCAGTGGGTCAGAATGGATAATCAGGGTGACAACTGAGCACTTTGGACTCTGGGTAAGAAGTTGGAAAAAGAACTCAGGTGATTTTACTTTATCACCTGTCATGAAAGCATTTCAATGTTTCAAATATCTGACATGGTTATCCTGACTGAATATCAACTCTAATAAGAGAGGAAATTGTTGAATAAAATTTATAAAATCAGGTCAGGTGCTATGGCACATGCCTGTAATTCCAGCTACTCACAAGGCTAAGGCAGACAAATTTCAAGTTTGAGGTTAGCCTGGGCAACTTAGCAAGACCCTGTCTCACAATAAAATATAAGAAGGGTTGGAAATGAAGCTCAGTGGTAGAGCACCCCTGGGTTCAATCCCAACTATTGAAAATGGGGATCTAGTTTTACTGATTTATATCTATGTATGTGTGTATATATATATACATAGGGCTCATATATAAGCCTTAAAAATCATGCCCTAATGCATTGCCAGCACATATATAGGCCGTATGTGAATATGTTTTATACATAGATATGTATATGTACACTTAAACATATACATGTATGTGTCTCTTTCTTTTGTTTTTAAGATTAAATAAGATTAATTTTATATTTTTAAAGTTTAATTGACAAATAAAAATTATACACACACACATATGATATACAACATGATGTTTTGAAATTTGTATGTACTGTGGAATATCTGAACCAAGCTAACTATCATATTTATTCCCTAACACAATTTGTTTTTGGTGAGAGTTTTTAAAACTTTAGGTGGAATTTCCAGTAAAATTAGTACAAAAGTTTCATTTTTCAAAACTCTAGGATATATAAAATTGTTTTTTTTTTGTAATAATGAAAATGATGTGACCAGGTTCAAAACCAAGAACAGGAAAACTAGGGATTAGATAGAACACAGAAATGCTTAGTTCTGGCCAGAAATTTTGTGGTGATTCTTATGGGTGCATGATCTATAGACCAAGACTAGATTCAAGAATAAAGTACAAGATAAAATTTTCTAGTACTTCTGTTAATATCAGAAACAATAAAAACATTGCCACTATCACCACATCTGTATAGCATGGGGGAGGAACTTAGCCAATACAGTAGAACAAAAAAGAAGTATAGTAAGAAGAGTTGAAAAGCAGTGGTCAAATGATCCTTTCTGGCAGATTATAAAACTTAGGACATAGTAAATACAATCAAATTTGGAGAAAAACTATTAGAAATATTTAAAATTCAGCAAAATTCATGGAAATAAGTATGATAAATCAATGATATTAGACACTAAAACACAAGAGCAATGATATTTAATTCAAATAATCACATTGGTATAACTACAAAAGTGACTTTTAAAAATCTATAAATGAAATTTACAAAATATTATTAAAGAAAAGAGTTTGAATTGCAAAATTTGGATAGAGATAAATATGTTCATGGATGGGAGGAATTGTTATGTAAGAGGTAGCAATTATCTCTAAATTATTTATATCAAAAGGCATTTTTATGGAATTAATGGAGACAGCTTTAGAATTTATATTGAAAAACAAAGGAAAAGTAGTATTTGGAAAAATAAGATTGGAACTTTGCCTTACAATAACACGATTAATTATAAAATCTTATTATGTAACCATACAGTATTGACACAGGAATACACATACCCCTACACACATACACACACAAATGAAACGGTATAGAGAGTCATGAAGCAGAGGTACATGAGGGCCAAGACATGAGGCATCACAAATTGCATCATAGAGCAGTGGGGAAATAGTGGAATATATAAGAAACAGTGCTAGGATAATCAGTAGTTTCATTAGAAAAAGAAAATTAAATTGTTAAAATTCTTAAATAATTAGATTCTGCCTGCCTTCTATAGGTCTTCTGAGTATGAAGTCTGTAGAATTAGATTACATACTAGTTAATTTTCAAAGCAGTCTTCAGTTGTGAATTGGACCACAAAATATTACTCTTCTATATTCTGTAAACTTGGTCATCTATTTGTCATTCAGGAAAATCATCACTTCTTTTGTGCCAAGCTTCATGTTTCTCTTATGATTTTGCACACCAGGAAGGGTAAAATCCAATGGTAACCTAATTTGGTAGTAACCTGTAGTAGATGTTTCAATATTTTCCTTGCCTTCATTCTTCGTGTCATGCATTTTTTCCTTGATGCAATGCTACTTCAAAGCATTAGTGAAAATTTTTATTATGAATACATATTTATAAATCAATTCAGGGCAATTAGTGTATAATTAGGGTTGCAATTTTCTGGTTTCCATTTCCCATTCAGTTTCTATCAATGGCTATTAGAAGGTACAGCACTTTCTGTTCTGGTCTTATGTTACTAAGATTCTATAAATGACCTGTGTATGAGCTACTTCTGCAAACTTCTATGCCTGATGGAATCAGCCTGAAATCAAGTTTACTCTAAATTCTGAAGATCTCTAATTATAGAAAGACTCTCAGTTTTCAGAATGTTTAGATAACTTTGTTGTTCGTTTTCTATTGAAAAAGAAAGCAGATAATGGGAAGAGATACAGAACTGAGTGGTATAAACTGTGCTTTCTGTTTTTGCTTTCTTTCTACATTTTACTCTTTTCTTTCTATTTTCCTGTTTGGAACAGTTACAAAAGATTTTATTTAACTATTAACTGAACAAGGTATATGGGAAAGATACTATTAAGTAGTTCAAAGGAGAAATCAAAGAACCATAGATCTATGTCAAGTAAAGAGATGATGGAATTATTTTATAAAAGGAAGCAAAATTGGCATTTTCTGTATGGCAGGGGGAGTGTCACCCCTATACCAGTCAGAAGCTATTTGGATGTCTGTACCAAAAAAGAATTATTTAAAAATAGACAAGGATATTTCACATTCTTATTAGTTTTTCCAGTTTATAGGATTATAACGTACTCAGATATAAGGGTACAAATCCTTGTAACCATGTAAAGTCCAATAATCTCCACATACTCCAGCATTTCATAAAATGCCTACTAATCATTTTCACTCATTTAAAGTCCTCAATTTCTCCTTACAAATCAAGTACCAACAGAAATGTTTGGAAAGTATTGGGTAGAGTTTTCTTCTAGTGTCATTAGAAGCACTTGGCCTTTGGTAACCAATGAAATCTTTGTGTTCATCCATCAATGTTTTCTCTGTTTGACCCTTTAGGTAACTTAAGCACTTCCTTCTGTGAGCATTTTTTAATATTGAATTTTTTCTGAAGATAAGCTTTACTTTTTTCTAGTAAGCTTTCTCAGAAAGCTCACTATAATGATCTGTAATCTACATCGACAAAATATACTATCTCTCTCACACTGGAGAAATTTTAAAATATGATAATAGAAAATGTTTGAGTCAATGTAAGGAAAGTAAAATGTATGTACTGTCATTAGACATAAAATTATAAAGCCTCTGCATGACAGTTTGCTAATATCTTTCAAAATTAAAAAATAGTATATGCATTTCTAAAAATTCACGTTCAAGCATTTACTTAGTAATGAATCCCACTACTATGTATAATTAAAATGCACCAATAAAATATGGAGTTTACATATGACTGTAACCTCAAAAGTATGTGCCACCCCCCCAAAATGTTCATTAAGTGTGAGAAACTGGTTATAAAATTAGATTGGATTTCATTCAATGGAAGGCTTACTAAATAGTAGGTGACTTATTAAATTTTTACATAGTAATATGGACATATGTCCAAAAATATATATTTTAAGACATAAAGAAAAAGCTCATAAAATATGCATCATGTGATATCTTACTAAAAATAAATAGCTAGCTGGGGAAAGGAAGCAAGAGTTGAATGTGTTTACATGTGTGCATGTATATGCTAAATAAAAATATAACCTTATGTTATTTTTATTGCTTTTTAAGTAAGCTATGTAAAACTCAAACCAATAAATTTTGATTCAAAGAAGGGGAGAGGAAGGAAAGATTTTTTCTTTCCACTTGGTAGTTTTCGATAAAATACACACTTCTATTTTACATTTGTCATTTAAAATGAACCAAGAGAATTACTTAGATAGGTATTGGTTATTGCGTTAGTTTTTTTAACTCTTTTTTATTAAAAATACTATTGTTGAACATTCATGTCAGTCAGTCTATCTTACTATCTGATGTAATGAAGAAATGAATACTGCAATGGGTGGAGAAATATGCAATTTACAGTCTCCAGGCATCTTGGACCTCGGCTGAGCCCTCTAGCCTGGAAAGAGCCTTTTCTGGGCTTTTCTGCCATCCCCCAATTCCCAGATGCTACAGTCTAATTTCTGATCTCCCTTGGAGGGTCCAACCCTGGGAAGAGAACTGTTACAGTTCAGGAATACCTTGTATAATGAGTCCCACTATTATGAAAGTAGCTGACACTTACAGAATATTATATAATGAGACCTTGAAAAAATTAATTGAATGAATTCATTCTCAGTAATATTTGCCAACTCTACCTCTAACCATCCATAAAGGGAGTGTTTTTCAATGAAAGAATCTGTTGACATTACTGTGGCTATGAAGAAGTTTCTGTTTCCTCTCTTCTCAACACAGATATATATATCCACCAGTATCCAAGAGAAAAGGATGGGGTGTTTTCAATGGGGATAATATCCATTTAGAACTGATAATACCATTCAGATGTATAAACAGTTGGTTGCAAGTAGGCCAAATCACTTGGATTAAATTAGTGCAGGAGGTTTTCCTTGCTTAGCCCTTGTATATTTACTTCTGTTAGATTTCTGAGATCAATTTAAAGTTTATTTGATGACTAATGCTTTCTTGGATTTTTCTCCTGAGATTTTGAAAGGAATTCCATAGTGTCAAACTCTTATTTTAAAAAATAATCTAAAAATTAATTTTTGAACAACAAGTATCTTTCCCTCATGGAAAAAGAAAAGGTAAAACTGAATATATGTCTCATTTTGCCCTCCTCAACTGGGAAAATAAATATCAGTACAACTGGTTTTTTTTTTCTTTTTTTTTTTTAAGAGAACATCTTCCCATTTCTTTTTCTTCTCCTCCTCCTATTCTGAATTTGATTTAAAAGCCTTGTTTTTAGACCAATTCTAGAGAAGTCTTCACAAATATTTTAAATATTTTGGGGACTTAATGATTCCAATTTTTATTCCAAATAGAAGAGCCCCTCAGTGAGTACTCATATACCCCTTATATACCTCAGTGAGTACTATGTCCACATTGTCCTGTGCTCTGAGTTCTAAGCATATAGATTATATTTCAGGTTTTATTAATAGATTGAGAAAGATAGTATCACTGGTATTAAATATCTTAATATATAGATAATGGAATGAAATATGACTCAATACCATATCCTAAAATAGAACCACAGTGTGTGTGCCTCGTCTTCTTCCCATACCCACATTTTGGCGGGTTAATCCTTATATCTCATTCAGTTCAGTTATGATGTCACTGTCATAGAAACTGTCATGAAAGTCATCAAGTCTAGATCAGATTCTTCACATTCTTTCCTAGATTCTTCTAGATCACCTGATGTGACTATATGATGCATATCTTTTTTCTCTGACAGACTTAATATCTAATATTAAGAATGGTGTTCAAACATTCAATCTTCCATACACAGCCCTAGAAATCAGAGTTGGAATTTGGCATAAGTACTATATGAACTTTACTGCATAAATGGAAATTTAAGTCCATAGGCATATAAGGCATACCTTTTATAAGGGAGATTGCCCAGGAATTAATTTGCCTGTATTTCTGCAAGTCAGAAATTTTCTGTTATGTCATAATATATGAAGACTAGTTAAATACTTTATGAAATATATTATTGCATCTTAAAATACTGCAAGACAATACAATAAGGAAATAACTTGTGATTTGATAAATTTATCATTGTCTGGGCACATATTACTGAATATGGAAGACATTCCAAACATGGCTAAACCACATCCTTATTTAAAGTACTCACAGTTTATGAGATGAGAGAAATAACCATTATAAAATGTAGTAAGTACCATAAAATAGGGAGGAATTAAGGATCTCAGGTATGCAAAGTGGATCAGTCGTTTGCAGTCAAGATTGCCATATACTGCTCATTTCATAATATTTGGCTATGCAATATAATAGCTCTACATTTGAAAGTTTGTAAATTTATTTTTTAATTTCTACTCATACTAGATATCTCATGTATATAAACCTCTTGCTAAATTTAAAATACTATGTGAATATTTGCTAACTTGTCATTTTTTGGCCTCCTGTACTTTATTCTGAGGTGAATCTAAACATCCTTGTATCTAAAGAAAAGGGCTTAAGTTTTAAATATTGAACAAAGAAACCCTATGACTCCAAATTTAAAATAACTGTAAAAGAATTCCGAGGTTAATTATAAGTTACTTGTGGTGACTGGATATTAGTTGCACAATAGGAGACTTTAAGCCCATAAAGAAAGTGTGAAGTCCAGCAAATTGATATTGAAGTCTTTGCTTCCACTAGGTAGGTGGAAACAAGGAAGGTCAGGCATTACAACTAGATGCTAATAGCAGATCCCAGAGACTTTGCCTGTTTGTATCAGGTAATCATCTGATAACCACAGATCTGAGAAGTAGGGAAATTTCCCAGCTCAACATCTGTCATTAGACATCTATAACTTTTTTTTTTTTAGTACTAGAAATTGAACTCAGGGGCACTGAACCACTGAGCCACATCCCCAACCCTATTTTGTGTTTTATTTAAAGACAGGGTCTCACTGAGTTGCTTAGTGCCTTGTTGTTGCTGAGGCTGGCTTTGAACTTGCGTTTCTCCTGTCTCAGCCTCCCAAAGTGCTGAGATTATAGGCGTGCCCCACCGCGCCCAGCTAACTTTTTAAGAGTTCTTTGAATACATAGACTAAAGTGATATATGTTAAAAAGAAAAAGAAAAATACTAGCAGTTATGAAGGCTAATTTTGTGTGTCAATGTGATTGGTTCATGATTAGCCCAGATGTATGGCTAAATATTATTCAGAGCATGTCTGCGAGGGTGTTTGTACATGAGGTTAACATTTCCATCATTAGACCTAGTAAAGCATATCGTCCTCCCTAATGTGGATGGGTTGGAAGTCTAACTAGAGGAATAACAAGCAAAAAAGAATTTGTTCTCTCTGACTAATGGTCCTTAAGCTGGGACATTGGTCTTCTATCTTTAGACTAAAACTTATACCATTGGGTCTCCTGGTTCTCAGACATTCCAAATGAGGATGCTGAAGTTGGAATTTATCAGCCTTTATAATCATGTTAGGCAATTCTTCATAATCCCCTGTGCTAGTCAAATTTTTGTTACTTTGACCAAAATACTGGAGAACAATTTAGAGAAGGAAAAGTTTATTTTGGCTCATGAATTCAAATGTTTAGTCCATGATCAGCCAACACCAGTGCTCTGGGCCCAAAATGCAGCAGAACATCATGATGGGGGCACATGAAGAAGGAAAGCTGCTCATTTTATGGCAGTTGGGCAGCAGGAAGAAAGATTTAGGTTCTAGGGATAAAACATAAACCCCAAAGGCACACCCCAAGTGACCTACTCCCTCCAGCCATGACCCATGTGCCCATAGTCATCACCCAGTGTATTATTCCTTTCAAATTATTAATCCAAGCCAAGCACAGTGGTGCACACCTGTAATCCCAGCACTTAAGGAGGCCAAGACAGGAGAATCACAAGTTCAAAGCCAGCCTCAGCAACGGTGAGGTGCTAAGCAACTCAGTGAGACCCTGTCTCTACATAAAACACAAAATAGGGCTGGGGATGAGGCTCAGTTGTTGAGTGCCCCTGAGTTCAATCCCCAGTACCAACAAAAAAAATTATTAATCTATTGATTAGGTCACAATTCTTATAATCTCATCATTTCATCCCTGAACACACCTGAAGTCTTTCATATGTGAGTATTCAGGAGATACCTCATATGCATACCATATCACCCCTCCATCTCTCTCTCTCTTTTACTCTTTCTCATATATATGTGTATATAATATACATATACATATACTATACATATAATATACATATATATAATCTTCTGAATAATAAAATTTTAATTAATACAACAGTATTTATTAAGCAGTTCCTCATTGTCAGACACAATCTCATTACAATGTCATTATTCTGCCTATATCTCAAGGAGATGTTGGCCTTGATTATCAACATTTTTATGAAGAGAATGCTGTGCCTCAAATCTTACTCATTGGACCAAAATTAGCTATTGAGTTGCAGAGCAGGTATACTACAAAGATCTTTAGTTAAGCAAAACTTTGTATGCAATACACTGCAGAGGTTATTGAAATTATATAACATTTTTGGTGTAATAAGTATAGTGGTTGAAGTATAACAAAAGGGCCATATCTTGCCTCTAGATAGGTAAATAGTATAGGAATTATCACCTACTTTCCCAGATATTTCAGGCAATTTTAATAAAGAACTTCTTAAAATATTTATATATTCCACACTTTGCATTGTACCAGGGACCTCAGTGAAATTAAAAGTTCCAGCAGAAAAGAACTTAGGTGTAGAAAGAGATACCACAGCATCCATGCATTAATCTGAAGTTCAAGGAAGGATGCTGACAGAATCTTGGAGATTTATCAACATTTAAATTTTTTTCTATATATTGAGCTCAGCAAGAAAGACTTAAGTCTTTTAGACACTGATGGAAAGAAAGGGAAGATGTAAACCTAAGAAATCCTAGCAATGGCCAATGCATAAAATTAATTACAGGAATAAAGAATTAGAGGAGATGTTTGAGCCAAAGAGCAAAATATAAGAATACTCTTGTCACTGGGCACAGTGGTACATGCCTGTTATCCCAATGGTTTGAGAGGCTGAGACAGGAAGATCATGAGTTCACAGCCAGTCTCAGCAAAAAGGAGGCACTAAGCAACTCAGTGAGAACCTGTCACTAAATAAAATACAAAAAAAGGGATAGGGATGTGGTTCAGTGGTTTAGTGACCCTGAGTTCAATTCTCGGTAGGCCCCTAAAAAAAAAAATTTCTCTTTTCAGAGAGCATTATAAATAGTAAGTCTGCAAACATGGGGAGATGCAAGTTTTAACATCAGTCAACCAGGATTGGGGAAACTGGTCAGCAACTGTGTGAGATGATTTATGTACCTTCTCAAGGCTATCCTTCCAATACTTTACTAGGAAGTTAAAATCATCTTGAACCTGAAGATGAGAAAACTAGGACTCATGAAAAGTAAATAATGCCTTATATGTGATAAAATTCTCCATTTAGGATTTTTATCTAAGACAGTGGGAGATTAAAATATATTAGGGCCTACTATGTTAGGGAAGAGAGGACTAACATTGAGGAAGCTTTGGAAATCATAAGAAGCATTTGTTTATGAATATGTTGATGATGGAGCAGATAAAGATGACACTTAACATTAACTGAACTCAGTCACTGGGTGACAATAGAACATAGTTGAGAACATGGATGGAAAGTAGATTCTGGATTCTTACACTGGCCATGCGAATTTAAGAAAACCAGTCTCACCATATTGAATAATGGATTTTCAGTAGGAATATTTTCTCTACTCACATTGGATTTATTAATAATAAAATGGTTTTTCTCATAATGCAGAGAAGACAGCCTCCATGAATGGTAACCAGGCTCTGGTTCCCATTTTTTTCTACTTGGCTCTGCTCCTTTCATCCTCAGGCCCAGGAAGGCAGCCATCCCTGGTATTACATCCAGACCAGTCAGAATACAGAGAAATGAAATATACCATGGAATCTAAATCCTATAAAGAGGAAGAAATTTTTTTCTCAGAAGCCACTAGCAGATTCAAGTTCACTAAAAGACGTCTTCCATCTGCCAGGGTTAGATCACAGACTCTTTATTAAACTCCCCATTGTGAAGGAGGTAGATCACCATAATTGCTTCAGTGAACCATCCTCATCCTCTACACCTAGATCTGGGATAGGTTTGTCTTTCCTTGAGACACACACACACAAAATTGAAACAAAATCAGGTTGGGAATGAAGGAGGAGAAAGATGAATGCTGAAGGGACAAAGAGTACTTACCACATAAAGTTGTTAAAAAGCTTAAATCACATATTATATTTTAAGCATCAAATTAATTTGAAGGATTATATTAATCTAATTAATTAATTAATTCCCCAGTGAAGGTTATCCATTATTGCTATGTGCCCAAAACCAAGTCATCACCTTGTTCAATTACCATTGCCATCTATGAAGTAAGATCTTTTCCCTTCATTTTGCAACTTCAAAGAATAGACACAAAGATTAAGAAACTTGCTCAAAGTCATAAATGTAATCATGAAAAAGTTGGCATTTTAATGAAAAACTGTTAGAGTGTTTAATGCTTTAGTTCATTGACTCTACAAACATGAAAGAGTACCTCAGTGCTACTATGTACAAAGTAATGGTACTCCTCTCATCACAGAGTATTTATACTCAGACTTGAGAGAGGCAAGTTGCTTCCAGAGCCATGGCTACTGGGAAATCAGAAACTCAAAGAGAGTCTTGCTTTAGTAATTCCATTTCATGCACAGATCACTTTTAAATTGAAGAGTGTTACAAGTGGGACCATTGTTACCTGTTTATAATTAACAAGTCACAAGGAATTTTCCATTTCCTTTCCTCTTTTATTGAAAATAACAGATTCACCATTTTGCATTTAATTGTGAAAGAAAATTATGTAGTGACACAAACTGATTGGCTAATAACAAAGAAATGTGAATAGTCTGTACTCATTTGGAGATACTTGCTGGAGAGAACTTTAAAATATCTATAATTTTCTCTCTGTTAAAAATTCAGGAGATTTATAAGGTCAATTGCCCATCTGCACAAGAGAAACATTGCAATTATTTTGCAGATTGAAATATTGCAAGTTTTTAAGATTCACTTTCTCTGATAAGCTATTATTTTACTCATTCACTAAACAGTGACACATCTGAACTTGTGTAAACCCCAGCAGGCAAACACTCCCCTTCATAAAGGGTTCCTAATTATAAGTAATATTCCAATGCGTCAGATTCAGTGACTGCAGCAATTTCCATGAAATATTTAGCTCCTCATACAAATGTTCTAGCAACAATTGAATAATTTGAATTTTTAAACTAGGAAGGAATATTTCTTAAGTTTCAAATGGAGCCTAACCTAATAGCATTTTAAACTATACAGGAAGTTTTCTCAAAGTAAGCCACATTCTATGGTGTAAAAATAAAAATACATAAATCAACAAATTAATCAATTAAAGTTTTGAAGTTTTTTTTGACATTTCCCTAAAGCCAATTGTGTAATTATATACGTTCAGAATTAAGCTTTTCCAAAGTTATAGACTCAAGAAAATTGATGCAGTCTTAAATTCATTCTCTTATTTCTCAAGTCCCCTCAATAAAGTACTCATAACCCAAAAATATGATCTAATTATAATAATATGAGTAGTTATGACAAACACATATGTGTTTATGTGTACCAGGCATTAAGTCCTTCATATTTATTAACTTTTAATCCACAGAAATTCAATTAGCTTGGTACTAATATTTATCAATTTAATGATGAGAGGGCAAGAGTATTGAAATATTAGGTAAATATCCAGTGCCATGAAGGTGACGTAGTACAGAGAAGGATGAATGCGAGGCTTATGTTTTGGTCCACAGTAGATTCCACAGTAGGTAACCTATTTGTTAAAGGAATGAATGAGCCAATAAAAGAAAGGAGAGAGGGAAGAAGGAGAACAATTGTACTTTTTTTTAATCCTTAAAATGTATGAAATTTCAGAACTAAGTAGGACTTAGATTTGCATTAACTTATTTGATGTTCTTTACAATTCTCTGGTAAGATTGTAGGTAGGAGTTTACATATGGGGAAGTCAATTATGAAGATCTTAGGATTTCAGACAGCATTTTCCCATTATAACTGCCAGAAAAATTAATTACAGGTATGCTCTAATAAATTTCCTGGTGGAAAAGAGCTGCAGAATAAATATATTTTGACTAATTGGTTGGAGGAATATTATTAGAGCTTAAATCATAATATGGTTTCTGTTTTAGTCAGCTTTGTCACTGATGTGACTAAAATATCTGGCCAGAACAAATTAAGGGGGAAAAGTTTATTTAGGAACTCACGGTTTCAGAAGTCTCAGTCCATATATAGCTAGCCCCATTCCCCAGGGGCTCCAGGTGAGGTTGAACAGCATGGCAGAAGAGTGTGGCAGGGGGAAGCAGCTAACATAACAATCAGGAAGCAGAGAGAGAGAGAGACTCCACTCTCCAGATACAAAATATATATCCCATAGTCACGCCTCCAATGAATCACTTCCTCCAGCCACACCCCACCTGCCTCCAGTTACCATTTAGTTAATCCCATCAAGGATTAATTTACTGATTAGGTTAAGGCTATAACACAATCATTTCTCCTCCAAACCGTCTTGCATTGTCTCACATGTGAGCTTTTGAGGGACACCACATCTAAACCATAACCGTGTCATATTTAGTTGTCAGGGAACTGATGGAGAGTTTAAAATGCCATACCACACAGTAGAATTGGCAAAAGACCCAAACATGAAGAATTTGAAGTATTTAAATTTTTGAAGTATTTAAATTTTTAAATTGTGGACAAAACCCAGTTTTTATTCTTGGATCAATTTTTTATATATATATATCATATGTAATATAATATCATATGTATTATAATATTATTATATTATAATATAATATTATATATAGTATAATATAATCATAACATAATTATGTTATGATTATATTATAATACTTATGATACATATAATAAAGGGAAAAAATGTTCCATGATATTGGCAAATAGAATGATGAAGGTGAAGATTGAAGAATTCTTCCAGGAAAGTCACTAACTGTGCTCTGAAGAGAGAAATCTGTGTAGTTTCCCACAGAGTGAGTGAAGATTTCAAAGTCTGGAAGCAAGACACACCTGCATAGAGTAAACTCAGCTCTGGGTTTACAGTTTCTAATTATCTAATCAGCCACAGCAAGCCATGCTGACTAGACCCAACCAGATCAAATACGGCAAATATTTGCATACCTCCTTTGAATGTTGCTACCGCTCTCACCTTTAGCGTATCAGCCCTTGTCTGGGTTATTTCATAGCCTTAACGTTGATCCATAGAGTTCTACTCCTGCCCACTTACAGTTTGTTTTTTAAGGATTTAAACAAAACACAATTTTACTCACCTACTTGAAATATTACATTGGGCCCTATCTTAAATGTAATAAAAGCAAATTCTTTTCTTTGTACTTGGTCTGATTCCTGTTAACTCCATGATTTCTACTGCCACTCTGTTTCAGTTCACTAGGTTCTGACAGTATTTTCCATAATTCTGTCAACTTTTTCATGTTTGTTCCTGTTTTCTTACAAAAGTTTCCTTTTACTAGAAATTTTTGTGGTTGATTCTTCATAATTTAATAGTAAAGACAATAGCTATTTCCTCAAGGAGGATTCTCTGAACACCCATTCTGAAGGGTCCTCTCTTCAGCACTCAATCATTGCCTATATATTTTCCTCTATTCTTTACTACTCCAGTGAGACTCATCCAAAGGTTATCAGTAGCAACATCAGTAATTTTCAAAAAAGAGAAGGACAGATGGAAGAGAAGTTTGTATGTTCTCAGAGTCCTCCCTCTGAATGGCAAGATAGAAGGATTGTAGACATCAATGGTAATACTACAGCTTTTCAAATTCCCCTCAACCTCACATCTTGTAATTCTCAATAAACCCCTTATAAATTGAAAAATTAAGAATTACTTGGTTCACATAGGGGCAACTACTAGTTAATACATGTTACAGATATTAACACTGATTATTTCCTCCTTACTGGTGTTCCTCAGCTCACCTATAGACCTAGTCATGTCCCAGACTAACATGAAGTTTATTATGAGGTAAAATATGTAATAATAATAATCTCAGTATCTGGTACATCTTGGAATTAGAGTATACTGAAAAAAAAACGTGTATATATATCCCCATATTGGATTTCCATGCCTATGCTATGTCCAAATCATTTTATTCCTTATCTGTAGCCACTTCTGACTCATTCATACCCTAGCTTTATTTTTTTTTGGCATTAAAAATATCCCCTTTGACAGTCATGCTTTGAGTCAAGATTCAACCAGTTAGGCTGAATAGTAAAACTTTAGTGCCTCCATAAGAGTTCAGAATGGGTAGATTGATATTATGGCTAAGGACAGGGGACATTCTAAAATGAACATAGCTATCAAGTGCTTATTGCCACCCTTCTGGGTTTTGTTTGTTTGTTTGTTGTTGTTGATGTTGTTGCCACTTGTATAAAATAAAATTTACTGATTTAAAGTACTGTGATTTTTGGCAAATACACAGGACAATGCAACCATCAGTACATTCAGGATGTAGAATAATTTGATATCCCCAAAATTTTTCCTCTAACCTTTTGCAGTTATTTTCACCTTGCAATTTCCTGGCCCCTGGCAGTAACTGACATTATCATTTTGTTAATTTTTTCTAGAAATTCCTATAAATGGAATGGTGTATATGCATTTCTGTCAGGAATATCAAACTATTTCAATAATGCCAAAATGAGAGCTGTGCTTCTTAACCAGTTATAAGGAACAAGTGTCTCAGTACTTTCTTGGTTAGCTAAAACATGAATACTAAGAATAAAGTGACCTAAAACTGAGTAGCCTGGCCAACCCTGTTTGGAATGTTTGTGAGAAGAAAGAAAAAGGTATATGTTTCTTAAAAGAAGAAAGAAAAAGGTACTTATGTAGACAGAAGAACATTATTAATATTTTTTAAATTCACAAAATATTTGAAACCTGTGTATTCTTTTCCAAATATTTCTTGTTTCACTCATATTGGTTTAGAATTGATTTTGCTGAGTAGCATTTACTTTTGATTGCATGTGATCCAAATGGAAACCTTTTGGCAGGTTTTCAAATGAAGAAACACAGTGTGAGAATGTTTTTTGCACCCATTTGCAGCCAATTTGGTCCTGGCATCTCCAAGGTGCACCAGGTTGTCCAAGACTATGGAAACTGTTCTCACTGAAGCAGTACTTCCCTAATGAGACTCAGTCCACTTTGGTGGAGGAAAGTAAATTCTAACACATGCACATTTGTGCTCAGGAATTTCAATAAGTACCAAGCTATAAAAAAACCTTCTTAAAATAAAATAAAACAAACTCAGATAAATCCCATTAATAACATAAAAAATGGCACTAGGGAACTCCATAGTTTAACATTAGTGTCATCTACATTTAGAAATGTATATTAACCTATTTGAACTTAGGGAATTTATTTTACCAATAATACTCTTTCCATGAAAGTCATCTGCATGGTTTTTGTTTCGTTTTCAGAAGAACACAAACTGTTTCTTTAAATTGACTCATTGATTAGCTCTTTTTTTCCTTCTAGTTTGTTCAATTCAAATTTTATTTTTGTTATAATGGTGTCCTGTTTCATTTATTATTTTTTCCATTTTTGTTTTTAGATCTATTAGATGACATCATTAAAAACTACTTCAGACGATGAATAGATGTTTTAGAGTTTCATGGAGGTGAACTAGGAATCATGTTTTTTCTCTAAAACATAAAATTTGCACCTAGAAAATATGACTTGATCTTTCTGATTATGACTCATAGACATCCTGAGGAATTGTTATGTGGATGCTGAGATGATATAGGTAAAGTACTGAGGTAGACAAAGACTGTGCTCTGCCAAGATGGCAAAGTGTTAAACCCTAAACCTGGGAATGTTTAATTTTATATGTGAAAATGAATTTTGCTCATATGAGTAAATTACAGATCTTGAGAGGAGAATATTATCTTAGGTTATCAGGGTGGCCATTGTGATTGTTGTCATCAGCATGGCCTTTCATAGGAACTACTGCACTCTTTCTCTTATTTTCTATCATGTTAGTGCTCAAGCCCCTACAACTCACTTTTCTTATCAAAATCTTTCACAATTATTGTCCAGCTACCAACAGAACAGTGTTGATAATAGCGAAGATATGCACAACAGCCATAACTGAAATCAGCTCTTAAGTGTAGCTATTATACTTCTGGAAAATCTTGGGAATCCCTCTCCCTGAGTCATAATTCATGTCTGGAAAATTCATTTTATGTGCCTAAGGAAATATGCTTCAATTGTCGCAGCTGTAACCCTTGTATTCTGAACCCCTCATGTTGAGCTATCTCTTTTTTCCAGAATTTACAGTTATACTTTACATTTATTGTTTCATTGACTGATTCATTATACATACATATATATTTTAATTAGAAAATGGTATCTTGTTTTCAAATAGTTTGGTTACAAGCACCCTTTAGACTCAACAATTGTTGATGCATATGGAACAGTACTATTATATTTTCAGGAAATAGTTTGGTTTTGTTATAATTTAACCACTCAGTTATTATTCCTTTCTGAACTCTGATATTTTCTGAAATTACCAACTAAGTGTAAAGATCTTTAGCCAGTGTTCTGTCTAAACCAGAGGCAATTTGAGATTTACATGTTAATCACTAATTAATAATAGCCTCAGAAACACTTTTCAATTGCCCCACTACTTTTC
Organism: Geosciurus inauris; assembly: GCA_004024805.1. Classification (NCBI taxonomy): domain Eukaryota; kingdom Metazoa; phylum Chordata; class Mammalia; order Rodentia; family Sciuridae; genus Geosciurus; species Geosciurus inauris. The sequence continues at coordinate 43,027 of PVHX01000369.1, read as the reverse complement.
AAAACCACTTAAATCTTCTTATATAGCTGATCCAATTATACTTCTGAAATCCCATTTTTAATCCTATTTTCTGAAAATCTATGCTATCTAATGTGGTATTCGGAGAAATAGGCATTTACACTTGTATCTGTATCTCTAGCACATATGCATATGCATATCCAGTGTCATGTAAAAGCCCACTCTGCATTAACCCCTTAACTAGAGATGTGTGCCCCTGCACACACATCAGTTATCATCAGTATCCGATTTTACCCTTTCTGCTGACCTTTTTCTCTCTGGACATATATATTGTTAAAATGTATAAACAATAAACAAACCAATAGAAAATTTAAAAATTTTATAGGGACCCCATATTACTTACCAATTGACCTCTCTCTCATTTCCTTTATAGCCTAAATGATTAAAGCACCTGTCTGTTGTCCTTTCTCTACCACCTTACCACCATTCACTCCATAATGACCCTGATTTACTGAAAAGCTCCTTCATAAGTACATTTGACAAAATTTATTTAACAAAACAAAATAACATGCTTATCCCATTATCTTATATAAAACTCTTGATTTTCATTTACTTCTTACAATGTTCTCCTCCTTTGTATTCAAGTATGTTATTATCTCCCATTTTTCATCCCATGACAAATGCTTCCATAAACTGTACTTACAAGGTTCCAGGCCATAGACCTAGTGCTTCATTTGAATGATCTTGTTTAATTCTTAGAGTAAATCCTTGTGGCAATTTCCATCTGTCTCTTTCAAATGAGAAAACTATTTCTTAGACTAGGTAAGTAGCATTTTCATTACACAACTTGGAAGTAGATTAGGAGTCCTATGCTAACCTCTTTCTCTATCACATTCACATTCTCCTTCTTGCAACCACTTCTCAACATTACCCTCATCTGCGTTTTAAGCCTGGCTCCTCTCTCTCTCTACATTTTCCCTAATGCACATGTATGGATACAGATACCAGCTGCATTCTGATGTTTCCAATCCTACTTCACAACATGAACATCAGGCCCAAGCATAAGCATTTATTGGAGAAATGCCCTGGGATGTCTGAGGCATCTCAAAAGCAATTAGTATTAAAGTGAACTTATTCCATAATTTGAAATAATTCATCCTATGTCCTTAATACAGTTCCCCATGCCTACTAAAGTCTTAAATCTTATTTAATTGCTTTCATCCTTCTCTCTCCTTTATCCCACTACTCTTAAAGTTTATTATTTGAGGCAATTTCCCAAGTGCCTTAAGAATCCTCCTTTCTCTCTTATTTAGGTATTGTTTATTCCTTTCTCTACAAGGAAGAGGATCTGGTTCAAGTTCTCAGTTAACATATTAAGTGATTATAGGCAAGTCCCTTTCTCCTTAGAGATCTCAATCACCTCATCTATAAAGGAGAAAATTAAAAAAAATTTGACATTGGTATATAATTTTTTCTTTGCCTACCATTTTCATGCAAATCAACCTATTTACTGGTAAAATGAGATGAAACTATTAGCAGTCTCATTATATAGATAAGAAAACTGAGGCCTAATAATATTAATTTCCCATGCCATACAGCTTTTAAGGTGGCCTGGGATTACATCCAGACGATTTCATTCCAACCCCTGCTTTCCACAGGGAGCTGAATGATTCCCATGGTAGAATTCTACAGTTTTGTGAAACTTCTTAGAGCATGAACTTTAGAAGAAGACATTCATCAGTATACTTTTAGGTCTACCATTTATAAGCAGAGCAGTGTGACCTTGGGGAATAATATTTCTTTGTTTTAGTCCTCTTTTTCCCACAAAATAAAAGTAATGATGTACGTTTTAAAAGATTTAAAGTAGACATTCTAATTAATTTTCCAGTATCAACTTCACCCTTCTCCCTTGGCATTGGAATTTTTAGAAAGCATAGGCCACAAGAATACTTTTTACTTCAAAACTAGATGTGACCATGTATATATATACATGTCCATCAAATTAAAAGGAAGTGGCATAGGGTAGTTTGTAGAACATAACATATTTATGTGGTCTCTTTTGTCTTTCCGAGTGACTGAATGTGGATCTAATGGTGGAGACTGAAGCATTCATTTTAGATGAAGCCTGATTTGACTTTGTAATGGAGGCGGTGCACGTAGAGCGATAAGATACAAGGAATCTGGGCTCTTAATTTTCTATGCTGGAGTCAAAACCAGGCTACTACCTTTGAACTTCTGTATGAAAGAAAAATGTACCTAGTTGCTTAAGAGACTATCAATAAAGCCTAATTGACTAACATATCCTAGGTGTGATTCAGTTCATTTGTATGCTTAACAGTGATTATTTAGCATTTCCCTGCTGGTTGTCAAATTATGTCTCTATTATTTTTGTTATTTGGTTTAGGACTCATGCTTATATTTATTTACTCTTACTGATTTCTCAACTCCTTACTGTCCATATCAACCCCTAATAAATAATATAGTAGGCTATCATATCTATATTCATTCATTCATTCTCTCTTTTACTTTTAATTTGAAATGTCTTACAAAGGCCATGTGCTAAAGACTTGAACACTTAGCCTGATAGCCCTATTGCGAGGTGTTGGAAACTTTAGGAGGTGGGATTAATTGGGGGAAGTAGGACATTAGGAGTATGCCCTTGAAAGGGCTGGGATACCAGCCAATTCCTCTTCTTCTTCTATTTACTTCTTAGACACCACAATGTGAGCAGCTTTGCTCCACCACGTGCTTCATGCTACAGACCCAAAGCAACAAGACAAGTGACCATGGACTGAAACCTCTGCAACTGCAAGCCAAAATAAACCTTTACTTCTTTTAAGATGCTTATCCCAGATATTTTGTCACAGGTACAGAAACACCCTCCAAACCCACAATCAAAATGATATGAGCTAACAGAATACTTTGGGGGTATTTATAGATACAGTTTATAGTTATGCTTTATATTTTTTTATTTCTAAGTTAAATGCATTTTAGATAATCATAAACTTTGTGAGATTTAATTATTCCTATTTGAAATATGTCTTGGTATTGTTTTACATCCTAAAATAGCTTTCTTATATCATCAGATATAAAAGATATTTTTATAGATATAAAATTATACCCTTATCTCTTTTTTCCACTTTCAATATATTAAAAACTACAACGACACTATTCTTTGACATCTGGTGCTGTGCTCTGAAAATTTGTCATCAGTATGATTTTTATCAATTTTATGTTATGTACTCTTTCTGTTAAGCTTTTAGCATTTTCTTTTGTTTTTGGCTATCCTAAATTTACAATAACTCACCAGACATGAGATTTTCTCATTTTTTCCATGTAGATTTTAAATGATTTAAGTAGTATTCTTATTTTCCTTCAAGATAGAATAGTCAAGTAGTTTAGAGCACAATTTCTGGTACCCAGATCTGCAATTTGCTAGTAGATCAGGGACACATGATCTGAAGTTTTGGTGACTCGACTCAATTTCCCGAACATGAAAAATGGGGATTATAATTTGAAGCATTTTTCCATCATGATAAAAGAATGAAACAATATTTTTGAGCCTGATTATTTCCCTATATTAAGGGCCTTCCTTTCTTTCTCTTACAAACTTCCTACATTTTGTTTATGCTTTTCATCTTGTTAGTCTGTTTTTCAAGCACCAATTTAGAGGGTAAGAGGCTAAGAAAATCAGGGGGAAAAATGCACAAAAAGATAAATTTGGTTGAACTGTAAAGGAGAGATATTTATATTTCACTTTCCTTATAATGAAAATGCAACTACTTCAGATAATTTATAACATTTGAATAAAATTTAAAATATTAAAGGATTTTTAAAATAATAAATGTCAATGAACCTACTTCCATGAATAATTATAATGCACCAGTAAAAATATGTAAAAGTAAAATAAAATAATAATTTTTAAAATATCTTACTGCCATATATCAGTACATTCTTAAACTGTTGTTAGCTTGAGAATAACATTTATGGGAACAAATGTAATAATTAGACTTCTCCACTAACAAACATTCAGTCCTCACATACACATAGATATAAGTATACTCCTTCCTCAGAGCAATATTGTTTTCAATTTCCAATATTCCTGAAGGACTCTAAGATAACATTTTTCATCTACCAGGGGCCCCATCATACATTATGTCAACTATGAAGTAGTAGTATTATTAAGAGCTTGAATTGCTTCAAACTTTCATAGCATTGTAATGCACATAATTCAAAGCAGAAACATAATCAGGTAGATTCTTGGTTGAAGTTTTCACCATCAATCACATGATTTCATTATCGTAGATTATTGAAAAGTAGAAAACAAATACAATTAGAGTACAAAGAAAATGAATAAAAACAAAACAGTTCAATATGTTGTGAGCTTAGACTCATATTTTGGGGGAATAAAAATATTAATATCTTATTATTTTTCTAGTAATAATTTAGTTATTAAACTTTTAAGTATCTATGTTCACATTTTATTATATCATTGTCAATCTTAACCTCCTTTTGCTGAAAATCTATAATATCCATCTATCATACCATTCCATTTACAGTTTAGCTTTCATCATCTAGACAGATCTTTGGAACCTTTAATATGTATCAGAAACACCTGAAGTGCTTAGTAAAGTACAGAGTGTTGGGCCTCATCCTGAGTTCCTGGTTCAATAGGTCTGTATTTGCATTTTAACAAGCTACGAGTTGTTGCTAATGCTTCTGGTCTAGGGATCAAACTTCAAAATCACTGGTCTAAATTTTAAGATACTAGTGGGTCATTAGAAATCATTGTTTTCTTTTCCTTTTTTAAAATTTTTATTTGGTCAAGTTTTTCACTGTAAGATCTACAGTCAAAAGAATTACTCACACCAGAGTCAATTTTCTCAGGTGAGTGATCTTACTTTGATCCAATATTTCTGGTGAATTTATTACACATCTGTCCTTATGTCCCAGCCATCTTTAAGCATATTACTAATTTCCATCTAGACATTCCTTGACTCTTGCCAGATTAATTTTCCTTAAGCCCAGATAAACCTTAAAGGGCTTCTCCTTACATACTAAATTAACAGATATAATATATACTAGGATAGAATCTCAGCCCATAAGCTTACTTGGAGAAGTTCTCCAGAACTTTCTCCAGTGTCTCAGTCTCCATTTTAAAACTCATTCTCCATTTTAACCCTTCCTCGATTCAACTGGATGATGAAAACTCAATGTCTTACCATGTGCTGAGCCGTCTCAATTGAATCTGAGTTCCGTGTGGCTAACATGCCAATATATTAAGGTAGAGGCACCTCTTATGCCATTTGTCCACAGTACTGATTCTAATATTTGCAAAATCCCACTTGTTCCTTCCCTGCAGGGACACACAGTTCATTGCAAAGAATGCATTATTCCTACCTTTGAGACTTTTTTAGTTCCAATGTTTCTGATTCAATGTTGCTGCATTGTCATATTGGAATAGAACACATTATCCTATTGCTCTTGAGAAAAGACACACCACTTGACAGCCATACAAGTTCTGGAGTTTTTACAGCCCCCTTGAGTTCTTATTGTGTATGACAACCTAGACTCCTTTTGATGGGTGGGTTGTTGTACCAGTCCTTTGGGAAAGGACTGGAGGCAAAACAAAGTTTCCTCTTTCTGAGAGATCAAAATCCACCTGATCCACATCCAATTTGGGGCATGGAAAGTACTGGTCTTATTTCTCATGCATTTTTTTTTCTAAATAAAAATTTATCTTCCAAGTTCTGTATCTAGAAAAGTCTTTTCTATGCTTTCTCCTATAATACATTTTCCTTAAAGAAATAAATGTCATAAAATCTACCTGCATAGATTGGAATAGAATATAAATAAAAGAGTTTTAAAACTATGAATAAAAATGAAACTAGTATTTCAATACATTCTATCATATCAGCAATTAAGGTAGGTTAAGATGATGACCTGCTCACAATGCTCTGCTCAAGGAGGTATGTCTATTCTTTTTTTTTTTTTTTTTTGTACCAGGATTGAACCCAGTGCTTAATTATTGAGCCACATCCATACATCCCCAGCCCTTTTTATTTTTTATTTTGAGAAGGGTCTTGGTTAGTTGCTTAGAGCCTTGCTAAATTGCAGAGGCTGGCTTTGAACTTGTGATTCTCCTGCCTCAGCCTCCTGAGCTGCTTGGATTAGAGGTGTACACCACCATATCTGGTCCTGCAATATATTTATTCTTTCTTTAATTGTTTTGCATTTTTCATCTTCTCTCCAGGTAGAATAGTATTTTTTATACTGGATAAAATCAGTGGGAATAAAATCTCTTCAGAGGATAAAAGAGTAGTCCTGAAAGAAATATAGGATTACAAATTCTGCAGGACAGAAAGGGTTGCTTCTAGTGGCAGAATGATAGCCCAAGAAGAACAAGTGTATATAAAATGAAAGGGATTTGGGGAGTCACAAATGCCTTTCCTCCAGAAGGAAGCACAGGCATCCCCGTATACTGTATGCTACCTGATACTATATTTCTCTAGTTTTCTCCAAACATGTAAATGAGCATCTGGGTCAAGTGCAGAAAACAGGGTAAAGCAGGCAAATTCAGGAAATGCCTATTCAAAATGAAATGTGAAATTGTGTGTGATGGTACATGCCTATAATCTCAGCTACTCGAGAGGCTAAAGCAGAAGGATCACAAGCTTAAGGCCAGACTGGGCAATGTCGTGAAACCCTGTCTAAAAAATATGAAATAAAATGGATGTAGCTCATTGACAGCGAGCCCCTAGGTGCATCCCCAACAACAACAACAGCAAAGTATGAAGAATGAAGAAGACAGTCAAGTTGCAATGAACTGGAAAGAATGGAGAATCTGAGCTCTGCAAAGCAATTCTCAATTCTCAAATTCTCAATATTCTAGAATTCTCAAATTCTTAATATTCAAGAATTCTGTCAATTCCTGAAACCCTGATAAATTCCAGTGACTGCACAAGGTGCCTTCAGGAGAGTATTCCACAACTTTCATGCCTTCCCTCCCAGGAGTGCATTTTAATCTTCATAAACTTAAAGCATTCTGAAGATTCCTGCATAGAGAAATGATGAGCAGGGCTTTCTGTCTTCCTCATGTTCTTTTTGTTGCTCAACTATTTCATGGTCTTTCTCTTTTCATCTGAAGTATTTTCATCGCATAAAGCAAGCTTGCACATTTTAAGAAAATAATAGGAAAACATAAATTTATTTTAACAGGGAAAACAATCTTCTGTTATTTATAATTTCATTGAGTACAGGTGGTCAATGCTAATATATTGGTGTAATATATTGATGTACTTTTTGCAATTTCTTCCTATGGTAATTTTATTTAGATGTATTAGTATACATGTGTGTATATGTACATATTTGTGTCTTTATTATATGAGTGTGTATGTATATATGTATATGGAGAAAGTGATTATATGTACATATTTCAGTGTGTTTTTGTGTGTGTGTGTGTGTGTTTTCTGGTCTTTAGCAGCATATAGTATACTTTTTCTTGGTAATATCAATATAGCTAAACTTGTTTTTCATGTTTTATCTGTTTTCTACTTTTTACTGAATTACTAATAATTTCATTAGATCCATTTTATGGTTATCTTATTTTTGCTTTATATCATTTTATTTAACATACTTACAGTATTTCTGTGTCAGTGTCTATCCACTAGTACTTTATAACCAGAAGGCCTGATGCATTATATTGATTTTAACATTAACCAAATAGTTAAACATTTTATAGTTATAATACCCAATATAACAAATAAAAACAACAAGATAAATATTCTATAAGGTCATTTTTTATATGCCAATGAAAGTTAAAAGTTATAAGAAAAGTGATCAGTTTGATTCCAGGAAAAATAACAAGTTTTGTGTAGCAAATTATATACATAAGAGAGAAACCAGAAAAAAATGTTTTCCATGAATGTGTGTGTGAATTATAAAATATGTTCACAAATTATTTGATACTTCTTATCTCAAAAGGTAGAGCTTAATTTTCTTTCCCTGGAGTATGGTTTGGACTCAGTGACAGGCTTCTAGTGAATAGAATAAAGCAGATGGTGTGGGGTGTGATTGCCAGTATTTTCCTATAAGAAGACTGTGATTTCCATCTGGAGTGAGTTCTGATTCTTTTTGGAATCACTCACTCTTGGGGAAAGCCAGCTGCCATGTTATAAGAATATTTGAACACCTTTTGTAAAAGACCACATGATGAGTAACTGGAATCTTTTGTTCAAGAGCCATCCAGGAATTCAGACTACCCAAATCCATTTGAGTCATCTTGAAAGTGGATTAGTCACCAGCTGAGCCTTTGGAAAAGACTACATCCCTGATTAACAATTAGACTCTGTTTTATCAGAGCTCTTGAGAAATAGATACCAAACTAAACTGCCATTTGATTTTTGACTTACAGAAATTAAGTACTTACTATTTTAAGTGACTGAGCATGAGGGCAATTGACTACATAGCAATTGATTAATAATATAAGATCTTCAATTAAATGTTATCAGGAATATCCAGTTGTTATGAAAAAATAAGAAATAACTCAGTGATGGGAATATGATCTAAATAACACTTTCTTTGAAAATAAAGGTAATTAGAAAATAAGCCTTTTGAAATTTGCTCAAGTCATTGTTAATATAGAATAAACAAATTAAGAGTTACAAGATCTTGAAAGATGCAAATGATCAATGCTCATCTAGGAATAAATACGTAACCTGAATAATCTTGCACCTATTAAAGAAATTTAAGATATAAGAGAAAACATTATTTTAAGGAAAACTTCTAGGGCCCAAAGTCTTCACTGGTAATTTTTTAATTTCCAATAAATGCACATAACATAAAATTTATGCTTTAACCATTTTTAGGCATACTGTTCAGTAGCATTAGGCACAATCACATTGTTAGAAAGTGATCACCACAATCCTCCTCAAGAGCTTTGAATATAGTTCCAAATTCAAACTCCAAACCCACAAAATACTAGGTCCTCAGACCCATATCCCAGTCCCAGGCAACCATCATCCTTCTTTCTGCCTCTATGAATTTATTTACGCCATGTACCTTATATAAATACAATCGTACAGTATTTGTAGTGTTGTGACTTTCTTATTTCACTTGCATAATTTCATAAAAGCTCATCCTATGAAGTGTGTGTTAGAACTGCTTTGCTTTTTAAGGTTGAATAATATTACATTGTATGCATGTATCATTTTGTTTATCCATCTGTGAAGGGATACTTTTTAGCTTTTACTTTTGTGGCAAAGGCATGCTGCATTAGTCACTTTATCATCTTTGTGATCAAAATACCTGAGAAAAACAACACAGAGAAGGAAAAGTTTATTTTGTGTCAAGGTTTCAGAGTTTCAGTCCATGGTAGGTGTACTTCATTGCTATGGACCTGAGGTTATGGCAGACCATGGTGGGAGTGTGTGGGAGAGGAAAGCTGCTCAGCTCATGACAGACAGGAAGCAGAGAGAGAAAGTGAGGATCCAGGGACAAAATATAAAGCCACAGGCATGCCCTCAGTGACTTGCTTCCTCAAGCCACACCCTACCTATTTACAGGTATCCTTTCAAACCAGTACAGTAGTCCTTTCAAATCATTAATCCATCAAATGGATTTATCCACTGATTAGGTTACAGCTCTCATAATTAAATCATGAGTTCTGGGGAGACACGGAATATCGAAAACATAACAGGGCTGTTGTGAATAAACCTTCTATAAATATCAGTATACAAACATCTCTCTGAAACTCAGCTTTCAGTTCTTTTGGGTATCTTCCCAGAAGCAGAATTGCTGGATTATATGGTAATTCCATTTTCAATTGTTTTCCATGGCAGCTGCACCATTTTATATTCCAGTGATCAAGGCACAAGAGTTCCAAGTTCTCTATATCCTCACCAATATTTATTTTCCTTTTGTTTTTCTCTTTGTTTAGTAGGATTTGAGCTTTATTCAATTTTTTTCTTTCATTTTATAAATTATACTCATCCTAATTCATGTGAAGTGGTATGTCTTTGGATGTGTAACTTGTATTTCCCTAATATGTCATGATGCTGAGTCTTTCAGCTGCTAACTGCCATTTGTGTATATTCTTTAGAAAAATTTCTATTCACATCATTTGCTCACTTCCTGTTACTTAGTTGTTATTGTTGAAACAACTATTGTTATTATAAAAGTTCCTTATATTTTTGGAATATTAACCTCTTACCTGATAATATGATTTATAAATATTTTTTTCCATTCTGGAAACAGTGGGTGGCTGTTTCACTCTGTTGATAGTGTCCTCAATGCATAAAAGTTTTAAATTTGATGTAGTCCAATTTTTCAGTTTTCTTTAACTTGTTTGTGCTCTAGGAATCTTATTCAAGAAGTTACAGTCAAATCTGAAGTCATGAAGCTTCCCCCCAGTGCTTTATACTTGTAAAATTTTAACTCTTAAATTGAATCTTTAATTCATTTTGAGTTAATTTTTGTATGTGAGAAAAGGTTAAGCGTCCAACCACATTTTGGTTTATTGTGATGTTTCATGATTTCACTTTTCATTTTTGTTTACTAATTTTCCTTGTGTTTTCATTTTCATTTTTTGCTTAAGTGTGTGTTTAATTTCCAAATATTTGGGGGGTATTCTGTTCTCTGCTGTCAGTTTCTAGTTTTATTCCAGTGTATTCAGAAACAATACTTTGTGTAATTCAATATATTAAATTTATCAGAACTTGCTTTGTGACGTAACATATGGTCTATCTTAGAGAATTTCCATGTGTACTTGAGAAAAATGTGTGTTATGCTATTGTTGGGTAGAGTGTTCTGCATGTTTCTGTTAGATCCAACTAATCTCTAATGTTCAAGTTTTCTATTTTTTGTTGACATTCATTCTCATTGTTCTCACTGGTAAATTTTAATAAATATTTAAAAGGCAAAAATAGCAATCCACAAACACATACAGAAAATTTAAAAAGGATAAAATACTTTGGATTACTTCCTTAGTTTATGAGATCATTATTATAATAATAACAGATCTATACAAGGAAATTATTTTTAAAAATTCAATATAGTCACCACATTAACAAATGTAAAAACTAAAATGATTATCTTGATAAAATAAGAACAACACTTAATGAAATTTCTGATCTTAATAAATGGCACAGACAAAAAATATATAGTTAACCTCATTCTTAATAGTGAAATTAAACATTTTCATCTTAAGATCAGAAATATCATGAGGTTATTTGCTCCCATCATGTATTCCGCATTGCATCTCAGATTTTACCCATTTCAATAAGTAAAAAAATAAAATAAAATAAAATAGGTATTAGAATAAAAAGGAAGTATTAAAGCTGCCTTTATTCCCAAACATTATCTTGTCTATAGAGACCATCTGGCATAAACCTTGAAGATATACTAGAATTGTGAACAAACTTAGATAATTCAAGATGAAAGATCAATTTACAAAGCTCAATTGGATATCTTCACATCAGCAACAAGAAATTAAAATATATCAATATATACATATCATTTACAACAACTTTGAGAAATGTAAATGTTTTATACTATAGCTCTCATGAATGTCTTCATAAAATGTTGACCACCATTTTGGAAATCATTTTATCATTGTGCATGGCACTCCTTATAGTTACATTAATAATAAGATAATAGTAAATACGTTTTAGTGGAGTTTTGTGCATCATTTATGAAATTATCACAACAGAAAAGTTATGGTTGTGGAAATGTTAACACAAGTAGGTAGCTCATGTTAGAATTGAATGGAACTGTTGGATACCCACTTGGTATCTGGGAAGATGAGTCACTGATTGGTATGAGAAGGAGACAACCTATACATTTGGTGTCAAAGTGTTCAAAGAAAAACAACTCAAATGAGAGTCAAGACCAGATCTGAGTGACCAAGGGACAAATTGTGCCAGAACCCTCTTCTATACTATTTCAACTTCTCAGCTTCACTTGTCTCTCTTCCCACCATGACTGCTTCATGGGCTTCATTCTGATCCAGCCTGGCCTCCTCCTGGGCCATGTGTGTCCTTCCACATGCTTAAGTGATTCTCTGCTAACACTGAGGCATGGATTGCTATAGACATTGTCCCTCAGTTGTGCATGCAGAGCTCTGAGGTGTGGGGCTGTTAAGGGACAGTGAGGGACAAAATGGAGATAGCAAGGCATGGCATAAATTGTTTCTCCTTTTCATAAGACAACTCAGTCCATTTCACAGCCTTTTCACATAACTGAAAGAGGATTCAGCCATAAATCACCTATGGGATGTTTAACAGTACTCTTACTTCCACAGATTTCTTTACCATAGCCCTGAAATCATATTTCCCAATTATGTAACACACACAAGTCTTTCTCTAAGATTCTGTTTTTCAGGGGATGCAACCTAATAAATTGTCTGTGATTTACTGTTAAATGAAACAAGGCAAGCTTCATTAAATTACATAGTACATTTCCACTGTGGAGAAAATAGCTAAACACGCATACATCTATACACACATATACTCAGAGAGAGATGGAGTAAGAGTGACAGAGATTTAGAGGGAGTCAGAGGAACAGAGGGGAATAGTGATAGATGCTGGTATAGAAATATACGTTCACAGGTTTTATATTAAACTCATTTTTTTTCCTCAAGGAAAATAGGTTGGTTTAAGGAGAAATTTAAAAATTGTTAAACATTTCTGTGTCCTCAGAATACTTCTACAAACAAATACATTTCTTTGTAAACTAGAAGAAAGATAAAAACTCATTTGGCTTAGGTTTCTGGGACTAAAATGAATGGAATGAACTAGAAATTATCATAGAAATTCATGGTAATATATATTTGGATATAGTAATTCAAATGTCCTTGTCCCAGATAGGAATGACAAGGGAAAAGCCTTTTCTTGATCTTATGATTTTTCTTGTGAACTAAGCTAAATTATTTATATTTATTCTGTCAATGTTTTTGTCTCAATATGACCCTGTGGTGTATCACAATATTCATTTTACAGAAAATGAAGCTGTGTATGAGACAGGTAAAGTGGCAAGTCACAGTTTATAAATGGGAGAGTTGGGCTTTAAATACAAACTGCTTCTGATGCTAAATCCCAATTTTCTTCTCTTTTTTCTTTTTTCGGGACCAGGGATGGAACTCAGGGGTACTCAACTACTGAGCCACATCTTCAGCCCTATTTTGTGTTTTATTTAGAGACAAGATCTCACTGAGTTGCTTAGTGCCTCACTGTTGCTGAGGCTGGCTTTGAACTTGGGATTCTCCTGTCTCAGCCTCCCAAAGTGCTGAGATTGCAGATGTACGCCACCACACCAGCTCCCAATTGTCTTCTGAAGTCTTATCAGGGCTCACCTCAGGAGGAAACATCTAGAACATGGGACATGAAAATGGTTCCATCAAATGACTGTGTGAACTAGAATGAAAAGCTGGAATGGTCTGAGAGAAACTTCAGGAATTAGGATATTAGTGTTTTGATCCTTAGAGTATTCTTAATTATTTTTGTAACCTTGAGCAACACATGTACCAACCAGGTTTTTAGCTTCCTCACCTGTGAAATTAGCTGATTGACCTAGATGTTCTCTAATTGAAATATCTCCTGACAACACAGTTATGATTCTGAGGCTATAGAACAAAATTATTCACATAACCATGTAAGTCTTGGCAATATGGAAGGAAGAGTTGTAAAAAAGTTCATGTCAGAATTCATCACATAAGACATTCAAATTTATTTAATGTTATGGTTTGGTGAGGTGTCCCTCAAAAAGTTCATGTGTGAGACAATTCAATAAGATGTAGAGGAAAAATGATTGGGTTATGAAAGTCTTAACTGAATCAGGGAATTAATCTTCCTTATGGGATTAACTGAGTTGTAACTGAAGGTAGGTAGGGTGTAGCTGGAGGTGAGTCATTGAGGATGTACCTTTGGGGTATATATTTGGTAAGATGAGCTTTGTCTGTCTGTCTGTGTTCAGATCATCATGTGAGCTACTTCCCTCCACCATACTCTTCCGCCATGCTGTTCTGCTTCATCTTGAGTCTGGGCCAGCTGCCTATGACTGAGACCTCCAAAACCATGAGTCCCCAGATAAACTTTTATTCCTCCACAATTGTTTTGGTTGGCTCTTTTAGTCACAGCAGCAACAACAACAAAAAAGAAGCTGACTAAAACATTTACATACACTTTTCCATATTGGTAAGGAAGTAAAGATGAGTTGTGATTGATGAGCAAGCAAAAAAAAAAAAAAAAAATCTGAAGAAACAAAATACCAAATCAAATTAAGTTGAAGTGGTAAAATAAAAAGAAAGTACCCCTGAAATTCAGTCATGATGAAGGAAAACATTGAAAAATGAAACATCATGAGAACCTACTTTGGGTTTTTCTTAACACCTTGATTTTATTATTCCTTTTCTCTGACAACCTTGAATTATTTTCTACTATCACATTTATTTGAAAAAAAATCAAAATAAAAATATTTCTTCAAGATGCCAAGGGAACAAATTAAGTAATTTTCTTCTGCCTTTGTATTTTATATGCTTTTTAGCCATTCTTTGATTTTCTCCCAGGTAGTATACCTCATTGGGTGTTGTGTGTAAACAAAATATTCACTATGCTCTCAAACAAAGTTTTTGGCCAGGTGATAAGGCAGTGTGGCTCCCACATAGCTTGTCATATTTTTTGTGTGGTTTCCATTCTTTTACTATTAGTTGGCACCTGGGAGTATGATCGTTACTATGCACACATTTTGAAAAGGTAAGTACAGTTTTGCATAGTCAACTCTCTAAATATGAATCAACATAATATATTTATTTAATAAAGTGATTTATGTTGTACCAGAATAAGGAAAAATAAACCCTAATTAATAAATTCAGCAAGCATATGTTGTAATCCCTATGCATCAGGGACCATAAAATTTAACACAAAGAACTGAAAAACAAGTTTCCTTAACAAATTGTCTCCACTTTACCCTGGAGAGAATATACAGAAATAACCACTAAAATTACATTGAGAGGTGCTCAAAAGGAGATTGACTTTCCATGTACCAGGGAATAGGGAGACATAAAAATGTTTGGTTTTTTTTTTCAACTGGCTGTAATAAAGCGAATTAAATTCTTGCCTGTTCTAGATTGGGAGAGCATTCCAAATCAGATCCAAGCAAAATGGTGATGTTTTGTTTTGGTTTGGTTTTTTCCTGAACATGCACGTTTTGATGACAAGAGGTTAGGGCTCTTTGGTCAACCAAGCCTTGATCATGCAGTGTTTTTGCCAAATCAAGAAGTTTGGATTTTTCTTGAGAGCTCTGGGGAGCCATTTGAGTGGTCCAAGAAGTGAGTAGTTATGATTTAATTTGCCTTTGAGGATGATTTCTCAGGCAATGTCAAAGAGCCTACTAGATTAAAAAGAACAATGGTCTAGGAAACTAGAAAAAAAGTCTGCATTTAAATTCCTCTAATTTCATATAGGACTCTAAGCACAGAGTCTTTGGAGAATTTGCTAAATAAATTGGTGCCTTAAAATGGGAACAAAAAAAAAATGGAAACATACACACACACAAAGTAGTGCAGCTGCTTTTGCATGGCCTGTGCTAGCTGCTAAGTAAATGTGTCCTGCTTTCCTTTGAAGAAGCTTCAGGTAGTACAAGCAGTAGATAGCAGGAAATTCGCCAAGCAGTTTTATGAACTGAGCTCTGCCATTAGCTGTTGTGAGAGGGGCTGTGTGCAAGCTTTGACCAACTGAGCCTGATCTTGTTCAGCCCAGATCCCCAGTGCCTGGGTATGCCTCTGTCCTTTGCATCTGGGACTCCTGCCAGGCTCACTAGTGCTGGGAGCTCACTCCTTGCGTGGCTGAGCATTCAGCCAGGAGAGGATGATTGTCCCCTAAGGCTCTGCCTCTTCTCATTTCATCACATTATATAACCCCTCCTTGGCCATAAACACTGGCAGTGTTCAGCCTGCGCATTCCTCTTCCCCAGTCCCCTCTGCCATTATGAAATGCCTATAGCTATTATTTAAAATTCTGATCTTCATTGCTTGCTTTCTGATACAGGAAAATATACTCTAGATTTGCATTTGTTTGCCTGCATGTATGTGGTCCTCAAGTGTTAAAAAATATTTTTTAAAAAAACCAGCATTTGATGAATGTCTACTGATATCCAAACTGAGATAAATAAAATCAATCCTTATCTTAAGCTCATCGGAGACAAGTAAGTGACAAAAACCAAGCAGATCATTGTAATCATTAATATGTACAAGAAGCAATATGTAAGCATCAAACATTGAAACTTAAAAGGAGACAGGTACATATTGTAAGGAAATCAGGGAAGACTTCAGAGCAGCTACCCAGGAGCCGAACTAGGCACATGTGAGGGCAATATTTCTCAAGTGTACCTGCTGGTGAGGGTGAGGTGGAATCAGGGCAGAGCAAAGGCAGAGATCTGCATTGAAAAAAGAGAAAGAGGAGAGAAAATTTTGAAGCAAGGAAGTAGAGGTATAATTGAGCCATAATGGAATAAGTGCTTAAAATAGCTGGTGGAGGATATCTATAGATGGGAAATTTGGGGTCCTGCTTCTAACTTGAAAAACCAGTTCACAGCTAACAAGTGTCAGACTGTTCTGTGGCTCTTAAGTGTTGTTTCCAATAATAACATTAAAGCTATGCTACACTGAGTCACTACTGTGTTTACTGATTTGCATATAAAAATCATGCTGTCTTCACCAAGACTCTATAATCTGATTTTGCTGCTGAGCGGGAAGAACAGAGGGCTGAGTGACTTGCAAAAGGTCAGACAGTGAGTTTAAAGCAATTGAGGCATGAGCTCCCTCTCCTTGGAATAGATGGACTCTTTCTACCACCTGGGGCCAGGAGCCTTTCTATCACAGTCAACAGCCTTTTGCCTCACTGCTGGTTACCTACCCCATGGGAAACATTTGTGGCTGGATGTGTAGTTTAGGTCCTGGCAGCATAAGCCATTCATTTCAATACACTCAGGTTTAGACCTGATTTAAGCCATAGAAATTAAGTTCAAACTGAGATTTATTTTCAAAAGTATGTATATTGTTGAGGCCTACCTGTCTGGCAAAGAGCCTTAAGATTTATCTTAACAAACACATCAGGAAAGTTAAGGAAAAAGAGTACCAAAAGTATTTTAAGAATAGAACCCTAAACAAGTCAATAAAGTTGATTCACAAACCAATAAAAATACTTAATGATTAGGCCAACCTAGCTAGTTGACCACTAAGTATTTATCAGCGATTTGCTGCTTGAAAGAATCACATCTCTAGGAGTAAACATAAAACTAATTTGAATAATACTTGCAGTATGATGCTGTATATATGAAATCAAAATAATAATTTTACTTTCCAATGACTAGGCTTTGGTGGTCATCCATCAGGTGGAAATAGAAGATAGTTTTAAATTTAGGAACTACTTTTCCACCTGTAATCCCAGCGCTTTGGGAGGCTGATAGAAGAGAATTGCCAAGTCCAAAGCCAGCCTCAGCAACGGCGAGGCGCTAAGCAACTCAGTGAGACCCTGTCTCTACATAAAACACAAAATAGGGCTGGGGATGTGGCTCAGTGGTCGAGTGCCCCTGAATTCAATCCCTGGTACCAAAAAAAAAAAAAAAATTATTTCTTCATTTACCATGCTTCCTCATGAGGTGTTTTTATCAATAAAATTTTTCCACTTATTATACATTTATTCCTTAGAAAATAATTTCTAAATGACTGTTTTTCTAAACCACCCATGATGGTTTAATTTCTAAAACTTATGAAGTAGCTAATCATTTTCTGTACCATAACAAACAAGTCAACTTGAAATAGTAAATATCAAAAAAGTGATAAATGCTCATAAATTCAGAAAACAACAGACAGTAATGGATTTTTCATAAAGAACTAATGAGAGCTGTAAAGAATTTCCAAATGTCAGTGTGATTTATGGCTGTTATCCCAAAGAAAATTCAGAAGTTCACTCTCCAGCCTACACATTATTTTTGAACTGCTCCCCCCACCCCAGTTTTTTCTATTCTGTAAGTCCCATGGGAAAGCTAGCCTGTGAGCCATCACTCCATTATGTCCCATCTGCTTTTCAGATGGGCATTTAGCCTTCATTCTTCCTACTTCTTTTTTTAATTTTTTTTGGGGGGAGGGCATAACAGGGTATTAATAGGAGTACTTGACCACTGAGCCACATCCCCAGCTCTATTCTGTATTTTATTTGATACAGGCTCTCACTGAAATGCTTAGCACTTTGCTTTTGCTGAGGCTCCTTTGAGCTCTCAATTGTCCTGCCTTAGCCTCCTTAGCTGCTAGATGACAGGTGTGTGCCACTGCACTGGGCCATTCTTCCTACTTCTAATATACTGCTTTGGGGAGTTCCTTTTGCAATACAGATGTAATAATGTGTTTTTAGTTTGTTTTTGCTTCTAATTCTTTGTGTCATCAGCTTTCTAGCACTGTGACAACATAACCTGAGAAAATTAACTTGAACTGTTTATTTTGGCTTCTGTTGTCAGAAATTTCAGATCATAGGTACTAGGCTGTTGCTTTGGGCATTCAGCAGCACAGTATATCATGGCAAGAGCTTGTGTCAGGGAAGTTCTGTTTACCTCCTAGCAGCTGGGAAGCAGACACTGAGGGAGACTGGAAAGGGCTAGAGTCCCACTATCCCCCCAAGGGCATACCCACAGTGACCTAACTTCCTCCAACTAGGCCCCACCTCTTAGAGGTCCCACCCGCTCCCCAAAGCACCAAGCTGAGGACCAGGCCTCTAACACATGGTCTTTCAGGGACATCCCATATACAAAGTATAATAACTTTGGACAACTTCTTATTCTTGATGTCAGAGTTTCAGAGTTACTCAAAATGTAGTCTAAATTATTTTTTTCCAGTTCCTACTTTAGCCTTATTTCTTCCATGACATTTAAGCCTGGGAAAATGAAGTTATCCACTTTTTTTTGTCACTTATAATCTTTTTGCTTCTCAGTCTTTGTAAATGCTTTGAAAATTCCCAGAGCGATCTTCCTACCTTTCTTTTTCAAAGAGCTTTCTTTTGACTCCCAAACCCAAGTCTATTAACAATAGTTTATCTTGTTACACATGTGTTGCTTCCCTTGCTTCCTTATCCCATTTGATCATGATTTGCGTAAGGATGGAGGCCAAGAATTTAAAATTGTGTTTTCTAGTCCTCAGTAGACTACAGGGACTATAGGAATAAGATTAAAGAAAAGTTTGCATGTTAAACAAATGGATTTTCTCATATTACCGATGAATTTGTAAAATAAATATTTTGGTTACTTATTTTTTTCCTAAGCAACATACCAAAGCAATTTTGTCATATGTAAAGTTTATCAGCTACTGAAGTTGATCTGCATTTAAATGGTTAGCAAAAGTATTAATTTACACCAGACCAAATTATCATGCTGAAAATATTAAATGTCAATGAAGAACATATTCATTGGCTGAATACCAACAAAACAAATCTGTGGAAGGGATATCATTAAAGATGTACAAAAAAGATGGGTATTTTAGTCAGCTTTTTCACTGCTGTGATTAAAAGACCTGACCAGAACAACTGTAGAGGAGGAAAACTTTATTTGAGGGCTCACAGTTCCAGAGGTCTCAGTCTATAGACAGCTGGCTCCATTCCTCAGGGCTTGAAGTGAGGCAGAACAACATGACAGACGAGTATGGTGGAGGGAAGCAAGCCACATGATGATTAGAGAGCAGAGACTCCATTCTCCAGATACAAAATATATACTCCACAGCCACGCCCCCAGTGAAATACTTCCTCCAGCCACAGCTCACCTGCCTCCAGTTATCACTCAGTTAATCCCATCAAGGATCAATTCACTGATTATGTTAAGTCTATGACCCAACCATTTCTCCTCCAAACTGTCTTGCATTATCTCACACATGAGCTTTTGGGAGACACCACACATCCAAACCTTAACAATAGGGGGTTGAAACTCAGAATATATGGATAGCTTATTCTAGGTACTGAAAAGGCTGTAAACAACACAAACACGACTCACAAAGGAACATCAAAGAGACTACAAGGCAGTCCATAGGAGGGGAGTAGCTGTAATAGACAGTAGGACACCCTAGTCTCAGCCATGCTCTTTCACTCTGTCCACACATGCCACATCTTCCTCCTGAAATAAGCTTCCTCTGGTCAGCCAGTTCTCTGTAAATATCCATAAAAGGATTCATACACACTCTTGGTCTGCAATCCAGGCACACTGCCTCCTCCCTCATCTGCATGGCCAGTGCTCTCCTATTTCTCAATATCATGCTGAATAAAATGCTGAGCGAATATGGAGCTTCTTTAAAAACAGGGTCTTAACTCTATCAGGTTAATGACCTCTTTTGATTAAACTATATAAATATGTTTCCTTAACTATCCTGAAATGCAACCTAATACCATAATACAACCTGCATTCATGATTTACAGTAATTTTAATGCATAATATGTTAGAGAAATTAAATAATAGGAATGTAAAATGAACATGTATATATACCCACAAGTGCGAAATTGATGTTTTGGCACAATTTACTAAAACCTTTGATAAAGTGCTGGTCAGAACTTTCCACTTTTATTGAATTAATGTAGAATGACATTGCTATAAACACTTCCTAGGAAGCTGTGCTGTATCAGCAACTTACGTACAAGGAGTGCCACGTGAGCTGATGAGATGATTTTTAAAATGGTAGCCAACACTCTGTGAATCTCAGCATAATCACTCATGAAAAATGTAGTGCATAATAAATAATGAAAAGAATGTTTTATCTTTTTACAAAGACCCACAGGTTTCAGACCCACAGGGCTTTTCAGGTATATGAAAGTTGAATGGATATGAAAAGCAGTGAAGTACACAAGACAAACTGCAAAACATTTACCAAACTTGTCTCGTGTTAACTAAGTGGCTTCCAACTACTGAGATTAAAAGAAAATTACCCAGTGTTTTGAAAAATAGTTTGATCCTTTCTAGAAATAATTGTCCTAGAGACTTGTATCATTCCTTATGCTCTGATCTCAAAAATATAAGGCCAGTCTCAGTGCTTTTATATCCTCTCATACAGTTATTTCTATTACCTCTTCTCACAATAAGGAATAGCATTTTCTAGAATTTTATATACATGATACTATGCAGTACTTTCTTACAAGATTCTTTTACTTAGATACCATTTTTAAGATTCATTACTGTTATTTTTCATAGTAGTGGTTTGCTTGATGAGAGCTGTATAATATTCCACTGCAAGAATAAAATATAAATATTCATTTCCTTGTTCACATTTAGTTGTTGATTTCTAGTTTTTGCCCATTGTGCATAAAGCTGCTATGAGCATTTGTGCACAAGTCTTTCAGTGGAGAATGGAAGTTCTTTGTCATATGAGAATATCTAACTTTACCAGAAACCCCCAGACTGATTTCCAAAGTGGTTGCATTATGTTGCCCTCCTGAGCATTCTGGTTGCTCCACCTCCCTACCAATATTTGGCCTTAGCCATCTTGTTAATGAATCTTAATAATTTTATGCCTTCTAGTGGTTATGTCATGGTATCCCATTGTGCTTTCAATTTACATTTCCCTCATGATTAATGCTACCCTTTATTAATCTTATTCTGTGAAATACTTGATGAAATATATTTGTCTACCTATTAACTGGATGGTTTATCTTTTTTTTTTTTACCAAAGACTCATAGGATTTTCTGACAGATTCTGGATAAAAGTGTTTTGCCATGAGTATTTTCCCCCAGATTACAGACATAGAGGTAGCTATAATTTGCTTATTTAATATTTATTTGGCTTTTTGGATAAAAATTTTTTAATTAACAAAATCCATTTTGCCATTTTCCCTGAAGAGATGTCCTATTTTTACAGCATAAATTGTTGAATAGATCTTTTTTTTTTCCTGATGACTTTGCTTTGGCACTAGGGTTTCCAAAAAATGTAAGTGTATTTCTAGGCACTTTTCAGGTCTATGTTCTATTTGACTACATTGAGTACTATATCATTTTAATTCTTAAAATCATGCAGTTTAAATTCTCCAAATTTTTCATTTCTTTTAAAAACGACTTGTGTATTTCCAAGTCATTTAAATTTCCATATCCATGGTAAAATTAGATGTCATTTACTACTAATTATAAATCATTTGGCATTTTGAATGTGATTATATTGACTATATGTCAATTTGGGAATATTGCTAATATTCCAATAAGTCTGCTAATCCATGAGAATGATATGTTTCTTTTACTATTTTTTGGTCATTTTCAATTTATTCTAGAAATTATTTATGCTTTTTAAGGCATATATATTGCCCATATTTCACTTAATTTATTTATATGTAATATATACAGTTAATGTTGTTATAGATGAGAATGCTTTTAATTTCACTTCTAATTCATCACTAGTTTTTATGAATTAATCTGTATCTTGCTACTTTCTGAAAATATTGTTTAAATTAGTATTAATTCAATAGACTTTATCTTTGAAGCTATTTGGGTCCATAGTTTTCCTTGTAGGATTTTTTTCAATCACAAATTCAATTTCTTTAATAAATATGGACATAATCAAGTTTTCTATTTGTGTCTATTTTAATTACTTTTTCCAGTCATTTTCCCACGCTCATACTTTCTGCAATCATTATTTTACATTTTACTTGCCGATATGTTATAAAGCACACAATGCAATGCTTTGCCCTTTATATTTGCTTTAAACAGTCCATGCTGTTTAAAGAAACTAGGAAGAAAGACATTTGCTTTCATTTACAAACAAATATTTATAGTTTTCAGTGATCCTCATTCCTTCCATAGATCCAAATTTTTGTCTGGTGTAATTTCTCTTCTGTCTACCCAAAATCTCTTTAGCATTTCTTCCAGTATAGTTCTGTTGATGACTAAGTTCTTTTGATTTTTGTTCAGATTTCATTCTCAATTTTACAGGACGTACTTACTTGATTTACTTGATACAGAATTTTAGGTTGTTAGTTTTTTTGTTTGTTCATTTGTTTGTTTTTACCTCTCTTAGTACCTTCAATATTTTATTTCATGGTATCTAACTTCTTTTGCCTCTAATACCAAGTTCACTGTCATTCATTTCTCTCCATTCACCATCATAAATAATGTGGTATGTCTTTTTAATTTCTTTCTCTGATTCCATTGAAATTTTTTTTAATCATCCATTTTAAGCAACTTGACTATGGGTTTGTGGTAGTGTGCTGCTCTGTGTTTATTTGCCTGGAATTTCTTGAGCGTTTTGGATATTAGGGTTAGTACTTCTCATCATTTTTGAGAAAACTATACCCAATTCCTGTTAACATATGTAATTCTCAGTTTCCTCCTCCCTTTCTCTAGTATGTTAGCAGTCTTGATATTGCCTCAGAGATTCCTTGGACTCTCTATTTTTAAAAATGTTTTTCTCTATTTGAGTTTGAATATGTTTGAATGCCCTTTCCTCAATTTCACTGAGAAGTTGAGCTATCAACCTCAAAGTGAATGCTTCATTTCAAATATATTATTTTTCATTTGGTTCATTGTCTATTTCTTTTACATTGTTAATATTCCCTATTTGGCTCCTAATTAAATACACATTTCAAGATCTTAAGCATATTTTAATAGCAGTTTCAAGTTCATGTATTTCAACATTTCTAATGTATTTCCATTGACAATTTTTTTTTTTCTGGTTATGGGTTAACTTTGCTTTCATCCTCTCACCTAGTGATTTTTTAAATTTTATGCTGGGAATTATGGATGTTATCTTGCATAGATTTTCTGCAGGCAATCGCAGATAATTACAGGAGCTTGTTCCCTTTGAATATTGCTTGTAAACTAAAGAGGAGTTGAGTAATTTTTACTCCTGTGCGGTCTTAGCAGTATCTATAGATGTGGGCTTCAGTGGAGTCTCTTCTTAACAAGTAGGTGCTTACTAAGATCCCTCTACACTGTCTGCTTGGAGGTGGATTTCTCTCTAGCCTCTGTAGCTCCAATTGTTGCTCTATAATGCCTCCTCAGAAGTTCTTCTACTAGCAGCTGTTCTTCGACTGGCCTTACAGATTTCTATCCTATAGATGCTCCGATCAATATTTTACTAAATACCCAAGAAGACCCTTATGCAAACTTCTGGAGGTTCTCGCTTAGTTAGTTCCTTTCTCTCTGAATCTGACACTCCCCGCAAACCTGAGCTTCCTTAGTAGGCTTGGACTACATTTCTCGTAGACTTCATTTCTCTTTCCTTAATTCTACTAGACCACCATGCTGTCCCCCACTGCCCACCTGCTTCTGGGGCTCAGGAGGAGGAGCTCCAGGATCAACTCTTTTCTCGCCGTTCCTCATGGATCCCATTTCAGAAGTCCGTTGTCCAATGACTTACACAAACATTGATCTCACATTTTGTCTGGTTTCAAAGCTGTTGATGGCAGAAGGGCTAATTCGCACTGGTTATACTCCATACAGCCAGGGACACTACTCTGTATTTTAATTTCCTTGTTCTCTTGTTTTTCCTGATTTAGCCTATATTTTGTTATCATTGTTGACTATTCCTATAATCTCTCACAATCCAGCATACACATAGCCAGTAACCTAATTAAGGATACCATTTTCCTCTGGTTTGTCTTCACAGCCTCCACATCGCCTTCTCCTATGTGCAAAGGGACTCTACTTCTGTTTCTGTCATACGAGGATGCATGTGATCCCACTTGGAACCCACCTGCATAATCCCGGTTAACCTCTTGCTCTCTGGTCCCTTCATTTAATCACACCATGTGCAGTAATATTCTGCACATGGTGTGATTACCATATACAGTAATATTCCAAGGTTTTGGGGAAAGGGAAGTGGGCAGACCCTTTTGCTACCCTTCAATCTCCTAGTAGATTACAACCTGATAGCTATAATGGAAAAATTCAGTCCAAGAACCATTAGTTCAGGAAAGTCAAAATAGGGTTGACTTAAAAACAATCACAACAGAATTTCGAAAACCAATAGTCATCCTAAAAATAAAGCTATCAACAGGGCATCCCAGGTATAGAAGGCTATGAAGCCACCTAGATAATTCATAACATATTCAGGCCTTGTCCAAATTCTAGAGTGTAAAATATTTGAGAAGGAACTTTGAGACAAATGATCCAAAGATAGGTTAGATAAGAAAACAAAGAGTCTTGGAAATAATCATTCATATTTTGACCTTAATGTGTCCGAAGTTATTTAAAAGAATAAAAAAATTTTTTAGCAAAGAAAAAAAAAGACATAATAGTGGGCCTGACAGAGATTTTTCTGAAAATTTGCACAAGAATCAATCTGTATAGTAGTTAAATCCACAGAGAAGATTTTTTTTTCTTTTGAGTATCATGAAAGGAAGCCTTATTATGAGTAATTAAATATAAAAAATCTTAGCAATTACATTAAGGACAGTAAATCAAATATGTAAAACAGACTCTGCAATGATCAGACATCTTAAAGAAATATTTTGTCCTCTATAATTTCAAATGTTATAATATATATAAATATGGAAAATTATTGAAGCATTTAGAAATATGTACCAGGATTTTGGTTTAGCATCAGCTCAAAAGTTAAAGAAGTTTATTTTTTGTAATGATAAGATTAGATTTGGTTCAGTGTTGTACTAGCTTTGTTTTTTTTCAAAGAAAGGAAAAGAAGGAATGAAATAGCTCATGGCTTTTCTCTGTTTAACTTTTCATTTTTTCTCTATATTTTTCTTGGTGTACCGAATAGATGCAACGTTTTACTTTTAAAACGGGATGGAGAGTTACAAGGCATTTACCAAGCAGTATTTATTTCTACATTGTCATGGTTAATTTTAAAATTTTCAGTTACACTTTAGGGTGATTTAGCCATCATTTTGACTACTCTATTCTTCATTATTTTACTTCCATCTCTTTTATATTCCCTCTTCTGTTTCAGCAATGTATTAATTAAAAATGATACCAAGAACTATAATTTCCCAAGAAACTATGTGAACTTTTAGAACCTAACAAACACGGAGCTAAAGGAATTCATTTTCTAAATCAACACAAGACAGCTGCTCCTATTGTATAAAATGACATTTACTTAACATTATGTTTTTACCTTGTTTTTTTTTTTTTTTTTTTTTTTGGAGAAAACATGTGGCTCCCCATTTAAAGGGAAATTTTTGTTATGACAGAGAAAATCACATGTCCCAGCTTTTAGAACATAGCATAGGCAACTGACTTTTAGTTTTATTTTAATTTAGAGGCCATCAGATATTTCTTCATCAACCTTATCTCAAAAGCCCAACTTCAGAAAATTAATCACTTGGTGTAATAGATTATATGGCTCATGGACACTCACACCTATACAATATCCTCACTGTTAATATTTAAAATCCATCCTAAAAGCATTCAGAGAGATCAGAAAATTTAAAGGATAGAAGAATATGTCACATATCACCTTATAGTCAATGGATCTGTATTCTTTTCAAGTCAGCATCATAAAAAAATACAGATAAATGCATGGGTAAGCACTTTTCCTGTATACAAAGTTATTTAACCACAAAATCACTGTCCAGGCTTAGATTCCCTCTTATTTCTAGTAAAGATATATTGATGTAAAATTTGAAAATAGACTAGGTATTATATAGTAGCACAGAATGATTTTAGTTTTGTTGGTTATAATAATGCTATTATAGTTAAGTAAAACAATGCTTTTATTTGCATATTTAATTATTTAAGAATGATATATCATGATGTACAGTGTACCTTACACTTGTTTAGGAAAAACAACAAATACAGAAGAACAAAATGAATATATCAAAATTTTAACAACAAAGACTAAGTTATGGGTTTGCTGAGACTCATTATACTGTTGTCTATTTTTACACATTTTGAAAACTTTTAGAATAAATATTTTTTTAAAATACAAGTGCTAAAGCAGAGTAAATGAACACCTGGAATTCTTACACAGTGAAAACCCACATAAAAGCATTATCTCATCCATTCCTGCCTGATCAAAATTAGCTTAGAACTAGATTATCATTGGTTTTAAAAGGGCAAATAAAAGTGAATGTGTTTCTGGCACTAGGGAAGACAAAGTTAAGGCTAGTAAGGTTATTTATTTATTTTGGTACCAGGATTGAACCCAGGAGCACTTTATCATTGAGCCACATCTCCAATCCTTTTTATTTTTTATTTTATTATTTATTTATTTATTTATTTGGTACCGGGGATTGAACTCAGGAGCACTCGATCACTGCGCCACATCCCCAGCCCTATTTTGGGTTTTTATTTTAGAGACAGGCTCTCACTGAGTTGCTTAGTGCCTCGCCACTGTTGCTGAGGCTGGCTTTGAACTCATGATTCTCCTATCTCAGCCTCCCAATGTGCTGGGATTACAGGTATGCGCCACCACGCCCGGCTCTTTTTATTTTTTTTATTTTGAGATGGGGGCTTGCTAAGTTGCTTAGAATCTGGCTAAACTGCTGAGGCTGGCCTTAAACTTGTGATCATCCTGCCTAAACCTCTGGAGCTGCTGGAATTACAGGCATGCACCACCATATCCAGTACTAAAATGTACTTTTAATGAAGATTCAGAATCCTAATATTCCAATCTAAGTTTATTTGTGATTTTGGTATGCAGAATGTGATCTCTTCTGGAGACTGAAATTTCAGTTTACAAGCATCATGGGAGAGCAGACAAAAATATCATCTATCTAGAAAACCAAACATTCAAAGCACAAAACTCTTAGTTAAATATCACAAGAGTCCTTGAAACTCAACAGCCCAAGATCTTTTATAGGAACTATCTTATTTTTTAAAAAAATTATATATTTAGTAACATCTTATTCCTATATCAACATATCATGTGCAGAATAAAAACTTTATAAATATTATATTTATTTTTCTCTATATACCCTTGAGCTTAGTAGGATTATATTCAAATCTCATGGAATGTCCACAACCTCAAGCAGATGATGGTGGTCTTCTTCTTCTTCCTCTTCACCTAGTTTCTTCCCCTTCCCCTTCATTTTACCTCCTCGTCCTTCTCTCCCTCCTCCTCTTCCTCTTCTTTCCATTCCTGACCCCCGCTTCAGTGCTTGGTCCTAAAGAATAACCCAGCCTGAACTACTGAACTCAGATGAAAGCTCAGTTCTTCTTATATAATTTTTTAGCTAGTTCTACTTATTCTTCATTCAAGTCTCCAGAAAAGATGTTATAATTCAAGACAAAGAATCTTACAGCCTTGTTTTACCACATCATTCATTAAAAAAGGTAAACAAGACCACTGGAAGTAGGAACAATTGACCTCTTTTACTCTACGTGGTGCCATTAGCACTCCATTGATCAGCCATCTTGATATCAGTGCCAATGTATGATCAGCAATAGTCACTGAAAGAAAATATTTCATAAACAAAACTGGGTAATATGAGTTACATTCACCAATATGGAAGCAACATATTTCTCTCTCCTATCCACATAAATAGCTAGGAAGAAAATGGGTGTACATAGGACAAAAAAAAAAAGTGTCATCAACACCCGAAGGATGTCATTATTAGGAAAGGGCCACAGAGTGAGGACCTCCGGGAGAAGATGCCAGTCATTCAGGCAGGGGTGGCTTGAGGTAACGTCCACACCTCAAGAGTGATGTTGACTCAGATGGGTTGTTTAGGATTAAAAAAAAAAAAGGAACTGAATGAATATCAGGAAGGGTATGTTGAGAATAGATACAAACCAGAACTTCTAATGTCAAGGTTAATGAATTGACAAGGATTTGGAATGGACCTCCAAAGAAGGAATAAATCTGGAGAAGCCCCACTCAGTCTGACTGTTGAAATGTGACCAGCTACACAATGAGGATTTCTCAAAAGGGCCCAGGCCACAGATGGCAAATAAGAACTACATACAGGGTTGCCAGAGATTCTCTGGGAAGTTACTACTGGTACCACTGGCCACCCGGGTTAGGGTATTTGCCACTGTGTGAAATACATGAGGCTGTCAGGGACAACAGGAGCAAGATGGAGGAAGCACACCAGGCCCAGCTGAGAAGCATCTTCCTGCTGCAGGGTCTCTCCAGCGCCCTCTACTGACAGAATTTAATATAGCAATATGATCCTGCTTCACTTTCAGACAGGATGCATTCTGAGAAAGATTTTTCTGTGTGATTTTGTTACTGTGCAAACATTGTAGAATGTATTTACATTATAGCTTATTACACACCTATGCCATACAGTATTGTTCCTAGGCCACAAATCTGTAGAGGCCGTTATACAGACTATTGCAGGCAATTGGAACACAATGATAAATATTTGTGTACCCCAATATATCTAACTTTAGAAAGAGCACAGTAAAAACACACTACAAAATATTCTTTTCAATGGTACACTTCTAGTGCGTACTTCCTAAAATGGAGTTTGCAGGACTAGAAATTGCACTAGGTGATTCAGTGAGAAATGAGTACATATGAAGACCTGGGACATTACTGCACACACTCTAGACTTTATAATCACTACCCTTAGTAATGACTACACTAAATTTATAAAAAAACCTTTTCTTCTTTCAATAATAAGCACCTTACCATAACTTTTTACTTTATATATTTTACATCTTTTTAACTTTTTGACTATTGTGATAATACTTCAATGAATAAAATAATTTCTCCTTATTCTATAAAACTTTTAAAAATTTTTTTAATTAATTTTTTTTACATTTTAAATATTATTGTTGAGAACAAGAATAAAAACACACATATTTGGCTAGACCTACACAGAGTCAGGTTTAGCAATATCACTGTCCTTGACCTCCATACCATGTCTGCCCCTTGGAAGATCCCAGGGGCAATCACACAATTCCTTCCTCTGAGTCAGGCGTGGTGGCACACACCTGTAATCCCAGCACTTTGGGAGGCTGAGACAGGAGAATCGTGAGTTCAAAGCCAGCCTCAGCAAAGTCAAGGTGCTAAGCAACTCAGTGAGACACTGTCTCTACATAAAACACAAAATAGGGCTGGTGATGTGGCTCAGTGGTCGGGTAACCCTGGGTTCAATTCTCAGTACCAAAAAAAAAAAAAAAAAAAATTTCTTCCTCTGGAATCTTCTTGAGGGTAACAGTGGTAGTAATGCCTTCTTCTTGGATCCATTTGAAGAACCTGCCTGAGGCTGCTTTTCTTTATAAGTTAAAAGAGTATACTATAAATAATGATAAAAATATATGATAGTTAATACATAAACCAGCAAAATAGTTTATTATAATTGTGAGTATTAAGTACTTTACATTATTGAATTGCTATATTTTCAAAGTCCTTATATAAGCAATGGTTGGTTTATATGAGCATCACAAAACACAAATAATGTTTTGCATTATGATATCACTATACCTAAGGAAATTTCAGTTCCATAACAGTGTTATGGAACTGCCATCATATATTCAGTCTGTCATTGACTAAAACATTATGTGACACATTACTGTATATAAATAATTAATATTTCAAAATATTGAGTATTTAATATTTCATATTGTAATAAATACATTTTATATTTAGTAGAAATAAGTATAAATGCATGAAATACATTTTATTTTATAACATAATTGAAATTCAAATATAAACATAAATAAAAAGAATGTTTCTAACATATCCAGATTAGAATATTTATCAGTATTAAATAATAATGTTCATAATTTGTGACATAATATTAGCTAATTGTATTAATAAGTTGATGACATTTAACAACTTTTCACCTTGCCAAGGACATCTGCCTCATTCCTGCATGGCTGGTCTCTTACCTTCCCCTGTCTATCATTCACTTCTGCTTTCTCCTAAGGGTAATGGTGAGTCTCTCCGATTGATGTTGTTCCTGTATGTCCTGTTGTTATCTGAGGGGTTTACTGTCCTCTGAGTAAATCCTTATAAATATAGTTATCCATCCCCAAATCTTCTTCAATATTCTCTTTACCCAAGGTACTCATATCTATGTTCCTTCTGAGGGTAAGGTCCCTGGCTAGGATATCATGCAGCCAGGACTTGATTTGCAAAGATTATTACAAATGCACAGAACAGCAATTCATTATAACAAGGCTTTCCAATATCAGAGAAGCACGATGACATACTCTAATGATTAATCACAGCATCTTTGGTGAATATCTGGAGAGTAGATACTGGAATATGGAGACCGTGGTTTATAAGCCAAACTCCAGTCCTTGTGAGGCTCAAATTTCTTATTTCTAAAGGACAATAATGATAGATTATCTGCCCACTTCATCAGCATTGTGTGAATATTAATATCTCTAGAGAGTATGAGGTTTCACTGGAAACCCAGTCTACAATTCCAGGAATTAATTTTTTTCCTTTGGACAACTAAAATCATGGTAGTTCTGGAGCACCTACTTCACTAACAGCTGGAAACTTAATTTAGTCTAATCTGCTACACTTTGGTTCTGTAATTTTTTATTTAAATTTGAGTGTCATTATCCCAATCACTGTCCAATTGACAATCTACTCCTCAATGATTTCTTCCCCTTCTTAAGGGTTTCCTCTTTTGCCTCTTCTTGGTGCTGCTTCTACATAATGGGCCTTCCAAGTCTTGTGGTGAAACGGGTGCCTGCCTCAAAATGAGCTTCAGAGTAGCAGTGCAAGTGGCATATTTGCTTGTTACAACATGGGTGACAGTTGCTATTGTCATTACCAATGAATGAGAGACTAGAGTCTCTCTGGACTCCTGTGGGAGTCCATCTGATGTCCAAAGTCTCTGACACCAGAGAGTGACTTGAGATTGTGTTGTGCTTTACCCCAACCCCTGCATGAGCAAGATGTTGGTGGCATCAGCATCTACAAACAACTACCAGGCAGTGTCTTGGCTCCTACTCTTCCGAAGACATTGGCAAGCTTCCTACATTCAGAGGAAATCCAGAAATTTATTCTGTATTCTCAGAAACCCTCCCAAACTCACTCTTTGATAGGGAAGACACTCGCTCTAAATCTAAGCTATCCAAGCTCTGACAGGAAACAGGCAGCTTCTGTCTTCTCCCACCTGCCTTCATTCCAAATTCCTCTGCGTTTTATGTCTAGTCCTCTAGTAAATTTAAACAAAACAAGATTTCCTGTAGCTTTTGTATTTTCTCAATAATTTTGGGAAAGGTGATGTTGAATCCTAAGAGACTAATTGGGTTTAATAAGTGTTGGGAAGGATGAAGGACAACCAAATTCTACATCAGAAACGTCAAGGTATTGCCACAGTACTATTCATTTATAACTGAAAAAAAGCGAGTGCAGTTTGAAAAGATCAAATTTTATATAAAGTTAAAAAGTGAAAGTGTGTAATAGATTAAATCAAGAACACATCACACTAAGCATATCTTCGTTAACACACAGAATCAAAATGGGTTGGAGTATCTGCTTATGGTCATAAAAATCTTTCTAATATATGCATGTGTGATGAATGATGTAAATATTTTTCTAATCCATGGATACAGCTAAGAAGATTACATGTGTCCAGGAATTAAGTTGAAGGTCTCAGACCCTAAAACTCAAAATAAAAGGATAAAAGGATACTGCCCACACAGACATGTTCGAGTATCATGAAAAATATTTTTTTTCCCTACTTTGCTTAGTGAATGGGTGATTTAGCAAGTTCTGCTCTGAGTTGGACTAGGGATATCCTTGCCATTTTTGATTGAGCTGATCATCACAAGGCTGACAAAAATTATCCAAGTGTCTCCCAAGTAGGCTAGAGTTGGTTAATATTTTCCCCATAGATCCCTAGCTCTACTGCTAAGGATGAGGGACCTTTCTGATTCCAGTGAAAATAGCAAATTAATGAACTATTAGAAAACAACTGAAACAAGTCATAAAACTGCCTTCAAAATGACTTTTGATCCTTGTTAGCCTAAATACAGTAAACACATTCTTACCACTATGTTAGTGTCTATTTTATGAAGTGAATAAATGGCTTGCAACATCTAATTATATGTATGTCATTTTTATAGGAAACAATATGCATTAGTTTTTATTATACCCTGTCAAATTTAGGCACTAATTAACAATATTATGGGCTGCAGGAATACATTCAAGCCTGAATACATTAGTCATTAATTTCAACAACTAAGAGGTAAGGATAGCATTTAAAGAAGGCCTGAAGACAAGTCAGAATGCAACATTTCAAGGAATAGTTAATGCACTGGAAACTTTCATTTTATAATAAAGTCCTCACCAATGAAAGAATGGAGGATATTTGGCCAAAATAACATGAGCTGAAGTTCAGATTTAGTGAAAAATAAATGATGTGAAATCCATCACTGTCAACAAGATCCTTATTCCAAAGAATTTTAAACAAGAAACATGACGTTAAAGAATATGCCAATACTATGATGGATCAAATGCTTGTCAAATGTATTCACTAACTTTTAGTTTATGAACCCAATAACAAGTCATGAAAAAATGGTTTTGACTTTAGAAAGATTTAATAGATTCAAAAGCTTATTTTCACACAATTAAACTCATAAATCAGATGGTTTTTACTATTATAATTTATGTAAAGCCAAATGCTCCCTTTATTTTCTCATTATTTATTAACATTGTAAGTACAAGATTGACAAAGTAAGCTTTTTAAATTTTTTTATAATCCTTTCATTGTAAGAAAAAAAAACAAGCATTTTTATTCACAAGTATGTGATGTTTTCATAATTGTAATTATAGTTAATGCACACATTTTGGCTGAAATTAATAACCTAACATGTTTTTCTAAATATGTTCAATGTAGCAAATGGATTTCTCATTTTTCTACTCATTTCTTTTAATAGTTTAATGATGTTCTATTCAATTAGGTTTTTCCATTTTTTCAGCTTGCCATTTACTCTATTTTATGAACTATATAACATGCCAAATCTAATGTAATAGGTAATCATTCCCCTTTTCTTACTTTGGCTTTTCTACATTTTTATTGCTGTTATAAATACCAAATTCATTAACATATCAATCCCCAAATATTTTTATTCCTTTGAAAGATCATTTTACTTAGAATAAATTCTTGAAAAGATAATGGAGTTAATTAGTATGAAAAAATTTATAGTCATTACACTATTCTGATTAATGATTTTACATTTATAATAATTTATGCTGGTGCTATACTACTGTCCTTCAATCTAACCACAATTAATATTATTATTATACTTAGGGCATCTGTTGAAAAATTTAACATTTTCACTCAAGGTTAGATGTCCCAACAAGATAAAATTTTAAGTTCTGCAAACTTCTTCATAATTCCTGATCATGGAAATACAAAGTTTAGATACATCCAGAAGACAGGAGCTTTTTTTTTTTTTTTTTTAAATGGTACCAGGGATTGAATTCAGGGGCACTCAACCACTGAGCCACATCCACATCACCAACTCAGGGTTTCACTGAGTTGCTTCGTACCTCGCTGTTGCTGAGGCTGGCTTTGAACTCACGATTCTCCTGTCTCAGCCTCACTAAATGCTGGGATTACAGGCTTGTGCCACCATGCCCAGCTGACAGGAGTTCTTTGATGCTGTAAGATTCTGATCCACAAAAGGAAAAAGTATAACAGTAGTATAAATGGGTGTTTCTGTTTATTGATAGAAAGTTTTTTGTTGCTCTGTTAACAAAATATGCTATTGCAACCAATTGAAGAAGGAAAAAAGGGACAAATAGAGGGAAAAAAGTAAGAGAGAATGAGAGAATTGATCAGAGAGACAGCCACCATCATTGGTGTTTTGGTGGAGGCTAGAGTCAGGCAGAGAAATGAAAAGTTGCAGTGGGAAAAGGGAAGAGCCCAGGTATGTCCAGATTGGAGGTTGTGGGCACAAGGAAGTTAGAGGGGCTTACAGAAGGTAAGCACAATTTAATCTTTGTGCTTGGTTAAGTGTACTTTGTTTTGACTGGCTGGGCCTATGTTGGAAGTAAAGACAAGTGTTAAGGAAGCCAGCTGAACATGGTGGCCCATGCCTGTACTCCTACCAGCTCAGGAGGCTGAGACAGGAGGATAGTGAGTTCAAAGCCAGCAACTCAGTGAGACCCTGTCTCTAAATAAAATAGGGCTGGGGATGTGGCTCAGTGGTTGAGTGCCCCTGAGTTTGATCCTCAGGATGTCCCACCAAAAAAATTAAGGAAGCCATTAGTTATTAATCACAATCTGGCTCTTTTTAGCACACTGTTGAAGAAGTTACTATTGGGTTTCAATATAATGCCTAGGGATAGATTTCTGGTTTGACCCAAGTCTGACTCATAGCAGACTAGCTTTCTGATTTGTTTATTATAAATAAAGGTGTTGATTTTGTGGGCAGGTTGCTGAAGGTTGTGGGTCAGATTTTCATTTGTATGAATGGACTTGTCATTGTCCATTTGTGTATTGATTCCCATAAAATGGATGAGATAGATTAAATTATTTTCAGCAGCTACTTTTCCCCTTAATCCTGATAAGGCTTATCTCACATTGAATATTTAAAATGTCATTACCGAATGTCATAGTTTAGATATGAGATGTCTCCCAAAAGCTCATGTGTGAGACAATGCAGGACAATTTAGAGGTGAACTGATGGGTATGATAGCCTTAACCTACTCAGCGCATCAATCCGCTGATGAGAAATAATTGGGCAGTAACTTTAGGAAGGTAGTGTGTGGCTGGAGAAGGTGAGTCATGAGAGTGTGTATTTGGGGTTTATATTTTGTCTCTGGTGAGGGAGAGTTCTCACTCTGTGCCTACTAATACCATGTTCTGGGTTGCTTTCCTTCACCAAACTTTTCCCCCGTGATATTCTGC
The DNA here is from genome assembly GCA_004024805.1 of Geosciurus inauris. Classification (NCBI taxonomy): domain Eukaryota; kingdom Metazoa; phylum Chordata; class Mammalia; order Rodentia; family Sciuridae; genus Geosciurus; species Geosciurus inauris. Next base: position 7,337 of record PVHX01000369.1, on the reverse strand, counting down.
CTCACTTCAGGCCCAGAGCAATGGGCCCAGCTTTCTATAGACTAAAACCTCTGGAACCATGAACTCCAAATACATTTTTCTTCCTCTAAAATTGTTTTTGTCTGGTCTTTTGGTCACAGCAATGAAAAAACTGACTAAAACAGAAATTGGTACCAAGAAATGGTTTTTACTATAACTAACCTGACCATGTGGTTCATAAGCTTTTGAAGCTTTTTGGAGATTGTGAGAGGACTTTTGAAATGTTTAACGGTGCAAACTGGAAAAGTTTTAGATTGTTGTAAGTGGAGTTTGAAGGGCAATTTTGGGATGGGAGTCCAGAAGACCAGAATGCTGATAGGACTGTAAATAATAAAGATCAGGCTTTTAAGGTTTCAGAGAAAAAGAATGACTCTATTGAAAATTGAACTATAAGCCATTCATGTTACATTCTAGAAAAGAAGTTGTCTACATTTTACCTGTGTCCTGAGACTTTCTGTGAGATTAAATTTAAATATGATGGACTACTTAATCTGGCAGAGGAAATTTCAAGGCAATACAGCTTTCAGGAGGTGGCATGCGTATTGCTGGAAGCTTTTAGCCAAATTTATTGTGATAATCAGGAGCAGAAAGCAGAAGTGAAAGATCTGAAAAACTTTCAATGTGGGCAGAAAACTGCAAGTGAAACTGGAACTAAGGAAAGTGGATGTTAAAGATATTAAATCCACTAAAGAGATGCTAAATACTTTACCCAGAAACAATAGGAAAGATGATATAAGAATATCTTGGAAATTGTCAGGACCACATCCATATCAGTCCCAATGGTATAAAAGTGAAAATCCTTTTGAGCAGAAATCCATGGGGAACTCTGCTTTCTCAGGAGAGCCTAGGAAGTTGTTTGACCATGCCCAGCCACCCATGCATTCAGAAGCTGTTGCAGCCAGAGTCCCAGAAGGCTTGGCTACCACTTTCATTGGTAGTAGACACTGGCATAAACCACGTGATGCTGGTTCTACAGGCATGCAGAATGCTAGAGTTAGGGAGTCATGGAGGCTTCCAGTGAGATTTCAAAGGAAGGTCTGGGAGGTCAGGCAAAGTGCAGCAGGGTCAGAATATCTGTAGGCTGCCTCTGAAGGATGATGTGTGGAGATGTGAGGAGATAGCTAAAAATGTAATGGAGACTTCTGAAATTAAGAGATGTCAGTACTATGGAATATTAACAGGGAAAGCTGCAGACATCCAGCCGAGATTAGCCAACAGAGAGACCATATGGGCTACAACAAACAAAACCATAGGGGAAGAGCTGCACACATCCTTTGGGGAGAACATCATAATACCAAGTGTCTCAGATGCTCAACATGGAGCTAGAGACCTTGTTTCCCCAGCTGGATTTCAGTCTTACTTTGGTTCCATTTCTTTTTTTTTATGCCCCTATTTCTTTTTAGAATAAAAATGCTTACTTTGGGCCATTATATATTGGATATATGTAACTTGCTTTTGGTTATTTCCAGAGTCTCATGCTGAGAGTTTTCCTTGAGTCTCAGTGGAGACTTCGGACTTGGACTTTTGGCAGTGATGATACTGTTGAGACTATGAGGACTGTTGGAAATAGACTAAACCTATTCTGAGGTGGGCATAAGCTTTTGGAAGCCAGGGGCAGAACATATTTAAATGTGAGGTGTTCCCCAAAAGCTCATGTGTGAGAAAATGCAAGGAAGTTTAGAAGTGAAATAATTGGGATATGAGATCTTTAACCTAATCACTGCATTAATCCACTGATAGGGATTAACTGGATGGTAAATGTCAGCAGGCAGGGTGTGGCTGAAGGAGGTAGGTCATTGGGGTTTATACTTTGTCTATGGTGAGCAGAGCTCCCTCTATCTCCTTCCTCATGTCCTTGTCCTGAGATACTTTCCTCCATAAAACTTCTACTGTGATATTCTGCCTCACCTGCAGCCCAGAGAAATGGAGTTGGCTGTCTATGAACTGAGATCTTTGAAACCATGAGTGCCAAATAAATTTTATTTAAAATTATTCTTGTCATCTCTTTTGGACACATCAGTGAAAAAATTGACTAAAACACCAAAGTCCTGACCATTCAATGCAAACCTCAAACACTTTGAAATTATAAGAGCATAGATATGTGGTAAGGTAGTCATTGTGCACTTTTCCAAGTGCTTCTTTATTTTAGAGAATGATGTTCCCTGGAGAGACCTACAGAGACAAGTTTATGTTGAAAACTTCTAAAATTCATTAGCAAGGAATACAAGAGCAGAGAAATCCACCCAGTAGATGAAAGGTCATTCAAAATTGCTTTAACTTTTGTAGAGGAAGAAGGAAAGAACTCCCTTCCTGTTTCTTATTTCCTTTTTGAAACTCAAGCGCTAATTTGTGTCTTTTTACTTTACATTTTGTTCTATGTTATCATCATTTCTCTGTAGAAACCTCCTCTAGGCATGGGTTTTCTTATATAGCAGATGAAAGTATTCTACTCTGATTGGTCAGTAACTTTCCCAAGAGAGTTTTTAACTATTTCAAATGTTATTACATGCATACCCTTCATGTTTGTTTATTATAAAATGTACATTATTTGGTGTATGTGCTTTTTTGTTTTTTGGGAATGATACTATGTACACAGACAATTCTATTTCTTACTTTTTTCACTCAGTGAAGTGTGTTTAAAACCCAAGCATATTACCATGTGAACAACTAATCCATTTCCTCTAATTTGGGGATGGCAAATGTTATTTGTATCCCTTGCTAGTTGTCCTCAACGGGGCAAATGTATCTATCTTATACCATCCTAAAAATGTTGGTTGTGAAGATCTAACATCTCTACACTTCTCCACATCAGTGTTCTTGACTGATGGGAGTCATTTTACTGTAAGGATATAGAAGATTATGTCCTTTTCTTACCACTGGGGGAGGTCTTCATGGATCAATGTGCAGGTATAGCAGCCCAGTCCCTCGCCTCTGGTTAAGACAAACTGTGGTATGATTTATATTCCAAACTCCCCTGGAATGAGACTAAGGCTCATCCTTCCTTAAAACACATTTCCTCAGCCCTTCTTTTACATTGTCATGCTTGTCTCACTTTCAGTGAGTTTCCCCTGGGAACACAGAGTCAATACCTCATTGCAAGAGATTTGAAGTCTCGAGCTCTTCTAGAAAGCTCATCTAAGAAAGATAGTAGTCTGTACTGTGTACCTACTATATCTTACCTATTTACCCAGAATGCCTTTAACTATCTGTCACCACAAACATCTCTCCAATGAATGTTTTGAATTTTCTTTTATATATAACTCTCAGGAGTTGAATTGCTGGGTCATGGCATATGCTTGAACTAATGCAACTAAATACTGATGTTTGCTTCTTGAATGATCTCATGCCTCTATATTTCCACCCTGAAAGTTTAAATTTATTTTAATTATTGTTGAAAATACTTTCCAAAATTTGTTCTTCATCTGCTATTAGGTATACTACTAATAATAAATATCACTAATAATAATAACCTATATATCCAATAGTCAAATGTATTATTCTTATTTAAATCAAACTATGTATATGTGGAAAATGGATTTGGATGGTAGAGAGCTTTTGTTGTTGCTGTTGTTCTAATCCTTCATACGTGACAGAAAAATGCACTTCAATTCATTGTACACAAATGGAGCATAATTTTTCACATCTCTATACACAAACTATGGTTACACCATTCATGCAATCATACATGTATCTAGGGTAATGATGCCCATCTCATTCCATCATCTTTCCTCTCTCCATTCCTTTCTCCCCTTTGGCTAATCCAAAATTCCTCTACTCATCCCTTGCTCCCATCATTTATGGATTAACATCCACTTATCAGAGAAAACACCCATCCTTTGGTTTTTTGGGATTGGCTTACTTCACATAGCATGATATTCTGCAACTCCATCAATTTACGTGAAAATGCCATAATTTTATTCTCTTTTATTGCTGAGTAATATTCTATTGTATATATATACCACAGGTTTTTTATACAATCATATATTGAAGGGCATCTAGGTTGGTTTCAGTTTGGCTATTGTGAATTGTGCTTGAATAAACATTGAAGTGCCTGAGTCACTGTAGTATGCTGTTTTTACATCGTTTGGGTATAGACCAAGGAGTAGAACAGTTGGGTCAAATGGTGGTTCCATTCCAAGTTTTCTAAGAAATCTGCATATTGCATTCCAGATTGGCTGCACTAATTTGCAATCTCACCAGCAATGTATGACTGTGTGTTTCCCCTCACATCCTCACGAACACTTACTGTTGCTTGTATTCTTGACAACTGCCATTCTGACTCATGTGGGATGAAATATTAGAGTAGTTTTGATTTGCATTTCTCTAATTACTAGAGATGATGAACTTTTTTAATATATTTGTTGATCAATTGTATTTCTTCTTCTGAGAATTGTCTGTTCAGCTCCTTAGCCCATTTATTGATTGGGTTGTTTGTGTTTTTGTTGGTGTAGTTTTTTTGAGTTCTTTATATATCTTGATGATTAGTACTCTAACATGCATGTGGCAAAAATTTGCTCCCAAATTTAGGTAGGTTCTCTCTTCACCTCATTATTTCTTTTGCTGAGAAGAAGCTTTTTAGTTAGAATCCATCCCAATTATTGATTCTTGATTTTATTTCTTTCTCTTTAGTAGTCTTGTTAAGGAAGTTTGGGCCTAATCTGACATGATGAAGGATTGGGCCTACTTTTCCCCTATTAGATGCAGGGTCTTTGGTCTAATTCCTAGGTCCTTGATCCACTTTAAGTTCATTTTTGTGTGTGGTGAGAGAAAGGGATTTAGTTTCATTTCATTGCATATGAATTTCCAGTTTTCCCAGCACCACTTGTTGAAAAGACTGTCTTTCCTGCAATGTATGTTTTTGGCACCTTTGTCTAGTATAAGATAACTGTATTTATGTGAGTTTGTCTCTGTGTCTTCAATTCTATACCGTTGGTCTACATGTCTATTTTTGGTGCCAAAACCATGCTGTTTTTGTTACCATACCTCTGTAGTATACTTTAAGGTCTGATATTGTGATAACTCTTGCTTTACTCTTTTTGCTAAGAAATGCTTTGGCTATTCTGGGTCTCTTATTTTTCCAAATAAATACCATGATAGCTTTTTCTATTTCTATAATGAATGACATTGGGATTTTAATTGGAATTATATTAAACTAGTATAGCACTTTGGGTCGTATGTGTAGTTTTCATTGTAGAAGTCTTTCACCTATTTTATTCAATTGATTCCCAAGCGTTTTCTTTTTGTTTGTTTGTTTGTTTGTTTTTTGTTTGTTTGTTTTTTGAGGCTATTCTGAATGGGGTAGTTTTTCTAATTTGTCTTTCAGAGGTTTCATCACTGATGTATACAAATGCATTTGATTGAGTTCCACTCCAGAGTTCCTGTGGACTGGTAGGAATGCAACAGAGGGCACAAAACTACCCTGAGGGATCTCCACAGGTGCCCAGCTAAGGGCATACCAGAGACTGCTAGCCACTAGTCATAAGGGAGCCCACACCCATCATAAGGGTCTCACATAGAGATTCCTGCTTGAGACCCTACCCAAGTGAGTCCTGGGCCCACCCCCATTTCCATTCCAGAATTCCTGTGGACCAGTGGGAATGCAACAGAGGGCCCAAAACCACCCTCAGGGAACTCAATGGGAGCCCAGCCAAGGGAAGACCAGAGACTGCTAGCCTCCAGCCACAGGGGAGCCCACACCCATGGTAAGAGTCACCCGTAGAGACCCCTGCATGAGACTCAGCCCAAGTGAGGCCTGGACCCACCCCCAGTTCTGCTCCAGAGTTCCTGTGGACCCAGTGGGAGTGCAACAGAGGGCTCAAACCACCCTTAGGGATCTCCATGGGTGCCCAGCTAAGGGCAGACCAGAGACTGCTACCTGCCAGCCACAGGAAGTCCACACACACAGTAAGGGTTGCACATAGAAGATCCTGCTTGAGACCCTTATGGGCTCAGGCCCAAGTGAGGCCTGGGCCCACCCCAAGTTCTGCTCCAGAGTTCCTGTGGACCTGGCAGGAGCACACAAGAGGGCCCAAAACTGCTCTCAGGAACTGCCATGGGAGCCCAGCCAAGGCCACTCCCACTGCTCTCCTGAGGTATGTCCACTATCACCGCCACCAACTTTTGTGGCAGTAGTGTCCATTTGGGGACTGGAGGTAACTCCAAGGTGAGATACAGGTAATCTGTCATGTCAATAAAGATTATAGGATAGAAGCCACAATACCTCAGATTGACATTGCGAGAAAGGAAGATACACAATCAACAAGAAAAAAGAAAGGAAGAAAGTGCCCCAAATAAACATTGATACCACTGTGACAGAATCAATTGACAACACAGTTGATGAAATGTCAGAGAAAGAATTCAGAATATACATAATTAAAATGATCTGTGAATTAAAGAATGACATAAGTGAGCAATTACAGGCAAAAATTTATCAATCCAACAAAGAAATAGGAGAGCAAATAAAGGCAATCATTTATCACTCTAACAAAGAGATAAGAGAACAAGTACAAGTAGCAAAAGATTACTTTAAGAAAGAGCTAGAGGTTGTAAAAAAATTCAGAAATACTTGAAATGAAGGAAACAATAAACCAAATAAAAAACTCAATAGAAAGCATCACCAGCAGACTAGATCACCTGGAAGACAGAACCTTGGATAATGAAGACAAGATAAAAAATGTTGAAAATAAACTTGACCCTAGAGTAGAGATGGTAAGAAATCATGAACAGAACATACAAGGATTATGGGACTGCATCAAAAGACCAAATCTAAGAGTTATTGGGATAGAAGAAGGCACAGAATTTCAAACCAAAGGAAAGCACAATATTTTCAATGAAATAATATCAGAAAATTTCCCAAGCATAAAAAATGAATTGGAAAATCAAATACAAGAGGCTTACAAGACACCAAATGTATAAAATTTCAACAGATATACACCAAGGCACATTATAATAAAAATGCCCAACATACAGAATAAGGATAGAATTTTAAAGACCGCAAGAGAGAGGAATCAGATTACATATAAGGGGAGACCAATTCAGATCTCAGCAGACTTTTCAATTCAGATCCTAAAAGCCAGGAGATCATGGAACAACATATACCAAGCTCTGAAAGAAAATGAATGCCAACCAAGAATCCTATATCCAGCAAACTGAGGTTCATATTTGATGATGAAATAAAAACCATCCATGATAAACAAAAGTTAAAAAAATTTTCAGCAAGAAAGCCTGCACTACACAAAATTCTCAGCAAAATATTCCAGGAGGAGGAAATGACAACCAACAATGAAAATACACAAAGAGAGGAACTACACTAAAAAAGG